>OZ024903.1:5214013-5776665 GCA_964017125.1 Flabesymbios commensalis | reverse complement strand
ATCCTAATATCCTTGGTGGCCAAAACCACCAACATCAAACACACGCCAATATTCCCAGGTTTACAGTAGTATGGTGATGTGAAAAGGAAATGGCAAGCAATGAAATAAATGGGGTTTTCGCCCACATCTGTGCACATAGAGGCTAAACTGGGCCAGGAAAACCTCCTGAGGATGGTGAGATGACAGTTTTAATTTAAGTTTTTAATCCCTTTTATTTAGCGTTTGATTCTCAGTTATTGGAAACGAAATGAGTGTTTAAACATCAATATTTGCAAATGTTTGATCTCAAATTAAACAGATATGAGTAATTTTTATCGACATGAAGTTGTGGATCGCGGTAGCGAGACATAGCTTCAAATGGGTGAAAATTTAAATTATAAAATTCGGCGGTTTAAGGATTAAAGTGACTGTGTATTACCCCTTATAGGGCTAGAGAACTGAGTTATTTAATTCAAAGCTCTGTCTCGCTACCGCGACAGGAAATGTATGTGATTTGTAACATTGAAGTCCCAACATATATCAGTGTTTCAAAATTAAAGGCATATATATGTAGTTTACTTTGAACAGCTCATTATGCACGTGCTCGAAAAACAGAGGATCAGGCGGGCCTGCAGGCATACGCAAGGTACGCAAGTGCGTACCTTCAAATTTTCCAAGCGTATATGTTGTTAAAAACCAATATATAACTTCCCGTCCGGGACTGCAATCAAAACATGTGTTGACGGCTACAATTTGCGTAGGTGTGAAGATCACAGACACTATGGCGCCATGATAATAGGAAACTTGGAGGGCAGTCGTTTTTACTCTAGGTAATTTATGCAATGGACCTTTGTTAGAGGACCCTAAACTATGTGAAGATCCGACAAGTTTAAAATAACTAGAAAAATCACAGTCAACATAATTATGTAAATATTTATAAAATAACACGAGATCAATAATCTGTCGGCGAAAACAAAGGGGTAAAATAGACAGTTTTATGCATCTTTCTGCGTATGACATATCAGAATAATTATTTAAAATATACTTTGTGGCGTGGCGCTGCACTCTTCCTAACAATAAAATATCTTTAACATTCGCAGGGGACCACAGAGGTGAACAATATTCAAGAATACTGCGTACGTGTGAAACATAAAATTGAAACTTAACAGGAGATGGAGCATCAAAACTTATGGAACGTCTTATCATGCCTAATAATGAATTTGCCTTAGCAGATATTGATTTAATATTTTTAGACCATGATAAGTTAGAACTAACAGTGACACCGAGGTCATTAATAGATTCTACGCGCTCTAAAACATTGTGGTCTAACAGGTATACATAGTTGACTTTCAAAGAGCGACATATAGATAATTGTAAAAATTTCTTTATATTAAAATTCAATTTCCATAGTAGGCTCCAGGCGAATAATGCATCTAAATCGCTTTGTAAAATCGGTGCATCATTTATTGTTGCAATACGTCGATATAATTTTGTAACATCTGCATAAAGACTAATAGAAGAAGAACAAACTTCACAAATGTCATTTATCGTACAAAAAACAGACACATAAAATGGGGAAAATTTGTTTATTAAAAATAAACATCAAATTAAACGACTACAAATAAAAAGGGCTTCACTTCAAATGTTGTTAATGTAAACGTGGTTGTAACAGAGTGAAGCCCTAAGACCAAAATAGGTATAAATTTACTTGACAGTCAGTTAACAGGATTAACCAGTGAATATTTATACATGTCTCTAATTGATCTAATCTACTATGAATATTTATACATGTCTCAAATTGATCAAATCTACCAGGACTATTTATACATGTCTCTGATTGATCTAATCTACTATTTAAATGTGAACTTTGACTCTTGTATCATTACAAACAAATTAGATAATATCAACCAAACTATCAATAACAATCTAGTAATTGTTCACACAAAACCAAACCTATCAATAACAATCTACTAATTGTTCACATTAATATATTAATGAACATTGACTCTTGTATCATTACATACAAATTACATAATATTGACAAAATCTATCAATAACATTATTAAACAAGATTATCTGTTGTTGAGGAGGGTATGAAAACGGCACACAGACACAAAGTGTCTGACCCCCACAACACAAACTTACGAATGCATCGTAAGAGCACATATGAATTCCAACCTCTCATCTGTCTAATCCACCATTACTTGCGGCATCAGAAACAACACTAATTCTAAATAGTGAAGTGCTATAGTCTGAAATTTAGTTTTTAAACTGAAATTAGGATGTCTACAGAAGTGAAACCTGAAATTTACATGTAATGAATAGATAACCAAATAATTAAAATTTCCAAATGTAGATAATAAGGGACACATTATCATAACATCTATTGTATTATAATTCCTGAAGCAAGTCTGAGTAGTGTTTTGACTGGCTGGATTTATATGTCAGTGGAATTTTATTTTCAGTAAGTGTAAAATCTGACCACAGAAGTATACAGACCTCATTTTGAGCTGACCCAGGTATTGCAGACACACTTTGAAAACACAAGAAGACCACAAAACATAGATTTAGAAGGATTTGAAGCAAATTAGGAACATGAGGAAATGGTCCACATCTTGAGTATTGCTGTATTCACTAAAAATGGTGTTTACATATACATTCAAAAGCAAGATCTAAAGAATTCTAAAAAAAAAAAAAATAATAATAATAATTTCTTACTCACGCAGTTATTGACGAAAAAGCAAAATTTTAGCTTTTTCTTCTCTTCTACAGGAGAAGAAAAAGGACATAAATCATTCACATTTAAAGTAATTCCACCTGTAAGAATGAGCTTGTGGATATTGTATCAAAAACCGACTGGCCGAAATCGGGTTGGCAAATCACTCCCCATCATGTTTTCTATTGTTAGAACAGCTGGCGCAAGTCCTGCCGAACAAACAAATGGAAAATCATATGTTTGGTTCTTCACAAAGTTTATTGCATCTGGCGCAAGTCCGGATGCATCCTGCCCATACTTGCTAGCACTGATTTCAGCAGCTGGCGCAAATCCTGATGCTAGAATAAACTAATTCCACCTGTAAGAATGAGCTTGTGGATATTGTATCAAAAACCGACTGGCCGAAATCGGGTTGGCAAATCACTCCCCATCATGTTTTCCATTGTTAGAACAGCTGGCGCAAGTCCTGCCGAACTAACAAATGGAAAATCATATGTTTGGTTCTTCACAAAGTTTATTGCATCCGGCGCAAGTCCGGATGCATCCTGCCCATCCTTGCTAGCACTGATTTCAGCAGCTGGCGCAAATCCTGATGCTAGATTAAACTAATTCCACCTGTAAGAATGAGCTTGTGGATATTGTATCAAAAACCAACTGGCCCAAATCCAGTTGGCAAATCACTCCCCATCATGTTTGCTATATAGTTAGAACAGCTGGCGCAAGTCCTGCCGAACTAACAAATGAATAATCATATGTTTGGTTCTTCATGAAGTTCATTGCATCTGGCGCAAGTCCGGAAGCATCCTGTCTATCATTACTAGCACTGATTTCAGCAGCTGGCGCAAGTCCTGATGCTAGATTAATCAAGCTAGACAGAGAGCATCATGTAGTTGGCGTATAAGGCATGCAATAATTACTGCGGCCTGTAACAACTGGCCAAGTCTTGTTGTAACTGACCTTGTATTTATTGACTAATAATATGTTCTTGCAGTAGTTTAATTGAATAATTATATTGCTTTTACCTTACACTCCTACACTTGGATACTCTTCCGAATTATTTTAATTTACAAATTATTTATTATATATATATATATCTAAGTAAGAATGATGAAAGATTTAATTCTTGTGGCCATTTTTTTTTTCTTTTTTTTTGTTATTAATATTTAATTTCAATCAGCTGGATCACTAAGCTTTACAAAACAAACAACAAAGAAGAAAACTTAGAAAGAAAAAGGTGACCCAAAACATAATTTCGTAGGATCCACTTGAAACCTAAGGTCACTTTGGCAAAGCCAGAGAATGGCCTACAGGGAAACCAGCCCCTGGGATTATTCCAGAGGCATCACAAATTGGCATAATTGCATTAATTATATAAAATGAAATCAATAGGCGAATAGTATTAGACCTGTAAACAGGCTGAAGGGGAAAAAAATATGCCCAAGGTGAATTTTTCAGGAAACCTTCCAAATACCATTAGAAACAACATACTAAAACTCCCCGTGATTCCCGCTGGAGCCTTTTCCATTATTCAAGATGGCGTCCAAGATGGCCGCCAAAATGTTGAAACCGCTATATCTCGGCTTGTAATCAACATAACTTGATGATTTAAATGTCTACATGTGTATTTATTGCCACAAGGATTCCATTAAAACAGGTTCTGAGTCACTAAATAGTCACGCCTATAATTCATTTGCAATTTAAGGTATATTAATAAGCAAAATAGCAAGATTTTGATATGTATGACATTTAAAATACTATTTCAATCATTAACATATCAGAAATTGAAAATAAATAATACATGTGACTATTTCGTGATTCAAAGCCTGTCTCATTGTAATCATTTTGTAAAAAAGAACATTTTGATATAAACATCATGATATTATGTTGATTACTAGCGGAGATACTAGGTCGTCGATTTATGCACATCCACTCGAACACCCTGAAAAATTATACCAAAGATAATATTTAGGGGTTTTGTCACCAATGAGATGTATTTGATGGCAGGAGAAAGTCTTTCAAAATCTGACTACCAGAAAAGTGTCAAATCCATGATGGCCGCCAATGACTCTAGAATAAGGAAATTGCTATGACTAATCAGTGTATACCTACTGTTTAAGTGTCAATGTCAGTGCAGGTGGCCGTGGTAGCCTTTAACAACCGGCAATATAGTTACCTTCAGCTATTGTCACTCCGGGGACTATCCGACCAGAGTCTCTGGATGTATGGACATGCCTGGGGTAAATCCCCCAGACATGCCCAGAACCACTATGTTATCGGGCGAGTGAAGGGAAACGATCACAACAACCGACCGTGCCCTATCACCCCAAACTCAAATCATAATCTGTACATCATTGATTTCATCAATGGTTTGTACTGTTTTTTATCGCATTACAGTGTCACATAAATGAACATTAGTGCCAAAACGTGACGTAAAGAAATAATTTACTGGGAATTATACCATAAAAAAGCAGTGAAATTCAAGGAATACATGTACATTGTGTTTACATCATTCAATGTGTTCAGTTCTTCTATCAAGCTAAAAACTATGTGTTTATGTTTTTCCACCCTCTACCCCTGACATAAAAAGGAACCTTATATACTATGCTCCTGGTGTACCACCCACCCCTCTCAATTCCCGGGAAGGGTGAAAAACATATACAGTGTATGCAATAAATTAGACGCATAATAGCTCGTATAGGTGTGGTTTTGACTGCATAATATAATTTTTCCAGGTTTTTAATGATTAAGCATGCTCAAGGTGAAAAGATCAACTTTTGTGAAAATGTAATTTTGAACAATGAATTACAAGGAATTACAAGGCATTGCAAGTAAAGGGGCAGGAGGCAATGGAGAGGCGATAAAAGGCGACGAAGAGGCATTGAAGGGCAATGTAAAGGCGTTGAAGGACGACAGTGAGGCGTTAAGGTGCGACTGGTTGTGTTAAAAGGTGGTATGGAAGGCAGTACAGGGGGACGAGGAAGCGTTAAATGGCAATGGAAAAGCGTTAAAGAGCAATGGAGAAGCGTTAAAGTGTAATGGGTAGGCGTTTAAGGACGGTGAGAAGGTGCTAAGGGGCGCAGAAGAGGCGTTAAAAGGCAATGGGGAGGTATAAAAGGGAAAGTAAGATGTGTTCAAGTGTGACGGGATGCGTTAAAAGGCAACGAGAAGGCATTATAGGGCAGCGAAAAAGCGTTAAAGGGCATCACAGAGGCATTAAAGGGTGATCGTGAAGCAATAAAGGGAGACAGGGAGAAGTTAAAGGGCAAAGGCAGTGGCGGATTTAGAATGTGCAAGAGGAGGGGGCGTAAGCCACATTTTGGCTGAAAAAAGGGGTTTTAGCTTCATATTATTCAAAAAAATGCATGAAAATGCAATATTTCCACCAATAACGGGGGGGGGGCGTACGCCGGGTACGCCCTATGCTGAATCCGCCACTGTATGTGAGGGCGTTAAAGAACGACGAGGCAGTGCTAAAGCGCGACAAAAAGGCATTAATAGGCGACAGAAAAGTGTAAATTAGGTAATGCCTATGCCTAAAATGCGATGGAGGGGAAACAAAAAGGGGAGAAAGGGTGACGGAGAGGAGTTAAATGGTGATTGAAATATTTTGATGGGCGATTGGCGGTAGTTAGGGAGCATCTGATGGTGTTAAAGGGTAACGAAAAAACGATAAAAAACGGTGGGGAGGCGTTGAAGAACACTTTATTCAGTTAAAAATAGCTAAATAACCTTATGCCCATAATTATACAAAATCAAATGAAATGAATGGGGTTTTAGGCATTTGTGCACATAGAGGCTAAACTGGGCCAGAAGAACCTCCTGAGGATGGCGAGATGAATGAGATGACACTGCCCTCCAGACACAGGATTCGAAATATGACATTTAACTATCAAAATTGTACTACAAGAAATGCAGTTGAACCCTCATCAAAGATATGGATTACACTTGTTTCTATTTTATATGTGTAAAATGTTTTTTGGAATGAGACTTTGGATAAAACTACTACCATAAAAGGATTTTCTACTCAAAATTAAATTGAACTAAGGTATTACATTGTGTTATTTTAATTTGTTAGAATCATCTTTTCGCTCATCTGACCTCAAAATTGACATTTCGACTTTGAAGATGAAGTTGAATCGACCACTAAAATATGACTAAATATGGATCTTCCAGTAAGTTAGATTAGGCCGGTTACCTCATTTTACACGAAAAATTGGTATTACGTTTGCTTTACTTTACCCTAAAATTGACGTTTTGACATTAAAGACCTTTGATCTTCAATTTTTTTCATACATTTTGACCTTGGACTTTACTTTTTTATGTCGAAGAAGTCCTTGTATCACAAGAATAATAACATAAGTGGATTATCCAATACAATCACCTCAAAACGAGGTATTACATATGATGTTTTTTGATATTTGTATTTGTTTAAAATATTATTTTCAGGAATTTGGCCTTAAAATTAACCCTTTGAGCTTAAAGGTCACCTTGAATCACAAACATATTACCATAAAAGGATTTACCAGTCACAATTCCATAAAAATGAGTTATTACACAATTTCTTAACTTTATTTGGTAAAAATCATATTTTCGCTTATTTGACATTTAGATTGACCCTTTGACGTTGAAGATGACCTTGAATGATAAAAATAATATAAGAAATGGAATCTTAAAATTAGACAAAAAAGAGGTATTACACTTGTTCCTACCTTTATTTGTTGAAAAATCATATTTTACCTTGGCCATGATCTTGGATTTTGCCATATACCATTTTTAGGGGTCTGATTGTGATTGACTGTCATCCATTATATATCCAGTAGAATAGAAAGCCGTTATAAACCTTTTGTCATATTTTTTGGGGGGTGAGGTGGTATATCGATCCGTCTATATAGCTGTGTTAACATTTTGGCGGCCATCTTGGACGCCATCTTGAATATTGGAAAAGGCTCCAGCGGGAATCGCGGGGAGTTTTAGTATGTTGTTTCTAATGGTATTTGGCAGGTTTCCTGAAAAATTCAGCTTGGGCATATTTTTTTCCCCTTCAAAACCTAATACTATTCGCCTACAAGAGATTATCAACTATATCTCTTCTCATTAATTTAAATTATTACTAATGAGAACGTTAAATCTTAACTTCCTAACATGAATTATTTTTAAATATCCTCATGAGCACTAATATTGTATATTTTAATTTGAGATTAAGAGTGGCTGGTATGTATGCTTCATTGACCAAAAGTAACAAAAAAAGAAAACTCAAATCAAAGAGGAAAGGTGCCAAAAACATAGTTTTGACAAAGACCTATCTGAAACCGAAAGCTGTACTGGCGAGGCCAGAAAATAGCCCACAGGAAACAAATCCTGACAGGAATCAGTGGGTCCACCACAAATTGGCATCAGCCAATGTGATTATCGCCTCCAGAGTTTATCAATTCTTGCTAAATCAAATCCTAGAAACAACAATTGCTCCTCTTATTTATTTATATTATTTGTAAATTTTTTGCCCTACAAATCACACGATAAAATGTACCCAAAAAATTTAAGTAACAAAGATGAAACTCCAAAAAATGAGGAAAAAGGCCAAAAACATATGTTCCTGACAACAAGACCTATCTGAAACCCCATAAGGCCGCAGTGGCAATGCCAAAGAATGGCCCACAGGAAAAACAGTTCCTGAAAGGAATCAGTGAGTCAACCACAAATTGGCATAAATGCATAAAAGCAGCCAAAGTGGTTATCGCCTCCAGAGTTAATCAATCTTTGTTAAACAAATTCTCTGAGACAATTATCATTGATTTATAAAATTAATATTGTCTTTTGCATTAAAGTGAGCACCATCTCAAATGTTTACTCAGCGAATCACAACAAGAATCAATCTTCTTATCAAGATAATTTATAAAGTTGACCCTGCAAATCACACAATAAAATGTACCCAAAAAATTTAAGTAACAAAGATGAAACTCCCAACGAGGAAAAAGGCCAAAAACATATGTTCCTGACAACAAGACCTATCTGAAACCCTATAAGGCCGCAGTGGCAATGCCAAAGAATGGCCCACAGGAAAAACAGTTCCTGAAAGGAATCAGCGAGTCAACCACAAACTAGCATAAAGGCATAAAAGCAGCTAAAGTGGTTATCGCCTCAAGAGTTAATCAATCTTTGTTAAACAAATTCTCTGACACAATTATCGTTGATTTATAAAATTAATATTGTCTAAAGTGAACGCCATCTCAAATTTTTACTCAGCGAATCACAACAAGTTAACATAGTACTTTTTCACCTGAATGAAACCAAAATTTTTATATAACAAAGATGAAACTATTTTCCATCCAAATGCAAATGATTTTTTGATTATGTCATTCCGCAAATGTTTGATAAATGAGAAACCGATCAGTGTTACTCTGCATTATGAGAATTCTTGTTTTATGCTCAATTTGTTAAATTTGATAATTTAATAACAACGGAAATTCACGATTGAAACAAAGAATGAGTGAACGATACTGTAAGGTTTTGAGACTGACTAGACCACATGGAAAGCCAACAATGTCAATGAGACAAAGATAAGGGTCATAATCCAAATAATTGGTCAGACAGATTCAATAACAACCACGCAAAGCTGTTATCAAATATATACACAAACTATTAAAAATATTTGTAACATAAATTTTATTTATAGATCTTTATAATCATATAAAAATAAAGTATAGACAGCTGAAAATTTTTAATGTGCAATTGGTTATCGCCTCAAAAAGTTCATCAAATCTTGCTATTTTAAATCAAATTTAAAACTGGTGAACTATCACCACTCTCATTGATTTAAATTAAATCAAAATTATATGGTCATTGTGCTTTTAACTTAATTTAAAGTTAACACTAGCGCTTAAATTTCTAAGATTGTATATTTTTTAGACTACATTTTATTAAAATCATGAAAGAACAGTCCAAACCAAATTTAATCCAGATGAATTTTGTATTATGAATTTTTCACTCCAAAAATATGTCGCTAGTGACTGGAAGTGCTGCCGACTATTACACTAATAATGACGATTCAACCAGTCTAATGGTAGACTAGTCTACATCATATATTTTAATTTTTCTTCCATGAAAATGAGGTTAAGCAGCGCAAATTTTTTGATTTCATGAAATGAAAAGCGATCAGACTAGGCCTATATACGTTTTTGTAGACAGCTACAATTTTGTAATGTGCAATGTCTAGAATTAGACTATTAGATTTAAAATGAATTAGACCAAAGTCTAGTCCTAGCCCTGGCCTAGGGCGGCTAGGTCAGGAGCCTATGGCCATAGTCTATACTATAGTATAGTCTGAGTCTACTAACAGTTATAGTCCAGTTGTCAAATGGCATTTTTTTACTCAAGCGTGTTTCGCGGTATGGACGATGTTTTATGATTGATTCTGGTTCTAAGGGATGTCCTGAGCAGGAATCAGCCGGGTGCCACTTTGGCACCCTTGGGCGGAATTTTTTAAGGGCAAAAACAAAATGGCCGCCAAATATTTCAAGGTCAAATATGATTTTTCAACAAATGAAGCCAGGAACAAGTGTAATACCTCATTTTCATGTGATTTTGACTGAGCAATCCATTTCTTGTATTATTTTGATGACTCAAGGTCATCTTCAAGGTCAAAAAGACAATTTCAAGGTCAAAGAAGCAAAAATACAATTTTTAACAAATAAAGATAGGAACATGTGTAATACCTCTTTTACATGGGATTTTATCTGAAAATGAATGTATGGTATTATTTTGTTGATCCAAGGTTAGCTTCAAGGTCGAAAGTCCTTTCCAAGGTCAAAAACAAAATGGTTGCCAGATATTTCAAGGTCAAATATGATTTTTCAACAAATGAAGCTAGGAACAAATGTAATACCTCATTTTCATGTGATTTTGACCGGGCAATTCATTTCTTGTATTATTTGCATGATTCATATGTAATACCTCATGCAATTTTGACTGGGCATTCCATATCTGATATTATTTTGATTATTCAAGGTCATCTTCAAGGTCAAAGGGGTCAATTTTAAGGTGAAGTAAGAGAAAATATCATTTTTAACAAATACAGAGTTTTCGTAAAATGAAAGCTCTTTTTATCGGACACAAAATAGATTATTAATCTTAGGCGAATCCCAAGCTATGTAATTCGTGGTTTGTTCGGATCTCGATTTGTTTGTAACGGTCTCTTTTAGCAATGAAATCTTGAGGGTGATCCAAACCAAAAATTAATCCGAAAGAAATATAAATTTATATAGCAGATTCTATGTCTATCAAGAAAATCTTGTATTTTAAATACGCTTCAATAGTTCTTTTATATGATAGATATAGTTTTGCATTGTTTTGAATATGTTCAACCATGTGTCAGTGGTTTTTTAGATTATGACTTCGATTGACATCGCCGACATCAATCCGGTCGCAGTCACGTGGTTAAGTCCACTTCAAATTCTTATATTATTGCTCACGCTGAATTCGTGTTTTTATTAACTATTATTAATAGTATTATCCGTACGCGCTGTTAATCAAATGTCAAAGTTACTGGAGTCTAGATATAGTCTAGACTCGGCTCTAATTGTTACTCTAACTGTTAGTAGACTCAGACTATACTATAGTTTAGTATAGACTATGGAATAAAAATTAAAATATATGATGTAGACTAGTCTACCATTAGACTGGTTGAATCGTCATTATTAGTGTAATAGTCGGCAGCACTTCCAGTCACTAGTGACATATTTTTGGAGTGACAAATTCATAATACAAAATTCATCTGGATTAAATTTAGTTTGGACTGTTCTTTCATGATTTTAATAAAATGTAGACTAAAAAATATACAATCTTAGAAATTTAAGCGCTAGTGGTAACTTTAAATTAAGTTAAAAGCACAATGACCATATAATTTAGATTTAATTTAAATCAATGAGAGTGGTGATAGTTCACCAGTTTTAAATTTGATTTGAAATAGCAAGATTTGATGAACTTTTTGAGGCGATAACCAATTGCACATTAAAAATTTGTAGCTGTCTATACTTTATTTCTTTTATGACTATAAAGATCTATAAATAAAATTTATGTTACAAATATTTTTAATAGTTTGTGTATATATTTGATAACAGCTTTGCGTGGTTGTTATTAAATCTGTCTGACCAATTATTTGGATTATGGCTCTTATCTTTGTCTCATTGACATTGTTGGCTTTCCATGTGGTCTAGTCAGTCTCAAAACCTTACATTATCGTTCACTCATTCTTTGTTTCAATCATGAATTTCCGTTGTTATCAAATTATCAAATTTAACAAATTGAGCATAAAACAAGAATTCTCATAATGCAGAGTAACACTGATCGGTTTCTCATTTATCAAACATTTGCGGAATGACATAATGAAAAAATCATTTGCATTTTTGCATCCAAATTTGGGTTTGGATGATGCTTCCATAACTTTTAATATGTCAAGGGGGATGGAAAATAGTTTCATCTTTGTTATATAAAAAATTTGGTTTCATTCAGGTGAAAAAGTACTATGTTAACTTGTTGTGATTCGCTGAGTAAAAATTTGAGATGGCGTTCACTTTAGACAATATTAATTTTATAAATCAACGATAATTGTGTCAGAGAATTTGTTTACCAAAGATTGATTAACTCTTGAGGCGATAACCACTTTAGCTGCTTTTATGCTTTTATGCTAGTTTGTGGTTGACTCACTGATTCCTTTCAGGAACTGTTTTTCCTGTGGGCCATTCTTTGGCATTGCCACTGCGGCCTTATGGGGTTTCAGATAGGTCTTGTTGTCAGGACCATATGTTTTTGGCCTTTTTCCTCGTTGGGAGTGTCATCTTTGTTACTTACATTTTTTTGGGTACATTTTATTGTGTGATTTGCAGGGTCAACTTTATAAATTATCTTAATAAGAAGATTGATTCTTGTTGTGATTCGCTGAGTAAACATTTGAGATGGTGCTCGTTTTAATGCAATAGACAATATTAATTTTATAAATCAATGATAATTGTCTCAGAGAATTTGTTTAACAAAGATTGATTAACTCTGGAGGCGATAACCACTTTGGCTGCTTTTATGCATTTATGCCAATTTGTGGTTGACTCACTGATTCCTTTCAGGAACTGTTTTTCCTGTGGGCCATTCTTTGGCATTGCCACTGCGGCCTTATGGGGTTTCAGATAGGTCTTGTTGTCAGGAACATATGTTTTTTGCCTTTTTCCTCATTTTTTGGAGTTTCATCTTTGTTACTTAAATTTTTTGGGTACATTTTATCGTGTGATTTGTAGGGTATAAATTTACAAATAATATAAATAAATAAGAGGAGCAATTGTTGTTTCTAGGATTTGATTTAGCAAGATTTGATAAACTCTGGAGGCGATGATCACATTGGCTGATGCCAATTTGTGGTGGACCCACTGATTCCTGTCAGGATTTGTTTCCTGTGGGCTATTTTCTGGCCTCGCCAGTACAGCTTTCGGTTTCAGATAGGTCTTTGTCAAAACTATGTTTTTGGCACCTTTCCTCTTTGAATGGAGTTTTCTTTTTTTTGTTACTTTTGGTCAATGAAGCATACATACCAGCCACTCTTAATCTCAAATTAAAATATACAATATTAGTGCTCATAAAGATATTTTAAAATAATTCATGTTAGGAAGTTAAGATTTAACGTTCTCATTAGTAATAATTTAAATTAATGAGAAGAGATATAGTTGATAATCTCTTGATTTCATTTTATATAATTAATGCAATTATGCCAATTTGTGATGACTCTGGAATATTCCCAGGGGCTGGTTTTCCTGTAGGCCATTCTCTGGCTTTGCCAAATTGACCTTAGGTTTCAAGTGGATCCTACGAAATTATGTTTTGGGTCACCTTTTTCTTTCTAAGTTTTCTTCTTTGTTGTTTGTTTTGTAAAGCTTAGTGATCCAGCTGCTTTGAAATTAAATAATAATAAAAAAAAAAAAATGGCCACAAGAATTAAATCTTTCATAATTCTTACTTAGATATATATATATATAATAAATAATTTGTAAATTAAAATAATTCGGAAGAGTATCCAAGTGTAGGAGTGTAAGGTAAAAGCAATATAATTATTCCATTAAACTACTGCAAGAACATATTATTAGTCAATAAATACAAGGTCAGTTACAACAAGACTTGGCCAGTTGTTACAGGCCGCAGTAATTATTGCATGCCTTATACGCCAACTACATGATGCTCTCTGTCTAGCTTGATTAATCTAGCATCAGGACTTGCGCCAGCTGCTGAAATCAGTGCTAGTAATGATAGACAGGATGCATCCGGACTTGCGCCAGATGCAATGAACTTCATGAAGAACCAAACATATGATTATTCATTTGTTAGTTCGGCAGGACTTGCGCCAGCTGTTCTAACTATAGCAAACACGATGGGGAGTGATCTGCCAACTGGATTTGGGCCAGTTGGTTTTTGATACAATATCCACAAGCTCTTTCTTACAGGTGGAATTAGTTTAATCTAGCATCAGGATTTGCGACAGCTGCTGAAATCAGTGCTAGCAAGGATGGGCAGGATGCATCCGGACTTGCGCCAGATGCAATAAACTTTGTGAAGAACCAAACATATGATTTTCCTTTTGTTAGTTCGGCAGGACTTGCGCCAGCTGTTCTAACAATGGAAAACATGATGGGGAGTGATTTGCCAACCCGATTTCGGCCAGTCGGTTTTTGATACAATATCCACAAGCTCATTCTTACAGGTGGAATTAGTTTATTCTAGCATCAGGATTTGCGCCAGCTGCTGAAATCAGTGCTAGCAAGTATGGGCAGGATGCATCCGGACTTGCGCCAGATGCAATAAATTTTGTGAAGAACCAAATATGATTTTCCATTTGTTAGTTCGGCAGGACTTGCGCCAGCTGTTCTAACAATGGAAAACATGATGGGGAGTGATTTGCCAACCCGATTTCGGCAAGTCGGTTTTTGATACAATATCCACAAGCTCATTCTTACAGGTGGAATTACTTCAAATGTGAATGATTTATGTCCTTTTTCTTCTCCCGTAGAAGAGAAGAAAAAGCTAAAATTTTGCTTTTTCGTCAATAACTGCATGAGTAAGAAATTATTATTATTATTATTATTTTTTTTTTATAATTCTTTAGATCTTGCTTTTGAATGTATATGTAAAACACCATTTTTAGTGAATACAGCAATACTCAAGATGTGGACCATTTCCTCATGTTCCTAATTTACTTCAAATCCTTCTAAATCTATGTTTTGTGGTCTTCTTATGTTTTCAAAGTGTGTCTGCAATACCTAGGTCAGCTCAAAATGAGGTCTGTATACTTCTGTGGTCAGATTTTACACTTACAGAAAATAAAATTCCACTGACATATAAATCCAGCCAGTCAAAACACTACTCAGACTTGCTTCAGGAATTATAAATACAATAGATGTTATGATAATGTGTCCCTGATTATCTACATTTGGAAATTTTAATTATTTGGTTATCTATTCATTACATGTAAATTTCAGGTTTCACTTCTGTAGACATCCTAATTTCAATTTAAAAACTAAATTTCAGACTATATAGCACTTCACTATTTAGAATTAGTGTTGTTTCTGATGCCGCAAGTAATGGTGGATTAGACAGATGAGAGGTTGGAATTCATATGTGCTCTTACGATGCATTCGTAAGTTTGTGTTGTGGGGGTCAGACACTTTGTGTCTGTGTGCCGTTTTCATACCCTCCTCAACAACAGATAATCTTGTTTAATAATGTTATTGATAGATTTTGTCAATATTATGTAATTTGTATGTAATGATACAAGAGTCAATGTTCATTAATATATTAATGTGAACAGTTAGTAGATTGTTATTGATAGGTTTGGTTTTGTGTGAACAATTACTAGATTGTTATTGATAGTTTGGTTGATATTATTTAATTTGTTTGTAATGATACAAGAGTCAAAGTTCACATTTAAATAGTAGATTAGATCAATCAGAGACATGTATAAATATTCATAGTAGATTAGATCAATCAGAGACATGTATAAATAGTCCTAGTAGATTAGATCAATTAGAGACATGTATAAATATTCACTGGTTAATCCTGTTAACTGACTGTCAAGTAAATTTATACCTATTTCGGTCTTAGGGCTTCACTCTGTTACAACCACGTTTACATTAACAACATTTGAAGTGAAGCCCTTTTTATTTGTAGTCGTTTAATTTGATGTTTATTTTTAATAAACAAATTTTCCCCATTTTATGTGTCTGTTTTTTGTACGATAAATAAAGCTAGGAATGTGTGTAATACCTCTTTTTATGGGATTTTGATTGACAAATCCAATTATAGTATTATATGAGTGATTAAAGGTTATCTTCAAGGTCAATTTCAATTCAAGGTCATCAAAATTTAATTAACAAACATAAATAGTAAAAAGTGTTGTACGTCTTTTTAGTGTAATATTGACAAATAATCCATTTCTGCTACTATTTTTATAATTGAAGGTCATTTTCAAGGTCAGTGTGTCAATTTCAAGGTCAGGTAAGCGAAAATATGATTTTCAACAAATAAAGCTAGGACAATATATTTCTGGTATGATTTTGGTTATTTGAGGTGATCCTCTAGGTCAAATGTAAATATCAAGGTCAAATATTATTTTAACGTAGTATTCTACATATTGGAGCACACATAATCAATTGTCTTGGTGTATCTTTAACCGGATAATCTAATTCTAGTAGGGTTTAATGAATAAACATCATCAGAGTGAAATGATCAGACAACTAGAAGGCATCAAAGGGTTACGAAGAGGCGTCAAATAGCGACGAAAAAGCATAAAAGATCAATGGAGAGGCGGTAAAAGGTGACAGAGAGGCGGTAAAAGACAATGGGGAGGCATTAAAGGATGTCGACGAGTTGCTAAAAGGCGCCCCAGAGGCGCTAAAGAGCGAGTAAGAAGGGTAAAAAGAAAATGAGTAGTCATTAAAGGGCAATGAGGAGGCATTGAAGGGCAATGAGGAGGTGGTGAATGGCAACGAGGATGCGTTAAGGGGCAAAATTGGGGCGTTAAAGAGCGACAAGTTGCATTCAAAGGTGGCGGGGTGGCATGAAAGGGCTATGGAACAGTGACAAGGAAGTACATTAACGGGTGATGGGGCGGTGCTAATGGTTGATGGATAGGTGTCTAAGTGCAATGAGAAGGCATTAAAAAAGACAGAGAATCGTTAAAGGGCAATGGGGAAGCGTTAAATGATGACGGAGAGACGTCAAAGAGCGATGGAAAGGCGTTAAAGGCCGAAAAAGTGTTAAAAGTGATGTAGATGCATTAAACTTTGATGGAGAGGCGCTAATAGGCGCTGCAGATGCGTTAAATGGCGATGCGAATGTGGTAAAGGGCGATGGTGAGGCATTAAATGGTGATGGGAAAGTTTTAAATGGTGATGGGAAGGCGGTGATGGGTGATGAGGAGTCGTTCAAGGGCGACCATGAAACGTTAAACGACTATGGAAAAACGCTGAAGGGCAATGGGGAGGAGTTGAAGTGTGCTGGATAAGCGTGTGAGGGTGAGTAGAAAGTATTAAAACAACGGAGCATTGCTGAAGGGCGACAGAGAAGCGGTAAATGGTGACTGAGACGTCAAAGGGCATTGGAAAAGTAATAAAGGTTGATGGAGATGCATTAAAGGGTGATGGAGAGACGCTAACAGGCGCTGCAGATGAGTTAAATGGCGATGGGAAGGCGTTGATGGGCAATGAAGAGGCGTTGAAGGACAACGAAGAGGCGCTAAGGGTGACGGGATGTGTTGGTGGGTGTCATGAAAGGGTTATTGAATGGCGTTAGAGGGTGACGAGGAAGCATTAAATAACAGGTGATGCGGTGGTGCTAAAGGGTGATGGATATGTGTTTTAGGGCGATGAGAAGGCGTTAAAGATGACGGGGAATCGCTAAAGGGCAACTGAGAAAAATTAAATTATGACGGAGAGATGTCAAAGAGTGACAGAAAGGTGTTAAAGGGCCAAGAAAAAGAGTTAAAGGTTGATGGAGATGCACTAAAAGGTTGATGGAGAGGCGTTAAAAAGATGCTGGAGATGCGTTAAATGGTGATGCTAAAGGGTTAAAGGGCGATGAAGAGGCGGTAAATGGTGATGGAGAGGCATTAAATGGTGATGGGAAGCCAGTAAAGGGCGATGAGGAGGCGTTAAATTTCACCGAAGAAGCGTTGAAGGGTGACGGAAAGGCGTTAAAGGACGAAGAAAAAATATAAAGGTAGACCCAAAAGCATTGGAGGGCAATGAAAGACGATAAATGGTGATGGGGAGGCGTCGAAGGACCATGGGGAGGCGTTAACGATTGATGGTAAAGCTTAAAATGTGACGGAGAGTTAAATTAAAGAGCAATGGAGAAGCGTTAAGTGTGAAGAAGAGGCATTAAAGGGCGACAGAAAGGCCTTCAATTGCAATAAAGACACTTTAAACT
The DNA here is from genome assembly GCA_964017125.1 of Flabesymbios commensalis. Classification (NCBI taxonomy): domain Eukaryota; kingdom Metazoa; phylum Annelida; class Polychaeta; order Terebellida; family Flabelligeridae; genus Flabesymbios; species Flabesymbios commensalis. The sequence goes on along the minus strand of OZ024903.1, from coordinate 5,758,514 downwards.
AAAAGGACGTTCAGGGCGAAGAAGAGGCGTTAAAGGGCAAAAGAAAAGCCTTCAATTGCAAAGAAGAGGCATTAAACTAAAAGCTATGAAGACGCATTATTGTCTCCCTTTAGTGCCTCTCCATAGCTCCATAATGCCTCTCTCTCACATTATAAGGTGGCTCTGTAACGCCTCTTGTGGCCCAATAACGCCTCCTCATTTCTCTATAATATGCCTCCTCATTGCCCTTTAATGCCTTTTCATTGTCCTTTATCGCCTTCTCATTGCCATTTAATACCTCCTCATCGACCGTTAGAACTTTTCCATCACTCTTTAACACATCTCTGTTAATTGCCATTCAATGCCTTCGAGCCGATGTCTTCACCTTGAGCTTGTTTGATCATTTAAACCCAACAGAATTAGATTATCCAGTCAAAATAAAACCCAACACAAGGTATTATACGTGCTCCAATTTCTAGCTCATACGCTAAAACATATATTTGACCTTGATGATGACTTTAAATCACCAAAGTAATAGGAAAAGGACATTTTTCGCTCAAAATCCCGCGAAAAAAAGTTTTTTACACATGTTCTAGCTGTATTTGTTAAGAATCATATTCTCCTTTACTTGACCGTGAAATTGACATTTTGACCTTAAAGATGACCTCTTATCATCAAAATAGTATCAAGAATAGATTATTCAGTCAAAAAAACACGTCAAAAAGACGTATTACACTTCTTCCTATTCTGTTTCGAAAAGATCATATTTTTACATTTTGACCTTGGAAATGACCTTTCGACCTTGAAAATGACCTTGGATCAACAAAATAATACCATAAATGGATTTTTCAGACAAAATCACATGAAAAAGAGGTATTACACATGTTCCTAGCTTGAATTGTTAAAAATGGTAATTTTGCTTATTTGACCTTGAAATCGACGTTTTGACCTTGAAGATGACCTTATATCATAAAAATAATACAAGAAATGGATTGCCCAGTCAAAATCACATGAAAATGAGGTATTACACTTGTTCCTGACTTCATTTGTTGAAAAAAACATATTTGACCTTGAAATATCTGGCGGCCATTTTGTTTTTGCCCTTAAAAAATTCCGCCCAAGGGTGCCAAAGTGGCAACCGGCTGATTTCTGCTCGGGATACCCCATAGTATCAGAATCAATCATAAAACATCGTCCATACCGCGAAACACGCTTTAGTCAAAATCCACTGGACTATTAGAGTAGCAATTAGAGCCGAGTCTAGACTATATCTAGACTCCAGTAGCTTTGACATATGATTAACAGCGCGTTCGGATAATACTATTAATAATAGTTAATAAAAACACGAATTCAGCGTGAGCGATAATATAAGAATTTGAAGTGGACTTAACCACGTGACTGCGACGGGATCGATGTCGGCGATGTCAATCACAGTCATAATCTAAAAAACCACTGACACATGGTTGAACATATTCAAAAACAATGCAAAACTATATCTATCATATAAAAGAACTATTGAAACGTATTTAAAATACAAGATTTTCTTGATAGACATAGAATCTGCTATATAAATTTATATTTCTTTCGGATTAATTTTCGGTTTGGACCACCCTCAAGATTTCATTGCTAAAAGAGACTGTTACAAACAAATCGAGATCCGAACAAACCACGAATTCCATAGCTTGGGATTCGCCCATTATTAGCCTTTCTACAATAACAGTTATAACCGCATGGACTTCAGTGTCAGTTTATGCCAATCATTCAATGTTAGATGGCTACGTGTTTTTTATGTCAAACATTCAATGTTAGATGGCTACGTGTTTTTTGATGCCAAACATTCAATGTTAGATCGCTACGTGTTTCTTTTATATGAAACATTCAATGTTAGATCGCTACGTTTTTTTTTATGTCAAACATTCAATGTTAGATGGCTACATGTTTTTTTATGTCAAACATTCAATGTTAGATGGCTACGTGTTTTTTTATGTCAAACATTCAATGTTAGATGGCTACGTGTTTTTTATGTCAAATATTCAATGTTAGATGGCTACGTGTTTTTTTATGTCAAACATTCAATGTTAGATGGCTACGTGTTTTTTATGTCAAATATTCAATGTTAGATGGCTACGTGTTTTAGATGTCAAGCATTCAATGTTAGATGGCTACGTGTTTTAGATGTCAAGCATTCAATGTTAGATGGCTACGTGTTTTTTATGTCAAATATTCAATGTTAGATGGCTACGTGTTTTTTGATGCCAAACATTCAATGTTAGATCGCTACGTGTTTCTTTTATATGAAACATTCAATGTTAGATCGCTACGTTTTTTTTTATGTCAAACATTCAATGTTAGATGGCTACATGTTTTTTTATGTCAAACATTCAATGTTAGATGGCTACATGTTTTTTTATGTCAAACATTCAATGTTAGATGGCTACGTGTTTTTTATGTCAAATATTCAATGTTAGATGGCTACGTGTTTTTTTATGTCAAACATTCAATGTTAGATGGCTACGTGTTTTTTATGTCAAATATTCAATGTTAGATGGCTACGTGTTTTAGATGTCAAGCATTCAATGTTAGATGGCTACGTGTTTTAGATGTCAAGCATTCAATGTTAGATGGCTACGTGTTTTTTATGTCAAATATTCAATGTTAGATGGCTACGTGTTTTTGATGTCAAGCATTAAATGTTAGATGGCTACGTGTTTTTGATGTCAAGCATTCAATGTTAGATGGCTACGTGTTTTTGATGTCAAGCATTAAATGTTAGATGGCTACGTGTTTTTTATGTCAAGCATTCAATGTTAGATGGCTACGTGCTTCGTAGCGCTAAGCACTCAATGTTAGATGGCTGCGTGCTTTTTGATGCCAAACATTCAATGTTAGATGGCTACATGCTCAATAAACTAGCAATTTCAACCACTCTTGACGCCATAACACAACAAATACGGAACGCTTCGGGGACAGTGAATCAGATAGGGTCGATAACTACCCACACGAGGGGGGGGGGGACACTCCTGTTCGGTGTAGAGCTTGGGTGTTTGTCTCCCGTATTGGGGTTTCGAAAAAAACCATGTACATTGTTTCTTCTTCGCTCACTCGATCCAGTATTGTGGAGAACATCCATCCGTAACAGAGAGGTAGCGTGCTAGGCCTGTGTGGAGGACAGTGTCATCTGATTCATCTCACCATCCTCAGGAGATTATGTATATACTTTGCATACAACCCAGCAAGCACATTAGTATAACATTTATACAATGACATAATGATATAATTTGCATCAATTACATTACATCAATTGCATTGCATTGCATTGTATTGCATTGCATTGCATTGCATTGCATTGAATTGCATTGCATTGCATTTCATCAATTACATCCTATTGCATTGCATTGAATTACATTATAATGTATTATAATGCATTGCATTGCATTGCATGCATTGCATTGCATTGCATTGCATTGCATTGCATTGCATTGCATTACATTGCATAATGTACATCGTTGTATAAATGTTATACAAATGTTTTGTGTTTGCTAGAAATGTTCTGGATCTGTTAGAGCTAAGAAACATCATGTAAATAATGTCGTTTTCGGTGACGGCTAATCACTATAGTCGTTTTTAATCCGTTATTAGTCGATCAAATCACTGTGATTGAGAACGAAATGAGCGTTTAAACATCACAATTTGCTTTAAATTAAATACATATATGATCAATTTTCTTTAAGTGGGTCGCGGTAGCGAAACACAAATTCCAGTGAGTGAGAAAATAAATAATTTAATTTTTCGCTTTAAGTGTTAACTTGAACCCGGCTCCCGGCAGTAACTGAAACCTCAAACCCTATCCCAGCAAACACGAGGCATTAAACCAATGTTGTTTTAATGTTGGGCCAGCGTCGTAGACGGTGGCCCAACGTTGAAACAGCATTCGTTCAAGGCCTCGTAAGCTTGTTTGCTGGGTAACCTGTAATTGACAGAGACTATAATATGAGGCCTAGAAAAAGGAAGACCAGCTGACACAACTGATTGCACTTCATGACTGATGATTCCGCCTCTATACCAATTTTTTAGGAGAGTTGTCATAGATATACTGATATAGACATACGTCAAGATTTAAGCTCATCTGCCATACATTCTGCTGCTTGTCACCTCTTCTGACTCTAACCCGGCTCTCTGGTGAGTCTGGTTAATATATCTGTAGGCCTATACAATAGTTATCCCCAGTGGCTGAAACAGGTTTCAGCCACAGATTGACCGCGTACAAAATCGTGGGACATTCCTTTGGGCTGTCCTATCTGAAAATATCGCTCAATAATCAGGTCCAAAATAGTTTTTTTTAGAATCAGTAGCATTTCAGTTCCAAGCCCGCATGCTCAGCTCAGATGTCGCACAGTCATTAAAAAGTTATGGACATTTTTCGGACCTTGGGGTCGGGATCGCTCCTATTTACCGCCATGTTGGATTTTTCGGGTAAAGCAAATACATCAATCCACTTCCTCGGAGAGACCGCCAAGACAATACAATAGTATGCATGACCTGTAATCTGCCTGGCATATTGAAATGTTTCTTTTAGAATCCCCAATAAACAAATTGCATTGCATTGCATCAATTACATCGCATCAATTGCATTACATTGCATTGCATTGCATTAAATTGCATTACAGTGCATTGCATTGCATGGCATTGCATTGCATTGCATTGTGTTGCATTGCATTGTATTGCATTGCATTGCATTGCATTGCATTGTATTACTACAAACTTAAAGTAGTGCTGATTTCATATGTGTTACAAGTAGGCCTACGGTTACTGTGGTGATTTATCCCGCCAGTAGGCTATACGTCTGATGCTTTCCTCGTCACTCCGCTTCAGTGTAGACCTTTCAATTTTAATGGCGAAATTAATAGCCTTAATCCAGATGCAACGAGCAAACTTAATTTGTGTTGCCATGGCAACAAACCTTCACATGTAATGGATAATGTTAATTAGACGTGTTTATTAATTTGTAAGGCTGATTTTCAACACATCCCAGCAAAAACAAGATGTTGGCCCAATGTTGATTTGATGTTGGCCCACCGTATTCAACGCTAGTCCAGCATTAGGCCAACCTTGGGTAAACGTCTGGTGTTTGCTATAACTACCCAGGAAACACAAAACATGTGAATAACATTTGTACAATGTTTGACCAACGTCGAAGACGTTGGGCCGACGTTGTACAAATGTTGTACACATGTTTTGTGTTTACTGGGTAGTGGTCACAATCTACATAGAAGAATGGTAATTTCAGCGCTAAAATATTGTTGTACAAACCATGAAGACGAAAGGTTTTTTTCAATTTGAAATCATCATAAATGTCTTAGTTTAGGTCTTTCCGCTTCATTTGAATACCTATGTTATGGGTCTACAGCAATTATAATTTTGTTATTTTTCATTCAGTGCAGGGACCGCCTTTAGACGTCAGAATCTGACGTCTATTTTCGTCAGATTCTGACATTTAAAGTCTGTCCCCAAACTGAAAGGGCTAAATGCATAGTTTCAGTTGCCATGAAATGGGAAACTGTATACCACACAATTATAGCATTAGTAACGTTAGCAGACCTAATTGTAAAGGAAAATGTTTCATTCAATTCTGCTTCTGCAAAGCCAAAAGCAGTTAGTTACTGCCTTTTGTCTTGGCATTAAAGAATTGAACCTGGCAATAGCGTTGATGACAAATTGAACGATAAATGTCACAGAGCAATGTCAAGAAGTAGCTACTTGTTATACATGTACATGTTATAGACCTAATGCCAAGGACTAATAAAGCACTTGTTGAGTTATTACATTACAAAATCTATTTCCGGCTGGGTTGTCTAAATTGAATTTTTATCCAATTAAAGTTGTGGTTCCCGGTAAATTAAAGTGGATGAAAATCACTCAAATTATTATAATAATTTTATGACGGGTGTACAGGCTATAATATTATTAATATTAATTTCAAGAGGGGGGGGGGGCAGGAGTATTTTTGCAATAAATAATCCAAGGCTTAACTAGCAGTAAATAAATAATTGTATCCAGCCTTGCAGAAAACATAGTCGGGTTCACTTCTTCAAATAGATAATTGAAATAACTATAATATATTGATTCAACCCTTTTCCCGCTAAGTTGTCTAAATTAAATTTTCGTCGGATTTAAGTTTTGGGTTGTGGTAACTTAAAGTGAATGAAATCACTCGCATTGTTCAATTTGTAACCAAACATTTGCAGATATTTAGGTTTAAGCACACATTTTATTATAACTGTGATTTGACCAGCTAATAAAATGGATTAAAAGCGACTATAGTCGTGATTAGCGCCGGAAGGGTTAACCCTTTCAAGCCTGAATTTACCATTGTCATCTTCCTCCACTACAAGCCGCGAATCGCAAATCTCGACTTGTAGTGGATGAAGTGTGTGAAAAAGGAAAAAAAGATATCGTTATAACAGTTCCATAATTTTTTTCATGTCATGTCATGTCATGTCATGTCATGTCATGTCATGTCATGTCATGTCATGTCATGTCATGTCATGTCATGTCATGTCATGTCATGTCATGTCATGTCATGTCATGTCATGTCATGTCATGTCATGTCATGTCATGTCATGTCATGTCATGTCATGTCATGTCATGTCATGTCATGTCATGTCATGTCAAGTCATGTCATGTCATGTCATGTCATGTCATGTCATGTCATGTCATGTCATGTCATGTCATGTCATGCCATGCCATGCCATGCCATGCCATGCCATGCCATGCCATGCCATGCCATGCCATGCCATGCCATGCTATGTGTTATGTTATGTTATGTTATGTTATGTTATGTTATGTTATGTTATGTTATGTTATGTTATGTTTTGTTATGTTATGTTATGTTATGTTATGTTATGTTATGTTATGTTATGTTATGTTATGTTATGTTATGTTATGTTATGTTATGTTATGTTATGTTATGTTATGTTATGTTATGTTATGTTATGTTATGTTATGTTATGTTATGTTATGTTATGGTATGGTATGTTATGTTATTTTATGTTATTTTATGTTATGTTATGTTATGTTATGTTATTTTATGTTATTTTATATGTTATGTTATGTTATGTTATATGTTATGTTATATGTTATGTTATTCGTTATGTTATATGTTATGTTATGTTATATGTTATGTTATGTTATGTTATGTTATGTTATGTTATGTTATGTTATGTTATGTTATGTTATGTTATGTTATGTTATGTTATGTTATGTTATGTTATGTTATGTTATGTTATGTTATGTTATGTTATGTTATGTTATGTTATGTTATGTTATGTTATGTTATGTTATGTTATGTTATGTTATGTTATGTTATGTTATGTTATGTTATGTTATGTTATGTTATGTTATGTTATGTTATGTTATGTTATGTTATGTTATGTTATGTTATGTTATGTTATGTTATGTTATGTTATGTTATGTTATGTTATGTTATGTTATGTTATGTTATGTTATGTTATGTTATGTTATGTTATTTTATGGTATGTTATTTTATGGTATGTTATTTTATGTTATTTTATGTTATGTTATATGTTATGTTATGTTATATGTTATGTTATATGTTATGTTATATGTTATGTTATATGTTATGTTATATGTTATGCTATGTTATGTTATGTTATGTTATGTTATGTTATGTTATGTTATGTTATGTTATGTTATATGTTATGTTATGTTATGTTATGTTATGTTATGTTATGCTATGTTATGTTATGTTATGTTATGTTATGTTATGTTATGTTATGTTATGTTATGTTATGTTATGTTATGTTATGTTATGTTATGTTATGTTATGTTATGTTATGTTATGTTATGTTATGTTATGTTATGTTATGTTATGTTATGTTATGTTATGTTATGTTATGTTATGTTATGTTATGTTATGTTATGTTATGTTATGTTATGTTATGTTATGTTATGCTACGTTATGCTACGTTATGCTACGTTATGCTACGTTATGCTACGTTATGCTACGTTATGTTATATATTTATGTAATGTACATGTCAACATAAGCAAAGCATAATTTACATTATTATTTAAATATGTATCAAAATTTAAATGTATATTTAAAAATACGAGATTTCAAAAAACATTTTTTATTGATTTCCATTATCCTGACTTGGCGGTCTTGAAAACCAATTAATCAACGTATTCTCGCCTTAATTTTCATGTCCATAAGTTAGGCCTGGCCTATATTAAGAAACACATTTGCGAATGAATTTGCGGTAACTGTAGCATGAAAAAGGTTGAAGGTAAATGTGAGAGAAATTATGTCATCCAATCAGGACATTTCCCTCAACGAACCTCATTTCAACAATACCTCAGTTTTTTTCAAGCAAATTATGAGCCACAGTTGTTCCTACGATGCTTCAACGTGGGAACAATGTCGCCGACGCAGAACCAGCACTGGACCTGTTCTTGATGAATGACATTTGATTGGTTTCCCGCCCTATAAACCTTTGCTGTTATTACACGCTCCGCTCCCAATCTGGTTTTGTCTTCGCGTTATTGTCGGTAAAGTGGCGTAAACGCGATGTAAAACATGACGTAAAAGTGACGTAACCCGGCAAACGCGAAGCGTTGAAACAATGTTGTTCAAGTGTTGGGCCAGCGTCGTAGACGGTGAACCAACATTAAAACAACATTGTGTTAATGTGTCGTAAAACATGGCGTAAAAGTAAGGTAAGCATTAAACCAATGTTGTCTTACTGTTGGTTCACCGTCGACCACGCTGGCCCACCATTGAAACAACATTGTGTTTATGTGTCGTAAAACGTGACGTAAAAGTGTTGTAAGCGGTGCTTTCCCCGCCTTGGGTGGGGGGGGGGAGGGAGCGCACGCGCCCGTCTTTCTGTTTGTTGTCTCCATTACGAGCATCCCGCGGGATGCCACGCGCCGCTGTCGTCAGGTCAAGGTCACCTGGCGACACATGAAAGCCCGGATGTAATTGCCAGAAAGGAGTTCGCTAGAGGGCGCCGGTATTGTGCTCAGAGGTCAGATCAAACAACTAGAGGTCACCAGGGACATGACCTTTATGTGAGCAGGGGACGTATTGACCTGACATACTAACATCATGTCACGTCTAGTTTGACATCATGTGTTATTGATACCCAGAGGTCAAACATGGCTGGAGCCAAGGGCAAATAGTGGCATCCCAAGGGCAGGCATCGCCATAACAATGAAACCATGTCATGTGCTAGGTGTCCAAACTCATACATCATAGAGATTGATTTCCAGGAAGTCGACATGATAGGAAACTATTATATAAGGCCATCCTGCTGACGCGAGACGTTGATCCACCGCGTTGTATCAATGTGAGACTAGCGTCGTAGAGGGTGCGATAATGTCAGAGCAACATTGGTTCAACGTACGAACATTTTTACCTTTTTCTTTGAGTGATATGATCAAGTATGACGTCACAGATTCAACCTATTTCACTCATTCATAAATGTGGGTGGGTCTAGAAACAGTACACAACAGTTGTTAGACTATGACATAAATTAGACTTCCATAATGGTACCTCAAATGTACTTTTCCATCAATCCATGGGATATGGATAGTAATCCGGATCTTGTATCTGATCAGATCATCCCCAAAACTTAATCAATTGTTCCCTGGTCCGATACACACCTCTGGTGAGACTTTCATGCAAATTCGTTTGCTACTTTTAAAGAAATCTAAAGGACAGAGAGACAGACCAACCAACAAGACCAAAAACATCACCTTTCTTGGCGGAGGTAATTAACCCTTTAACCGCCAAATTAATCAACTGGAATTTTCACCCACATAAAGGAGGTCAACTCTTTTCAAATATTACTAATCTATGTCACATTTAATCCCTAAAAGGGTAAAAGATAATGTGGTAGTAAAAATGAAAAAAAATATATTCGGTACCGGCGGTTAAAGGGTTAAACATATTGAAAACGACAATAGACATGCTTAGTGGTGTAAACGAAGTGGGATATAGAATACAATTCATGGAAGATAAAATAAGGATTTATAATCGCGTGAAATATTTGGACTAAAATGAATCAGAGACAACATGGCATAATGCAGCAAAATATGGACGTTATATGAGCTTTGACCCAAAGAATCACTAAGAACCACTATATAGTCGTTTTAATCCATCTTACTAGCCGATAATATCACTGTAACATGTGTAATGAGGAATTAAATGACTGTTTAAATATCAAGAATAGCAAATGTTTAGTCCCAAATAAAACAAACATGAGTAATTTTCACACAACGTCAAGAGGATGAAAATTTAAATAAGGAAAGGGATAATTTATTAGATAGGCCCATATTACTCATGGATATTTAATAAAATCAGACCGTGTTTTTTCAAGTGAATCATACTTTGTGGTGGATTAGAATGAGGATAAATAGCTGGGTAAGGAACTTTAACCACTTAGATCTCTAATGTAATCCTTAAGAGCGCTGAAATATTTTTGTAGAAAACATTGAGACCAAAAGGTTTTTCAATTTGAAATCATCATAAATGTCTTAGTTAAGACTTTCTGATTAATTTGAATACCATGTTATGAATCTACGGCCATTATAAATATCCTTATTCTTCCGGTGCGGGGATCGACTTCAGACGTCAGAATCTGACGTCTACAGACGTCAGATTCTGACGTATAAAGACGGTCCCCGCACTGAAAGGGTTACATTTTCACCCACTTGGAAATTCCTCTGATATCGCCTTAAAATATAGGCCTACGACACCCAAATACGTGTCGTAATTAAGTATGAGAATAGATCGCAACTTGTCTTTTCAATAAAATTAGGATCTTAGATCTTAATGGTTTTCGAGAATACAGGGATATGCATGTGGAATACGCCCATGGGAACGTAGCAAACGCTAGACGTTAGCTTGGTGACGTCGCGAAAATACTGTGCATGGATGAATAACTACATAAATGAATAACTGGATGAAAAAAGGAATGAACAACTGAATGAATGACTGAACGAATAAATGTATAAATGAGTGGGTGTGTGAGGGAGTGAGTGAGGGTGATTGATATTTTTTTAAACTGACGTTAAAAAGATATTTTTAATGGCAGCTAATTATTTATTTCATCAATATTCCGCTACAGTGAATGATAATTGTTTTTGTTTCATTTTGTATATCAGGCATAAGCGCGGTGTGAGGTGTTGAAAAAAAAAATAAGATAAATTTAGCACAATAGACCTATACTTATGTTTAATATTATTATGAATGGATAGAGAGAGGCCAGACAAAAATGAAAGATCAAAGCCGTGATTTCATTGTTTAGTTCAATAGTTATTTCAATTATTTATTTGAATATGTAAAGCCGACTATGTTTTCTGCAAGGCTGGATACAATTATTATTTACTGCTAGTTGAGCCTTGAATTATTTATTTAAAAAATACTCCTCAGACCTGCCCCCCCCCTTGAATATCAAATGGTGAACCCTTTGAATCTTATTTTTCAATAAAATTCATCCATTTGGATATGAGAGGCTATATCTACCTATTTGTGTAGTGGCAGATACAGTCTTTGATATCCAAAGGGACGCTATCTACGGTTGGTTTACCTGTATGGCGAGAGCGGCGAATGCCAGCTGACCGTCCGCCCTGCCTGATGCGGCCTGCTCCATCACTAGGCAATCCATCTGTCTCCTCTGCACCTGCCTCAGCAGCCCGTCACACAAACACAAGCCACGCCCACTACTCTATGATCTGTGACGTCACACTATCACCAGAGTCTATGACGTCACTGATGTCCTGGCTGCTGTGATCAGCATTCCTCTATTGTATGACGTCACTGTTGATGATGTACTTTGATTGATTTGTGACGTGTTGTTACTGATCCAGTATATTCATGGTGACTGTGACGTCATTAAGCGTCAACCTGGGCGTCGCACAGATCTACGTGTCGTGATGTAGGGTTGCACCTGACAGTATATCCACCTGTATTGTCGTGTCAGGTCTAAACACCTATTGACACAAACACTGAGAATATCGTTCGCCTGAAAAAAGTAAGATGGAAATAGAGATACTGTTATTGTTATAAACGGCAATATAATATAATATAAACAATAACAGATCACAGATAGGCCTATTGTTACAGTGACGTTGCTGTGTTGATGATGACGTTGTTACAGTGACGTCACTTGCTGTGTTGCTGATGACGTTGTTACAGTGACGTCACTTGCTGCGTTGCTGATGACATTGTTACAGTGACATTGCCGATGATGTTCAGACTCACCTGGTCGTCATACAGGTCCTGACACCATCACCACAAAATGTATTTACAGTAATTTTGCAGTAATTTACAGTGCGAATAGAACATTTTTTTAAAGTACATGTCGTGGAAATTTGCATGTATTTTACGTGTAATTTTTATTTTTAATGTATTTGTTGTGTAATATGTACGTATTTTAGTAGCTAAATTATACAGAAAGCATCGTAACTTAAGATCCCCCACCTGTAGCGAATTGCATCAGCAATTCGCTACAGGTGGGGGTCCTTAAAAAGTGATAGTGTTGCTTACGACCTTAAATAGTGATAGTGTTGTTGTTAGAGTCACGACAGGCCGTGCTGCTGATGTCGCTCCCGACTCACCTGATCTGGCTGGTGATCCTGACGGGATGCGAGGAGCACGACACAGGGCCGTCCTGATCACCGTGTGTCTGTAACATCAGCCACCACCCGCCACCAGCACGTGAAGCTAAGTCACGAGGCCTCACCGCATCACATGTAACCATGGCAACCTGGACAGGCCGGGACGGGGAGGGGATAGGCCTACTGGTCAAGATGTGTCCACAGATGATCACGTCTATCCACAGATGATCAGACCTGTTACAGACGATCAGATTTGTCACAAACGATCATATCTGTCACAAACGATCACTCAGCTGTCACAAACGATCACATCTGTCAAACGATCACATCTGTCACAAACGATCAGATCCGTCACAAACAATCACTCATCTGTCACAAACGATCACAGCTGTCACAAACGATCATATCTGTCACAAACGATCACTCATCTGTCACAAACGATCACATCTGTCGAACGATCACATCTGTCACAAACGATCAGATCTGTCACAGACAATCACTCATCTGTCACAAACGATCACAGCTGTCACAAACGATGACATCTGTCACAAACGATGACACATCTGTCACAAACGATCACACATCTGTCACAAACGATCACATCTGTCACAAACGATCAGATCTGTCACAAATGATTACATCTGTCACAAACGATCACATCTGTCACAAACGATCGCATCTGTCACAGACGATCAGATCTGTCACAAACGATTACATCTGTCACAAACGATCAGATATGCACGGACGATCACATCTGTCACAAACGATCACATCTGTCACAAACGATCACATCTGTCACACACGATCACATCTGTCACAAACGATCACATCTGTCACAGACGATCAGATAGATCTGTCACAAACGATCACATCTGTCACAAACGATCACATCTGTCACAGACGATCACACATCTGTCACAAACGATCACATCTGTCACAAACGATCACATCTGTCACAAACAATCAGATCTGTCACAAACGATCAGATCTGTCACAAACGATCAAATCTGTCCAAACGCTAACATCTGTCACAGACGATCACATCTGTCACAAACGATCAGATCTGTCACAAACGATCAGATCTGTCACAAACGATCAGTTCTGTCACAAAGGACCAGATCTGTCACAAACGATCAGATTTGTCACAAACGATCACATCTTTCACGGACGATCACATCTGTCACAAACGATCGCATCTGTCACAGACGATCAGATATGTCACAAACGATCACATCTGTCACAAACGATCACATCTGTCACAGACGATCACACATCTGTCACAAACGATCACATCTGTCACAAACGATCACATCTGTCACAAACAATCACATCTGTCATAAATGATCAGATCTTTCACAAACGATCAAATCTGTCCAAACGCTAACATCTGTCACAGACGATCACATCTGTCACAAACGATCAGATCTGTCACAAACGATCAGATCTGTCACAAACGATCAGATCTGTCACAAAGGACCAGATCTGTCACAAACGATCAGATCTGTCACAAACGATCACATCTGTCACTAACGATCACATCTGTCAAATGATCACATCTGTCACCAACGATCACATCTGTCACAAACGATCACACATCTGTCACAGACGTTCACATCTGTCACAAACGATCATATCTGTCACAAACGATCACATCTGTGACAAACGATCACACATCTAAAACCAGAAACGTACATATAGTGGTTTATAGCTTTAACGTTAGTTTACAGACATGTGGTGTATATTTCAAAATGACAATTGTGAAGTATGAATGAAAAATCATGACAATTTATGAAACAAAGAGTTGAATAGTAGCTTACAGAGTCAATGCCTCGAGCCAATATCACCTGAATGCGACTCGTACGCAGATAGATAATATTATACTTATGTTAGTTCAATGTTGGCCCGCCGTCTACGACGTCGGCCCAACATTGGTCCTAAAACGCTAAATTATAGATTTGGAATTGGAAAGAAGGTGGCGAAACAGACTAAAGTAACTGAAACACAAGTCTAAGCATTATCATATAAATGCGGCCAGGAATGCCACGATAATGTTCTTAGGCCTACATATATATATGACATTTCTGGTATTATATATTCCGATATTGATGGACAGCCGGCGACCAAAGGCGGGAGTAGTGGTCTAACGTCCGTGGAGTAATAATCACGCGTAAACTGCTCTGCAAAGGCAGTATCTGCTTACTTGTAAAGATACTGCCTTTTCCATTTGCACGGCAGTATAGACCTTTTCATTTGTCCTCAAATAGGAAAATTTTAAGGAAAAATGTACATGTAAATTTGCTAGATTAGAACGTTTTGATCCAAATCTTGCATATATAGAAGTAATTTTTACACCGAGATTTTTTTTAAATAATAATTACTGTACTCTACCCCACAGCATCATATGAATCGAGTAGTAATACAGGTCAAAGTACAGTTATCTGAAAAGGCACAGCTAAACCCCCTAGAGGTGTTGTGTGCAAAATCTGAAGGCGATCGGACATGTAGTTCTTGAGATCTGTTCTGGAAGTGTGTCGAAACAAAACATTTATTATTAAGCCAGAATACTGAACCAACCAAAAGTAGATCAAAGTACAATTACTACAAAAGGCACATCTAGACCCCCTACAGGTGGTGTTAGCAAAATTTGAAAACAACTAGACAAGTAGTTCCCGAGATATGATTCAGAAACAAACATTGTGCAAGTCAACATCGCCGCTGACCATGTTTACACCGACAGAAGTGAAACATATCCCTAAAGGGGAGAGATAATTACAATATAAATTAAAAAGGTAATAAAGTCTTTTATGATAAATTAACATTATCATAATTGTAGAGCGGACAAAACATACTATTAAATAAATAAAAAAATAAATAGTAAATAACTATGACAATTCAGATTCATAAACATGTTTATTAAATAGTATATCAATAAATAAATACATAACAAGAATAAAATATCAAGCATTACAAAATATCATCCTGTAAAAAACTGGATTAGAAATGTACAATATTTCAGAACATCTCATCATTCAACAATCATGTAAACGGCAATAATAAAATCATTATTCTCTTAAATGTTTCATCGGACGGGTGTTGATTAATCAAGTGCACATGTCATCACATCAATAATGGAAAGTTGGCACAACAGTAAAATACATAGGTTGACAAAGCTATTAGTTTAGCTAGATATCACGCTTCTCATTGGCCAAAGTTAGGTAGAAATCTCGACAAATCAGATGGCAAAGCTGGATATTAGGTCACAAAACAGTGACTTTACATAACGAATAAGATAAGTGTTAGTTTTGGATAAGAAGATAGTAAATCGTCAGTTTGTAGTTAACATCTTTTAAATTCCAGTAAGTCAAAATACTCCTATAAGTGTCTTATCTACTCTATCTTGCATTTAAAGTAAAGAAATTCTTGTTTTAACATTTTCAGTGCAGGGACCGTCTTTAGACATATTCTGACCTCTAAAATAAACCCCCGCACTGAAAGAAATAAAAAATTACAAAGTTTGTAGTGGACATAGATCCATAACAATTTTACTAACCCTTTCAGCGCGGGACCAAGTCTATAGACGTCGGACTCTGATGTCTAAAGTAGATCCCCGCATTTTGTGCTATAATTTCAACTACCGGTAATAGACTTATGTTGTTATCAATCATGTCACGATGGTTTAACATAGAAACTTTATTTTTGTTGAATGGATAGAAAATAATGGTCTATTAGTCATGTGAAAAAATATGTCCATCTAATAAAATGCTAACCAGTAATCTATTTCCTAAAGTGGCCATTGAAAAAATTCACAGTCCTAAAATACTAGCATATTTTGTGTTGGATGTGACCACCCAACCACTCTCACATTATAAATGGTCGGGATGTGAGAAATCACCACAAAAAAGTTTAATGTACTTTTATGATTTTTTTAATTGGATTACATGTATTAGGAGAATTGGTATATCATTAGAAATGCACATTTGAAGCCCGGATATCAATCTGATAGTACTACTGGTATAAAACAAAAGTGCAGGTAAAATGCAAATTGTCAACAGGAAAAGGGCAAGCAACCAACTACACAACTACAAGGGTGTGTGCAGCATTTCCGATATAAGGTAGGTCAAGAGGCAAAATTTAGAAAAATATGGGAGTTTCCGAGGGTCCTGGAATCCCTGGAAGTTTTAAAAGCCTTACAGCTCAAAGGGGGAGGGGTGGGGTAAGGAGCCCACTGCCTCCCCCCAACCCCATGCACAGCCCGGGCACAGTATTAGGACTGAGAACTTTTACAATGGCCACTCGGATTCGGATTCCGATTTTTTTTTATACTATAGTGATATAAACACAGTGTATCACATTATGCTGTACAGTAAAAAATCTCACTAATCAAGTTAGGGCAGTGAGTGTATACCCAGCAAACACAAGACGTTTACCCAACATTGGATTAATGTTGGGATTAATTCATGTCACACGTCTGTACAATATAACACACTGTACACAGCTTTCACATGTCACACACCTGTACACTATGACACACTGTACACAGCTTTCACATATCACACACCTGTACAATATGACACACTGTACACAGCTTTCACATCTCACACGCCTGTACATTATGACATACTGTACACAGCTTTCACATGTCACACGCCTGTACATTATGACATACTGTACATGGCGTTCACATGTCACACGTCTGTACAATATGACACTCTGTACACAGCTTTCACATGTCACACATCTGTAGAATGTGACACTCTGTACACAGCTTTCACATGTCACATGTCTGTACAATATGACACACTGTACACAGCTTTCATATGTCACACGACTGTACAATATGACACACTGTACACAGCTTTCACATGTCACACGCCTGTACAATATGACACACTGTACACAGCTTTCATATGTCACACGCCTGTACAATATGACACACTGTACATGGCGTTCACATGTCACACGCCTGTACAATATGACACACTGTACACAGCTTTCACATGTCACACGACTGTACAATATGACACACTGTACACAGCTTTCATATGTCAAACGCCTGTACAATATGACACACTGTACACAGCTTTCACATGTCACACGCCTGTACAATATGACACACTGTACACAGCTTTCATATGTCACACGACTGTACAATATGACACACTGTACACAGCTTTCATATGTCAAACGCCTGTACAATATGACACACTGTACACAGCTTTCACATGTCACACGCCTGTACAATATGACACACTGTACACAGCTTTCACATGTCACACGCCTGTACAATATGACACACTGTACACAGCTTTCATATGTCACACGACTGTACAATATGACACACTGTACACAGCTTTCACATGTCACACGCCTGTACAATATGACACACTGTACACAGCTTTCATATGTCACACGACTGTACAATATGACACACTGTACACAGCTTTCACATGTCACACGCCTGTACAATATGACACACTGTACACAGCTTTCATATGTCACACGACTGTACAATATGACACACTGTACACAGCTTTCACATGTCACACGCCTGTACAATATGACACACTGTACACAGCTTTCATATGTCACACGACTGTACAATATGACACACTGTACACAGCTTTCACATGTCACACGCCTGTACAATATGACACACTGTACACAGCTTTCATATGTCACACGACTGTACAATATGACACACTGTACACAGCTTTCACATGTCACACGCCTGTACAATATGACACACTGTACACAGCTTTCACATGTCACACGCCTGTACAATATGACATACTGTACACAGCTTTCACATGTCACACGCCTGTACAATATGACACACTGTACACAGCTTTCATATGTCACACGACTGTACAATATGACACACTGTACACAGCTTTCACATGTCACACGCCTGTACAATATGACACACTGTACACAGCTTTCATATGTCACACGACTGTACAATATGACACACTGTACACAGCTTTCATATGTCAAACGCCTGTACAATATGACACACTGTACACAGCTTTCACATGTCACACGCCTGTACAATATGACACACTGTACACAGCTTTCACATGTCACACGCCTGTACAATATGAAACACTGTACACAGCTTTCACATGTCACACGCCTGTACAATATGACACACTGTACACAGCTTTCACATGTCACACGCCTGTACAATATGACACACTGTACACAGCTTTCACATGTCACACGCCTGTACAATATGACACACTGTACACAGCTTTCATATGTCACACGACTGTACAATATGACACACTGTACACAGCTTTCATATGTCACACGACTGTACAATATGACACACTGTACACAGCTTTCATATGTCAAACGCCTGTACAATATGACACACTGTACACAGCTTTCACATGTCACACGCTTGTACAATATGACACACTGTACACAGCTTTCACATGTCACACGCCTGTACAATATGACACACTGTACACAGCTTTCACATGTCACACGCCTGTACAATATGACACACTGTACACAGCTTTCATATGTCACACGCCTGTACAATATGAAACACTGTACACAGCTTTCACATGTCACACGCCTGTACAATATGAAACACTGTACACAGCTTTCACATGTCACACGCCTGTACAATATGACACACTGTACACAGCTTTCACATGTCACACGCCTGTACAATATGACACACTGTACACAGCTTTCACATGTCACACGCCTGTACAATATGACACACTGTACACAGCTTTCATATGTCACACGCCTGTACAATATGACACACTGTACACAGCTTTCATATGTCACACGCCTGTACAATATGACACACTGTACACAGCTTTCACATGTCACACACCTGTACAATATGACACACTGTACACAGCTTTCACATGTCACACGCCTGTACAATATGAAACACTGTACACAGCTTTCACATGTCACACGCCTGTACAATATGAAACACTGTACACAGCTTTCACATGTCACACGCTTGTACAATATGACACACTGTACACAGCTTTCACATGTCACACGCCTGTACAATATGAAACACTGTACACAGCTTTCACATGTCACACGCAAGTACAATATGACACACTGTACACAGCTTTCACATGTCACTAGCCTGTACAATATGACATACTGTACATGGCATTCACATGTCACACGCCTATACAATGTCAATATGTTGGGATTAATTCATGTCCCACGCCTGTACAATGTGACATACGTACACAGCTTTCACATGTCACACGCCTGTACAATGTGACATTCGTACACATCTTTCACATGCAACACCTCTGTACAATATGACATACTGTACACAGCATTCATGTGTCACATGCCCGTACAATGTAAATATGAAGCACTGTACACATCTTTCACATGTCACACGCCTGTACAATATGACTTGTGAATCTGTAGGTCACCAGGAGATGAGTACATCTGATCACACTCACACATACTGTACACGATGTTCAGGTATCAGATGCCTGTACAGTATGACTTGTGTATCTGTAGGTCCCCTGGCGATGTATACGTCTTGTCACACTCACTACATGTGTGCACCTCAGATAAATAGTCTTTCTGTCCACCACCAGATGGGGCTTGACTTTTCGTCGCTGATGAAGGACGACCACGACCTGAAACAAATATATAGATTATAAATATTATTCAAAGTCAGGAATAATCTGGATCGAAAAATAGCTATACTAGTTGCAGATCCATAAAATAGGTATTCAAACAAAGTGGAAAGAGGCGACTCATGTTTCTTTTCTAAAATTTTGATTGCTTCAGTTTGATCTTTAAAGGGTGAATCAAAATATGTTAGCATCGCATGGAATAACTCTCCCCTTGCTAGTGACGTATATATATACAATATCTGACATGTTTTGGAAAGATTAATTCAATAGGAAAGCCCCCTACCTGATGAACCATTATCATGCTAGGTTAATTTATTTTAATTTTCACCCACTTGAAGGTGTGTGTCGCTACAGCGACCCACAACCTTAAGTGGCTGAAAATTACTTATATTTGTTTAATTTGAGCACAAATATTTGTAAACCTTGATGTTTAAACACACACTTCATTCCCAATGACAGTGATTTTGGTCGACTAATAAAATTGATTAAACAACAATATTACTGATCGACAGGATAAGAGTTAAAATCAAAACCATTAAAACATCGATTTAATATAAGCTTATAACACTTGGCTATTTAACAGTAGTGAATATTTTTGTTTGCTGTGAGGTAGGAGTTCATGACAGTTCCTAATCCTAACCCTTAGAGCCTTGAGCCAAGAAATATTAAATTTTCAGCCACTTGAAAGTTGTGTCTCGCTACCCCTATCCACAACTTCACGTGACTAAAAATTAGTTTAAATTGCAAAATCTAGGTTGAAATGTATATAATTATCACAGATTTGGGCCATATTTAATTTTTAAAACCTGGTCATGCAAGACCATTAAAACATGAGGAAACAATACTATAGTCAACTGTAGTTGACCACAGTGTGCTAACCTGCTGCTCACGACTATTCGTTCTAATCCGTTTTATTAACGATTAGGATCTTTACAAAAAAGGGGGAATGAAATTACTGTTTAAACATCGCAATTCATAAATGGTTGGTCCCAAATTGAACAAATATGAGTGATTTTCACTCACTTGATGTTATGGGTCGTGGTAGCGAGACACACCTTGGAAGTGGGTGAAAATTTAAATTAGACAATTTAGTTAAACTATTTATCTTTTTCACGATGGATCATTCTGGATCACATTATCTCACCTCCCGTCGCCAATTGCAGTGCGGCTGCCTTCTTCAGCTTGGTGTACGTAGAGATACTGCTGCTGCCACCAGGTGGCAGGCTAGACACCTTCCCAGAATGCAGTGCGCTGGAAGGTCGTGACTTAGCACCTTTTCCCACAGTGAACACATCCTTCTTGGGGTCCTTCTTTGCAGGTTGCTCTTTTGCTGATTTCTATAAAAAAAAAGGTTTCAAATCCTCATTATTGCTATAACAGGCAATGGAGACTTCTAGAACACTGGAGTTTGCTCTGGGGAATGAATATGCTATTGAGGATGGATACCACCTCAGGATACAGTGAGTAAGCGAGTTTGATTTTTACCGTCACTTTTCGGTGATGATACTGAATATGGATGCCACCCGTTACACCTCATCTGAACCCTCATCCTGCTCAATTAATTTATTTAAATTTTCAAGCACTTGAAATTAACAAATATTGATGTTTAAACAGTCATTTCATTCTGAATTATTGACACAGCATCAAAACATCAAAACTGTTTTGCTAAAAAATACAAGAGTAGGATCCATAACTCGCAAAATTATAGTTTTCACACTCACCTCTCGCATGCCGAGTGTTTTCTGAGGAATGTTGTACAGTGTTACCCCGCTGTCAGGCCGTGCTGCCCGAGTACAATGTCCAGATCTACCACCAAGGGGCCCAGGGTGGGAGTGGTTGGATGGAATCGGCTGAGCCATATTATCTGGAGAATCACTGGTATAAAGTTCCAAAAAAAGTATTAAGAATCATTGAGAAACAAAAAAAAACCTACTGCAAAAAAATTAATGGCTGTATTTTAAATTTAAATAAATAAATCAAATGATTCTAGCTGTTTGGAATGAACACAAATCTAGCTCTCTCCAAACAAACACAAGACATTAACCTAATGTTGTACATAATCTGCGAATGCAAGTCAAAATGAAAATGAAGAAACATCCTGTCAAAGTCTGTGTTTTCTGTGAATGTGAGAAAATGCAGCTCTGGTTAACAATTAAAGTGTAAGGTTAACCCTCAAAGCACTGAGCTAAGAAATTTAAATTTTCTTCCACTTGAAGTTATGTCTCGCTACCGCGATCCACAACTTCAAGTGAACGAAATTTTGTGTTATTTGTGAAATTTAAGTCCCAACAAATATTAGTGTTTTAAGATTGAGAGCATATTTAATTTTTAACAACTGGTTATACAGGTGCTAACAAAAAACCACAATGTCTACTGTAGTCGACATCAGTTTTCTAAGGGTTAAGAATTTAAATTTTCACCCACTTTTCACCCACCTGAAGTTGTGTCTCGCAGCCCACAACTTCAAGTGGCTGAAAATTACTCACATTTGTTTAATTTAAGATCAAATATTCACAAATCTTGATGTTTCAACACATATTTTGTACTCAATAATAGTGATAAAATTCGCCAATAAAACAGATTAAAAACGTACTTAGCAGTTAAAGAGTTAAAAGAAGTATAGTGAAATATTTTAAGAACAAAATAAAGGAAACAGAAAAGAGTGGACAATATAGTGGATGTGGAATGATTGAATATATAAAATACATTCGGCGTGATAGTAGCTTCAATAATAGCCCTTACAGCGCGGAGATCGACTTGAGTCGTCAAAATCTGACGTGTGTAGATGTCAGAAAGTTGATCCCTGCACTGTAAGAGTAAACATATTTCTAATGCCCATGGACCCATAACATAGGTATTCAAATGAATCAGAAAGAGCTAATTAAGACATTTATCATGATTTCAAATTGAAAAAACCCTTTGGTCTCCATGGTTTAAACCATCAAATAGAACTGAGAGTGAAGAGTAAAAAACAAACACAATGAAAGTTTATGTTTATGTTACAGATTTAACAGTTATGTCATTGTGACCAACACACAGTGAAAATTTCCCATTAGTAATGAACAGTTTGAGGACCGACGAGTCATCAACCGTGAAATATTGTATAAATAATGTGAGTATTTATTGACCTTTGTGGAGAGAGGTCACGGTGAAAGTGATTTCTTTCTGGAGACGGGGGACTGTTTACTGAAGCAGGATTAGTCCATAAAGGCATCGGGTGAAGAACTGGCTGTGAACAAATTAACTCTTACAACATCTGATCAAATAATTATTTCAGGTACAACAAGCTTAAATCTGTAATCTGATGTACTTAATTCAGAGGTAATTATTAACAACTGTGATATGCATCATTACACAACACCTGGACATTGTTCATGATACTTAACCCTTGTCCTGCTAGTCCTGTATATATATACGGGGTTAAGGATGTTTTAGATCAATAAAAATATTACCGTATTTGATAAAATAGTTTTTGGCAGATGCTCAGTTGATCCAATAATGTAATATTGCCTATTTTTCATAAAAAGTAATTTTTTTCGTCAGGTGAAGCTGGAAATTGCGCTAGCAATTCCAGCTTCAAATGACGAAAAATACAATTGAAACAATTCAGCAGCAGGACAAGGGTAAAGTAGTCTCCAAATTTATCAATGTATAAATCAAAGACAAACAAATATTCAAATTAATGTTAGCAGGTGGGTGAAATTTGTATTTTACAAATTTAGTTTTATAACGTTACCTGAAAGAGCCAGAAAATTTGAAATAGTATGTATTATATAAGCATTATATAAGTCACTCACTGCAGGATCGTCCACTCGCTGAACATTCAGCATTTTGCTGATGGAGTTACGTAATTTTGCATTTTGTTGTTCCAACAGTTGAATCCTGATGGTGTTTGCTTTAACCTGATTCTCCATATCAGTTGCCAAATCTCCGGTACCTGCACAAAAATCAGAAAACAAATCTCCAGTCGCCGATCATAGGAAGCTATCTATAAAGCAAATGAAACTGGAATTTCCACAGAATCAGACCATTAACCCTTAGAGCACTGATGTCGACTACAGTAGACATTCTGCGTTTCTATTGGCACCTGTATAACCAGTTGTTAATAAGTAAAATGTGCTTTCAATTTTGAAACACTGATATATGTTGGGACTTAAATTCACAAATAACACAACTTCAAGTCACTGAAAATTTAAATTGAATAGGTCAGTGTTTTAAGGGTTAAACCTTACAATGCTGATATATTTTTGTATAGACCATGGAGACAAAAGGGTTATTTTCAATTTAAAATCATCATAAATGTTTTAGTTAGCTCTTTCCGCTTCATTTGTCAGAATCTGACGTCTACAAACATCAGATTCTGACGTCTTAAGTCAATCCCCGCGCTGTAAGTGTTCAAGGGTTAAATATTCCATCCACAGAGCACTGATGTCGACAACAATGATATTTCAGTAGCTTAAGCCTCGCTGAAAGGGTCAAATAGGTTTTGCTTCCAGTGCAAGATTAAACAAGTAACATAGCAACTGTGCAGTTGAAATGGAAATTTCCATAGTTATTTTAACTCTTTAGCTACCAAGATCACAACTTCAAGAGGGTAAAAAATACCCCTGTTTGTTTAATCTGAGACCAAACATTTGCAAATTTTGCTGTCTAAACACACATTTCATCCCCAACCTGCTAATAAAACAGAACAAAAACTATTATATAAAGGATTAATGTCACAGCTGTCTACAACATTTGGCAATGTGTTTCCAATTCTTACTGGTTCATAACCTGATAACCTACCGGTTATATCAGGGTTCACAGGACCGTTTAGATCAGGATATTCATAACGTGATAACCTACCGGCTATATCAGGGTTGACAGGACCGTTCAGATCAGGATATTCCACCAGTAGACACTGCTGCTCCTTCATGTCCTTCACCTTGACCTCCATCTGGGTCAGGTCATTCTCCAGCTGTTCCACATGATTTTCAAGGTTGTTTTTCTCATTCTCCAATGTTAGGATTTTTTGCTGAAAAAAACCCAGGAAATAATAGTCAAGAAACTGTAGACGTCAGATTCTGAAGACTGAAGTCTATCCCTGCACTGTAAGAGTATAAATATTTCTAATGGCCGTAACCCCATAACATCGGTATTCAAATGAATCAGATATGCTAAGACCTTTATGATGATTTCAAATTGAATAAACCCCTTTGGTCTCTATGGTTTACATAAAAAATATCAGCGCTTTAAGGGTTAAACAAATGTACAATTTGAATCAAATCATATAGAGCAGAACCTGCTATGAGCAGCCAACCTCTTATGGGAGGCCACTTGGTTATTTCCCAAAATGACAATTTGTATACAAATGAACCTCCATATTTGCAGCCACCTGCGTTTAAAGGCCACTTTTCCTGTGTTGCATAGGTGGCTGCTCTTAGCAGGTTCTACTGTACCAAGAGCTCATTTATCCTTAGAATGCTCTTGTTTGAAGGACACATGAAAACTCTGAAACATTTAATGGTTAATATTCTCTATCAGCATGACCTACAAATTAATGAAAAATACTAAAGTAGCAAGACATACAAACCGTATTGTGCAGAGATAAGACTACAGTAATTTTACATAATAATCAAGATTTACAGTGATAAAAATTCAGACTGAGTTGGGATAAAAGGGTGGTATTTTCCACTTCACAAAGTGACCAAATACCACCCTTTAATTCCTATGACTTCATTCACCTCCTGTTCTTTGAGTTGACACTGTATCCCTCTCTGTGCTGTGCTCGCCTTCTCCACAGCCTCATTCGCCTCTTCTCGACAGTCCTCTAGCTCTGCTAGCTGATCTCGTAAATCACTATTCTCTTGATCAAGCTCATCTAGTCGTTTCACTAAACCTCCCTGTTTACCTTGTACGGCCTGAAACACACATAAAACCTTGTCTTCATAAAGTGTTTGTTCCTATTTTTCATTCAATAGACAAAAAAAGACCCTCACAAATCAAACCTTTTAATCGCCTGCGGCCGCCGGTCCCAATTATATTTGTTTTTTTATCAGCAGATTTAAGTATCACCTTTTAAACATGTTGAAGATAAAGCGTGACATCAATCGGCATGATTTGAAAATAGCTAACCACCACTTTGTCAAATCTGAATCATTTTCACTCACTTGGAAATGCAGATCGAGTCAACGAGACACAACTTCAAGTGAGTGAAAATTCTAATTAAATAAATCACATGGAAATTTAGCTGATTTTTAGTAAAACACAGGGGGTTAAGATCTTAGCTTAGATTAAGCGTAACTCGTTGGAGAATAGCAAATTAAGATCTCACTTAGCTATGACAGTCTTAACTTGATTTAAGATAAGATCTTATCTTAAATATTATTGTACGAGAATACGGCCCCTGGCTTAACCCTTACACCGCTGAGCGTGACAATATATTTTTTTTATTCTGTTTTATTAGCCATTGAAATCACAATTATTGGGAAGGGATGTGTGTTTGAACAGCAAAATTCTCTAAATTAAGCACACATGAGTAATTTTCACCAAATTGAAATTGTGGATCGCGGTAGTGAGACACAACTTCAGGTGGGTGAAAATATCAATTATTTAATTTAGCGCTTTACGAGTTAAAACTGTGTTAGCCTGTTCTAGTATATTATATGTATATGCACGATATTTAAACCCTACTGATCTGATTGTCAATGATATGATTGATTTTTTGCTATTTGTCTGATTGTTCTGCTAGTATGGTATATGCACGATATCTAAACTATGGTTATATCTGAATATTCTAGTGATGTGATTGTCAATGATATGAATGAATTTTTGTTATTTGTCTGATTGTTCTGCTGGTATGGATCTGTATCCTGGCAAACACGAGACATTGAACCAATATGGTTTAACCCTTGAATAATCCAGTGATAGCATACTTGGTCTCTCCCTGGATAGGGATGGTGAAGAGATCCCCAGGAAATCTGAAGTTTTGTCTCGCTACCGCAAACTAACAACTTTATGTGGGTGAAAATTACTTACATGTGTTTACTTTGAGACCAAACATTTGCAAATATTACTGTTTACCCATTACAACGCTGAAATATTTTTGAATAAACCATGGAGACCAAAGGGTTCTTTTAAAATTGAAATCCTCATAAATGTCTTAGTTAGCTCTTTCCGTATCATTTGAATACCTATGCTATGGGTCTACGGCTATTATAATTTTTAAAATTCTTTCAGTACGGGGACCACCTTTAGACGTCAAATCTGACTCATTCGTTCAATGTCTTGCTTCATTTCACAACAGCTTATGATTACAAGGACATTCCAGCAATTCACTGTAATGGTGGGCCAGCGTCGCAGATGATAGTCCAGTATTACATCATCATTGGGTCATTGTATCTTGTTCAGGTTGTCATAGCGATGACCTACACTGACCTCTCTGTGTTTAGCCATGCTTTGGCTGAGTGCCTTTTCCCGATCTAGGGACAGACTAACGTCTCTCAAGTGTTGACTTGTCTGTGACAATTCTTCTTTTAATTGTACTACTGTACTTTGCAACTCATCGTGGGAAACTTTCTCTGAAATTTTCTTTTCAAGTTCCTTCTCCATTAACTTTCTCGTTTGCTCTTAAATAAAAGCACATAGCAGGATTAAACATTTTATAACAGCATCCCTCTGGTAAACCTGTTTAACCTAGAAATTTTAGAGATGCCAGTCATGGGGGGAAACCTGAATTTGCTTTTTTTGAAGTCGAAAAAGATCATCATGAATACAAAGTTGAAAAAATCTGTGAAATTTAGGAAAACTGGTATCTCTTCAAACAAAATAAAATTCTCAGTCCCATGCCTCGCTACCGTGATCCATAGACTCGAGTGTCTGAAAATCACTCTAGATTTGTAAATCAATCATATGGTACAAGTATCAGATTCAATGATTTAACCCTTTTAGTACTGAGATTTTTTTGTATAAACCATGGAGACCAAAGGATTTTTTCAATTCGAAATCATCATAAATGTGTTACTTAACTCTTTCCGCTTCATTTAAATACCTATGTTATGGGTCTACGGCCATAATAAATTTTTCAGTTTTTTAGTGCGGGGATCAGACCTTAATTTGACATCGGTAGACGTCACATTCTGAGGTCTACAGATAGTCCCTGTGCTGGAAGGGTTAGGACTTCTATCACTTCTAGAAACTGTTTACACAAGTCAGCTGGCCAGTCTATTTTTTCTCACCCGCATCCTTGAGTTTTGCTTCCAGCTGTGTAACTCTTGCCCTCGCTTCAGACAGCTCGTGCTCCACCTCTTTCTTGTTCACCTCGATGGCTCCCTTGGCCCTCTGTATCACAGTGAGGGCCTCGCTGCCCTGCTTCTCTGTCTCAGAAAGCTTAGCTTGAAATTGTCGCATCTGAGCGGACTGTGTTTGTCTCTCCAGCTGTAAGTCTTTAGTCAGCTGTGACATCTGTTGGAAAAATTAGAAGTAAAAACATAACTCATCGAAACAAAAATTGACTAGGATGAAGCAGTGAACTCTTTCAGTCCAGAATACTTTTGTATAAGTCAGACTGATGCACAGAGCCGGTCTCAGTGTTCATACATCTAACTGATGACAAAATTCAAGGACTTTCCAGCACCACAAGAAAATTCTTCAAGGACCAATTCAAACGGCAAAAGCAACTTTAACCCTTTCAACCCTCACGATGCATCAAAGCATCATTTCGCATCTATGAAGAATAACTTAAATTCCTAAAACCTAAGAGTTTTGGAATGATAATTTTTGTGGAACGATATATTCTGTTTATTTGCCACCCGCTACAAGTCATCTTCATTCACTACAAGTCGAGAATTGCGACCTTTATTCCGCTTATTTAATTTATTTAGATTTTCACTACCGCAACTCACAACTCAAAGTGGGTGAAAATTACTCATATTTGCTCAATTTAAAGCCAAACATTTGCAAATTTTTATGTTTCAACACTAAGTTTGTGCCCGATAACTGGATTTGATCAGCTTATAAAAAAGAATTAAAAATGACTTAAGGCTCAGTAAACTTCAACCAGTTTAGAGTAGATGATGCTTTGAAGTATTTTAACTGCTTTAGTACAACAAAAACATGAACTGAAATTGATAAACTATGCAGATTCGGATATAAAAAATGTAGCCGTTGTACATTATAACTGGTCAAGTTTTTAAACTTGGAATTTTATTCTTACCCCAGCTGAATTTTATAATTAATGCCTCATAGATTTTGGTAGAATAGCATAAGTTTTGATTAATATTGTGTATATCTAAGCAATTTTTACACACCTAAAAGTTGTGGGTCACACTTAAGAAACACAACTTAAAGTGAGAAAAAAAATAATTCCCTTAACCCTTACAATGCTGAAATATTTTTGTTTAAACCATGAAGATGAAAGGGTTTTTCCAATATGAAATCATCATAAATGTCATAGCTAGCTCTTTTCATTTCATTTAAATACTTAATGATTATGGGTCTATGGCCATTATAAATATTTTTACTCTTTCAGAGCGGGGGTCAACTTTAGACTGACGTCTACAGGCGTCGGATTCTGACCTCTAAAGTCGGTCCCCACACTGAAAGGGTTAAGTAGCACTTCTCCCAAATTGTACAAACTTAAAAGTTGTTGGTCTCACACTAGCGAGACAAAACATAAAAAATTCCGAAATTATCCATTGCGGCTGGAAATACCCATCTGTTGACGGGTTAAAACATCACCAGTGTTTCATCTAGCTCTTTCTAACATGGTGCTGCCTTTTTGCCTTTTATGAGTGCCATGTTGCACTTCATGAGTGCCATGTTGCCCTTCACGAGTGCCATGTTGCCCTTCATGTGCACCATGTTGCCCTTCTAATATTCAACCCACCCAGGCCATTGCGACAGTTATAAACACCCCAGTCATTGATGTCGCACGTTCACACCTATGACGCAATACTTTAACATCCTGTGTACATAGTCATAATAACAGGCGATGTTTACATACTTAACTGTTTATATCCTAATTGGGGGGGGGGGGTCATAATAACAGGCGATGTTTACATACTTAACTGTTATACTTAACTGTTTATACCCTAATTGGAGGGGGGGGGGGGTTGGAAACGCTTAACTGGGTGCCAGGTGTCATGATAAGGTGCCTCTAATGATAGGTGGCACCATGCCCCTTCTGAAACCTAGATGAAACACTGCATTACCTTATCGTTGAGTTGTTTATTTCGTTGTTCCTCTTTTCTTAGATTTTCAGTAAGAGGTTCTATCTGGCCCTCCAGTGACTGTAGTTGTTTACTGGTACGTGATAGGTCTTTGTTCACCTCGGAGGACCATTGCCACACATCATTAGATGACAACCAATCTACATCCTCAACCTTAACACATAGAAAACAATTAACCCTTACCACTCTGAAAGCTATTTGTATAATCCATGGAGACCAAAATGTTTTTTTCAATTAGAAATCATCATAATGTCTTAGTTAGCTCTTTCTGCTTCATTTGAATATGTATGATTAGCACTTAAAGGGTATTGACAGCGTTCGCAGTAAGCATACATTCGTTGTGATTTATTTATTATTTTAAAAGCTGATTAACTAACACTAACAGATATAGGGTGGCTAATCAGAAAACAAATACCCTACATGTAATACGTGAAACTCACCTGTTTTTTGTGTTTTGCTAGTGATGACGGCAGACCTTGATCCTGACAAAGTGACGTCACAAACTTCCCCGTTTCCCTGTAACACTTCTGGACAAACATACACGCTTCACACGGGACAAACGCTGTCTCAATGGTCTGCGACGATTTGTTACAATCATCACGTGAGATACAAGAACGGTTGGAGCTTCTGGAGTTACTGTGGAAACATGAAGAGACATGGAGTGAAGTATATGTTTATATAAATTTATTATTATAGTCATTACATTATAATCAGATGATTATGTACTTCCAGTTTCAAATTACCAAATAGGACTTATTTATGAAACTGAAAGAAAAAATTCTGGGAATTTTTTCAAGAAAGATTGACATGACTAGGTATCTCTAAACTCCTACTTATATATTTTTAATATTTTCGATTATATATTTTTTATTTCTACCTGCTTGAAGTTGTCACTCACAAAGGGTGTGACGATGTGGCTAAGGTTCTAGCCATTATAGCTCTTATATTATATTTACGGCTGTGAATATATGGACTCTTATGTACTTTCAGAACTTATGTGAGGCAGATAGTATGCCTGGATGGGCAGGCATGTTGTGAGAATTAACCATTATTATTATTTTTGTATAAACCATGGAGACCACAGGGTTTTTTCCAAATTGAAATTATCATAAATGTGTTAGTTAGCTCTTTCAGATTCATTTGCGGGGACCATCTTTATATGTCAGAAGCATAGAGATGATCCCCGCGCTGGAAGGATTAACCCTTAAAGCGCTGAATATTTTGTATATAAACCATGGAAACCAAAGGGTTTTATTCAATTCGAAATTATCATAATTATCTTAGTTAGCTCTTTCTGATTCATTTGAATACCTATGGTCTATGGCCATTAAAAATATTTTCACCCTTACAGCGCAGGGATTGACTCTAAGTCGTCAGAATCTGACGTCTGTAGTCGTCAGATTCTGACGACTAAAGTTGATCCCTGCACTGGAAGTGTTCAGGTTCAGTGACTTACCCAGCCAGTCTAGTAGCATCGGCCTCACACAGCGGTATCGGCAAACCATTCAGTGTCCCGCTCAGCACCTCATTCTCGGCCCTCAGTCTCTCAATCTCCGCACCCAGCTCCTGTATTGTCTTCTCTTGATCTGTGTTTCGACGCTGACGAGTTCTAGACTGTGAATTTAAAAACAGGATAAAGTAGTTATCTACATTTAAATCTGTCTAGAGTAGTTAGTCTTTCAGGTTTTAAAAACCACACAGTAAA
Organism: Flabesymbios commensalis; assembly: GCA_964017125.1. Lineage (NCBI taxonomy): Eukaryota > Metazoa > Annelida > Polychaeta > Terebellida > Flabelligeridae > Flabesymbios > Flabesymbios commensalis. The sequence continues at coordinate 5,726,342 of OZ024903.1, read as the reverse complement.
CTGAAATTTGTAAAGTTCATACTTTATCATTCACAAACTCATGGTATCATCAATGTACAAATAATAGTAATAATAAAATAAGTAATACTAAATGAATCAAACTATAATTAATCGTTTAGGCGCTAAGCACGACTATAACAGTTTTTTTGTCCTACTAGTCAATCAAATCACTGTTAATGGGAATGAAATGAGTGCTTAACCCTTAGAACATTGAGCTAAAAAATTTAAATTTTTAGCCACTTGAAGTTGTGGAGACAAGTAATAAAAAATGTGCATCATTTGTGAAATTTAACTCCCAACATATATCAGTGTTTCAAGATTTGGAATTTATTTTATTTTTAACAACTGGTTATACAAGTGTCAACAAAAACACAAAACGTCTAGTGTAGTCGACATCAGTGTTCTAAAAGTTAAACATCAACATTTGCAAATGTTTGGTCTCAAATTAAACAAGTATCGGTATGAGTAATGATCGCCCACTTGAAGTTGTGAGTCACAGTATTGAGACACAACTTCAAGTGTGTGAAAATTTGAATGAGATAACTTGGCTGGAAAAGGGCTAAAGAACATTATCTGCTGTACCAACCTCTGACTGCAGGTGCTGGACTGTCGTGCTCAGAGTCACCATCTTGTTCCAGTACTTCTTAACGACAAGACCGACCGATGTGTTACTTGTTGTTTGCTGTGCGCTCAATGATCGCCCGGCTGTCACCTGGTCAGTGAAACGACTGACAGACTGCAGCAACAAAACCAATCTACAACCGATAAAAGACTAACTGACAGACTGAGAAAGTACAGCACACATCCAATGAATAAGGTGTGAGTGTTAAGGCAAACACTTTACTTTATTGGACGACATTATTTTCTTATATAAACACCAAAAATAGACAGCCTTTGTATTTTCTCACATGATCAAGGCACATTTCAAAATACAGTACGAGTGCGATATGGTCTGAAATCGATACACATTTTACAGTGAAAACAACTTCACAGAATTTGAGAAGAAACAGTGACATGATTTTGTGTTCTTTGAAAAATGCTAGATATGCTATAATATATATTTGTCCCACGATTGTCTACACTATATAATCATTGAAAAACTAATTTAAAATTTGCCCATACCCCCTGTGATCTCAGGTGGTAATCTAATTAATACAATTGAGTGGCCTTAGTTCTGAACCAAAACAAACCCCAGATAGCACAAAATAAACCCTTGAAGCGCTGAAATAAATAATTTACATTTTCACCCACTTGAAGTTGTTTCTCGCTACCGCGACCCCAACTTCAAGTGGGTAAAAACTACTCATATTTGCTTATTTTTTTAATGACACCAAACATTTGCAAATCCTAATGCTTATTATAATAAATACGGAGGTTGATTTACCTGTCAATGACCAGCTCCATGAGTATGATGTGTGACACCTGACGATGCTCTTCATCGTCATCAAAATCATAAATCTCCAGCAGGTGGGTAAGGTCAAGGTCAGCTGACACCTGGAAAAAGATATACTAAAATATGTGAATAAAATAAAACAAGATATATCATGTATTTGAGCTGGACAGATGTTAGGTGCTAATATCTGAGTAATATATATTGATCGACTAAGTGCATATAAACTAAGTCTTAAGATACAAGGCCATAGACAATGTGGGAAAAGAACTGAGGAAAGCCCAGAAACAAAGCCAAATTTTTATCGAGTGACATTAAAAAAAGTGGAAAACGTATAACCAGTCAGCAGCCTCGTCTGTGTCATGCTTGCTACGGGACTGAGATTATGTTCTCAAAGGGTCATAAAAGACTTTATTTGAATGATTGATATTTATAAAGTTTCAACAATATCACCCCTGACCTTATCAGGATATTTCCATGATGGAGATCTCACGGGACCGACCCGAGAGAACACGTCAATAACAGACTCCTGGACATCAGTGACGTCACGTCTGAGGCTCTCTATACACGCCTGACTCCCCAGGAGGTGTGCCATCATCTACTAGATCTGAAACAATCAGTAAACATGCTAACCTAAGGTTTGGCTGAATTGTCTGCTAATTTTTTGGTGGTGGCTCTTTTGCTAGCGGTCCCATTTGACCTTAAAAATAGCTTTCAGACTAAGTATATTGTTTCTGTAAAAACTACAATGCAAGAAAGGTGAAATAAATATGGTAGGGGGGCCTACACCTAAATCTGTTGTATCCATTTGTCTTTAAATTAAAAGTTGGAATTGCTCTCTTTACACGCCTGACTTCCCAGCAGGTGTGCCATCACCTACTAGATCTGAAACAATCAGTAAACATTCTAACCCAAGGTTTTGCTGTATAGTGAATTGTGATTTGAATTAAAAGTTGGAATATGACAAAATAGTTTTATCACATGAAGCTGGAATAGCTGGAACGTAACAGATTGTCCCCTAGCCCTTTCCGCGCTAAGCTTTCTTCTTCTGATTAACCTTTTCACCGCTCGGCTTTCTTAGAGGTGAAAGGCAAGGATTTAGCCAGACACCCGTTCAGCCGTCTTTTGGACAGCCTATTTTCAACCTGAACGTAGAAAAATATTGCTGATTAGCCGTATTTCTAATTTTTGACATGGTTGTCAATAATTAGAAATCAGGAATTTCGTCTCTATATCTAGCCTAACTGGTGAACAACTGGTGAATGCGCAGCGGAAAAATTTTAAAACTTTTGCAGTTTTAGTTTACATCATATGGTCATGTTAAGAAGCCAAAATAAAATCACCGATTTTTTTATGTTTTAACCCGGGCCAGTCCCTTTAATTAAATAAATATAAAAAACGATTATGTCAAATAATTTATTATTAATCAATACAATAAATAATTTCAAAAATGAAACATTTGCCCTCCGATCGAAATTGCCCACCTCTCCCCTAGAGATTATTTTTTCCAAAATATTTTTTTTTCTCAATTTTTTCCACCGCTCTCCTTCATTACTAGACTAGTATTAGGCCTAGATTTTTTCTGATCTAAAACACTGTAAAACAGAGAAAATAAACATAGTGGCCTCACACGACAGGTAGGCTAGTAGCAACTTTTAAACTACACAAAAACCTAGGAATTGAAACATTAAAGTAACATTCTCACAGCCAGTGTCTGTTTATTTTGGAAAAATAACTGAGCGTCGTATAATCTGCAAACAACGCGTCTCGTAATGTGCGCACTAGGCCTAGGGGAGAGTGACGGAAGTTGCCTCACTATTAATTTATATCTAAAATGGCTCTATTGCTCATAAAATTCACCAAACCAAAAGGATTTTATATATTTCTGAAAGTTTCTATGCTTTTTTTTGCTATGCATCTTTCAGAATTAGTGGTCGATTTTTACTTTAATGCAAATAAAACATATTAACTGGCGCCTGCCCAATTTGCCCATCTCTGGGTAAAGATGGGTCATGGCTAGGGTCATTCTCCACACAAAGATGTCGCTCAGCTCAACCCCCGCTCTCTAATCTATGAGGTCAGAATGGGCTAGGGTAAGTTGAACATAGACACGTTGTAAAATTTTGATGATAAATTATTATAATATTAATTTTGTTTCAAATCACTATACCATTAAGTAATTTTATATCACCTTTTCAATTTGAACCGAGAATTATTTCATCAAATTTAAACTATTCCACTGATCTAAAACACGTTTGAAACCTTAATTATATGAAACGGTTTTAGCAGCACAAGGGTTTTAAAACCTACTTCAGCCGGTGTCCAGCTGAGATGGGCTCCTCTTTGGCTCTTGCATCGCAGAAGTGTTTATCCAGATTAACTCTGCATATTGTATCTTTTTGTGAACAGACTAATTATTGATTTATTTAAAATGCAAATTCCAGCATTACCGAAAGTACAGCTTCAAGCAATATCTCGGAAATTGAAATTGATAATATTTGTGCTACCGCAAACACTAAAATTAACATACTTAACCACATCTCACGGAATGTCAATCGGAAAACGCTAGAAATTTTATATAAATCATTTATTAGACCTGGCTTAATTAGAGTACTCTGATATCATTTTTGATAACTGTACCAAAGAATTAGAACAAGCACACATAGAATCTGTACATATATGGCTGGGAGAATCATCTCTGGTGCCATGCGTGGTAGGCCTACATCAGTAATGTTATTTTAACTGAAATGGGTTGGGAGAACATGCAACACTGCCGATATCAGCATAAATGTTTGTTTAGATTTTTACCAAGATATTATAAATGGTAATGCACCCCAGTATTTATTTGACGATCTGCCTGGTCATGTTCGCGATCGAACAAGATATAATCTACGCAATAAAGATGACACTAATTAATACAACTGCAAAACAGAAACATTGAGGAGTTCTTTTTTCCCAAGTACTACTAAATTCTGGAACAATTTATAGGCTTACGTTCAATTGAATCCAAATCAAGTTAAAACGCAAAATTATCGAAAGGTATCGTACCTGTACGCCCCCCCCTTATTATTATAGTGGTCGTAGAAAAATATACATAACACATATTATCGAAAATAATTTGTGTCCACTTTATCAAGATGCCGTACACAACATGCAGAGGTCGTTCATCGACATACAGGTTGATTTAAATTTACGAAATATTTTACAAGGCCATCCAATATCGTTATATAGGAGAATATCGTGCAAATTGTTGATAATTTCCTAGCCCGTAGTATACGTTTTCCTATTATCACAAAGTTCTACGTCTGAGTATTAGTTCTGGCCTGTGCTCAATTCATATGCAACTCGAAAGACCACAGCAACATTATATTGTCCTCTAATACTTTCCAACTCAGAGGAGCCTTGTATTACTTTTGTATTGTTCTAATTGGTAAATAAAATTATATTTATACAAAAAAACACGGGGTCATGCAGTGTATCGATCATGTTGACTGACTCTAGCACCAGCAGAATCTGGAGTGAGGCAGTACACAGCCAAAAGCAAGTAAAGCCTACCTGCTAATTTTACCAGTGTGTGGTCCACCAGTGGCTATGAGCAGCAAAAAGGCACTGGTGGACCACCAGTGGCACGCAGACGGCAATCGGAGGGTGGGATCTGCCACTGGTGGCCACTGATGGATGTAACTAGAGGGCCACCCGCTATCAGCTGGATATCTGTGTGGTGGGCCACCACTGGCAACCGGTGGCATTCGGTGGTGGGCCACAGGTGGCCCACCATCACTTTGCTGTCTGGGTATTGGTAGGTGGGTGGTTGACTGTCCCTTTTATTACCCTGATGACGTCGGAAGGCTCTGACACAAAGACCTCCATTTTTGAATAGATTAGTCCATAATACGTCGACGATAACTAGATTTTTTCAGCTATTGTAGTACAGTAAAACATATCTTATAGTTTGGCAACAAAAAAATCATTTCTGCTGGGTCCCCGGAGCTCGAAAAGTTTTGGTGCAATTTGAGCAGACAAAGGTCATGACCTTTTCAAGGTAATAATTAAAGGTCGAGTTCAAAGTATCCGCTTTTTATGCTATGTTATGCAATATACCCTTGAAACAGGTATGCTGGTCATCTAACCCACCCCCAGACAATTTTAAGAAATATATAAACCATCTTAGCCCCAAGAGGATATCGTACAGAACACTATGTAATGTCAATTTATTCATCACTAATGGTGATGGATTGGTTTAAATGTAATAGCTATATTAATGTCCCAATTTTCGGTAAATTATTGTGTTTTTAGTTTGTTTAAAATGGGATCCATGATGGCCGACAACATATATCATGGTCCAAATTAGGAAATTCATAATTTAAACTAGATTGATGGTAATGTACAATTAAGTTTCCATTTGGTGATCAGTAGTAGCTATGGGTTATTATGAATTATAGTAACTATCTACATCTGACAGTAAATTTTACTCCTGGAAATTACGGAGCAAAATTATGAGCTATTTGAAACTGTTCAGACCTTTCAGACCACTTTGTTTACAGGGTGAGTATATTGTACTAGGCAAAACTTCCTGTTGATCAGCTTGATTGGTGAGATCATTTGGTAAAATTCCATGCAAGTACCATGCCATTGTTTGTCTATACAGTTTTCGTTTGGGAGAGAGAGTGGATTTCTTCTGAGTGAACAATTTATTTCACGTGCCGGCCCTGGCCATGTTGTTTTGACACATGTATATACTGGGTCACAAATTCCAATGCCCTCAACAAAAAATTAGCTAGTCGATGCGTCAGAGGAAATTCCCATCATCAAATTGGATGGTCGTTTGTTGGATATACCTGATGTGACATAGTTACTTTCAGATAGTTGTCAATCTGTTGAGCATGATTAAGTTTGTTACTTTGGGACAGTGTCTCAATCACACAAAAATAAAGGATATGATTCTCTTGAATAATGAAATAAATGAAAGCCAGTAATGTTCAATAACCTGCCATAACACAATTTTATTCACTGTACATCTGAGACGTTAATGTCTTTTTGCCAGATTGTTGTGGGCTCCTTTGAAAGCTTAAATTAACTTGGGCATTAAAACTGTGAGGTTTTCAAGGTTGTCCTTGTACCTTTTTCATGTTTATTATAATGTTGAAAAACAGGAAATAGTAATTCTATGGTGCTTCCTATGTATGAATACTGTATGACCATGAAGGAACAACTTGCGTGGATGTCTTCAGGATTTCGAAGATTCCTGATCCACTATATCACTTGTAAATTATAGAGATAAAAGAGAGCTGAATTATCACCATCATAGAAATGCAAGAATTGTCAAGTCAAGAAATCCGATAGTAATATAAACATAATTATATGCTTTATATACCTGCTATAGTATTTCAAACGACCTATCTCTGTCTTTGGTGACTAACTAACTGATTTTTCTATTAAAAACATAAGGGAGCTTCACAGAATTGTTTGAAAGAGGTGAAATTTATTAATTAATGAAAAGGTTCTTGTACATGTTGTATGAGGGGTTCAACAACTTCATTTTGAAAATGTTCAGTGATGACCGCATTCATCCCGATATAAGTACAAAAAGTGGTATTATAAAAAGCTCTACTGCAAACATGAACCGAGATAATCAACTAGTCATTTTTATGGTGATTTTGGCGGCCATTTTTGCATTTCATTTTAATTTTAAATGCTAAATTTAAAAAAATTGCGAACTTTTTTTGTGAATTCCCACCCACTAGAAGTTCACCAGGGTCTTTTACTTTATTTGGTAATTAGGGGTGGCCTATAAATGACCTTGACCTTGAACTGTGCAAAACTTTTTTAGAAACTATGAATGCTACTGAACTAACAGTTTAAAACGCAAAAAAATTGTCTCAGTTTAATGACACCTGAGTTTTTCGGTAAGCGAGGCGAGTGTCTTTTGGCTTGCTGTGTACTTAAAATGGTGGCTTTAGGCACTGATTTTTCTTTGCTTGGGTTTGCACTCATAGTCCAGGAGCAGGGACACCAAAAAAATGTTTTCGTTCAACCGGCGGACTATCTTCAATCTGAATTGATAGAATGGTAGAATGTACCTTCGGCAACAACCCTAGGTGGTATGTACAAACAAATTGTGGTATCAGTTTTTTTGTACAGCCCATTTTCTACCATAGGGGGTGTTTATCGCTATGTTCGTTAAAGTGGATGTCAAGTTCGGAAAATGCCATATCTTTGCAATGAATGGACCAATTCTTACACTTTCGGTATCACTACACTCAGTAATAACTTACCTAACTTTCGGGCTCGTCTGGCCTTAGATAAGATTGTGTATTGTGAGAATATAACAACTTACATCAAGTCACATCTCATTCGTAAATACGCTATGGATTTTCTCCCAAGTCTTTACAAGAAATGAAAAAGAAATTATACTAAGCGTACTGGCTAAAAATACATTATATGACAAAAATAAACAATGCTTCGGGAAAAAAGTAAGATCAAATTTGATTCCATAGGTGTAACTTTAATGGGACTGATCTCACTTCATGCTGCGTACGGTCCTGGTGATTATTGATATATTCTAATGGTCATTGAGACCACCCCAACCTGCTTAGATTTAGGGGGTAGAGTTACGTAAAGGTCTGTCGCTGCTGTTCTAGTTTATCAATGTACACATGGAAATTCAATTCCCGTTACAATGATATATTGCATGTTGCAGTGGAGTGAATAGTCATCTTTTCACATACGTTCAAACATATGTTTTTATTACACAAGAATTGAAATCAGCAACGAAACAAAATACTCAACATGGTCAATGAAAGCGACTAAATAAAACTTAATTATTGCCCATATCTCCATTTGGCCGATGTTTTCTGAAGCCAGATATGTATTTGTTTAGCACCCAGTGGTATTTAGATTTATAAATGCTGATATATTTTTTTAATGTAAGAATATAGCAGCCTGTTATGAAATTATCTGTATTCAAACTGGGCTGAAATCTGAAACATCGAACTTTGCTCGACAAAATAAGTATATAATTTGTTAACCACTTGTTTTTACATAATTTGGGTGTGCTGAATTCGAATCAGTCGGATAACGTTCTATATTTAGTGTTCTTAACTATTCATTACCAATGTTCTACCCTGAATATTATTGTAATCTCTGACGTGTTGACCACCATTTATTCCAGGTGGTCTCCACGCTGATCTCTTGCCTGTGTACCTGGTGTAGCAGTACACATCTTTCCGTGGATAGTATATGAAGTCAATAGTGTGAGGTTTATGGCAGACACCTAAATTCAACCTGCCAGGCACACATGTTCCACGAGCACGAAAAATGAGCATTAACACAGAATAATATCTTCAAAAAATCTTCTTTATTTGTTGCTTCCTTCAACTAATATGATCTTTGAATAAATTAAAATCCAGTTTAACCATTCGATATATTTAACACTTAATATTGACATGTGGTATTATAATACACAATTCATGTCATGTATATATATATATATAATTATACATAAGTAGGAAGTATTCGCAATGATAGAAGTATTCAAGTGTAATTCATCGTTGTAAAAAGTCAAAACATTTTAAAAGGAGCAAAGATACAGGACAAAATAGCTCAATTTCTTGGCTAGTAAAATCTTTCTGTATGAAAATCATAATAGCTTTCTATCATCGTCTTCATATAAGACGTTGGTCATCAGAATAGAAGGCGATGGAACAACACTCGATCTAATAGTAGTGTAGGCTATGTTGTGTCATTTTATTTACATTTACACCGTTTTGATGTAGATCTACACGTATTCATAAAGGCCTATATCAATAACATGATCACCAGGATATATTATTGATAATCTCACAACTTGGAACTTAAAGCCGTTATAATATACGTGGAAGTATTGCCTGACAACATCAATTGTCCAGCGCCATATTGTGAGAGTCAATATATATGTAGCCTACATGTTTTTGAAACACTGTTAGATAATGCACATAATATCATTGTATATATGTGTGTATGTAAATGTTTCAGTATAAGAATATAATCGTTGACAATGTAAAAACAACTACACATGGGGAAGTTTGCATGTTGTGGAAGTTAACTATGAAGTAGTCCGAAGATTATCGATGTTTCAATATTCGTGTTAACATTTATAGCATGCACATATATATATCGGACATCATCACATGTTACATGTGATGGCTGTATATGGTCACGGCATATTTGAACATATGGTAATCTCTGTCATTGTAGAATCATGTCAGGTCACGGTGTTTAAGGTCACCGTGGTTAACCACCATAACCTGAGTGATGATTCTACCACGAAATTAGAGTGTCAGAGAATGGAACGAGGTGTGGCAGAATTTAACAGCCTGACTCCCTGAAATAAACGAAAATTAACTGATATGTTAGTCCATATAACTGGTTTCCCAATGAAAGCTTGGATAATAATTAAGTCACTTTAACAAGAAACTAGATATGGCTAGTAGCTAGTTCCCTTTCTTCAACAAAAACATCTAAACACTCTAGGCAAAATAAGTTTGCGTACCAGATAAATATGACCAATGCCATCTGAAATAATCTAAAGCTGACCCATGATACTTGATTAGGCGATGGTCGTTTGTCCAATAAATTCATGATCAGGCTGAACACTGACGTGCTGACAGAGCATAACCTATTTAATAATAGTGTGTTGTAATCATTCAGTCATTTTCTGTGATTATCACAATCCTTCTTCAATAATGTTCTTGACATCTTTCAGTCATATTCACACATTACAATTCATGGGCTGTATGTGACGTCAACTTTCACACTCCGTCATTTTGCAACGCATTTTATTATTATTTTCTATGGTGTATTTTTTTTAATCAGCACTTTCAAACATGTGAAGCCAGTAAATGCCGCGATTTTCACAGTTTTAACTTCATTGTCCTTTTTCCCTTATTCTCTCATCTATGACGTCAACGTTTGATGCACAGATTTGTGATATCATAGCTAATTGTAACCCGTCATACAAAGAGGTAACCTGTGCGAGGTGAAAAAAAAAGATTTTTTTAGCAGATTTGATCAACTGAAAGAATTAAAAAAAACCACTTTACTTTCAATTTTTACTTTTAAATTTATGAGATTTTTAACTCTTCAATTTTCGCTATATAACCATTCAAAATAAAATGTATGTGAATGTCGTCTGGAGGTATATTTTTGCATGGCGGGTCAAAGTTTATCTTTACTTTGTGAAGTTTGTAACGTCACCGACTTCATCACACAAATATGTGACGTCATTAGGGGTTGATAACTAGAATCACACTGAGCCAGCACTAGAATCACACAATTGTGACGTCATATTTTGAATACAAATTATGTGTCATTGTCACATTTCATCACACCTCTGTGACGTCATCATTTGAAGCATCAGAAAGATAATCGTCCAACGTCGTCAAGCTGCCTGGCGTGTAACCATTGACAACCAGTTTGGAGCGGTAGCTTTCTTCTCTGGGTGGAGAGCTGTCTCTTGAAGACCCCCCAAGGCTGTCGAGGGAGTGAGGGCTTTCCAGACAGAACTCGCCTTGATCAAAGCCCTCATCTGAGGACACGGGTGAGGACGGTCGTGATGCTACATCCTCAGTCACCTCAGACTCCAGACGGGTACCATAGTAACCAAACTTATGTACCAGACTGTTACTGTAGGTGGTGGGCTTTACCTCCAGTGTGTTAGTGTACCACCGCGGCTCAGCTTTAGAATGATAGTCCACCGCGGAAGAATACTTGGTCACGTGACATTTAGGCGGTAGATAGACAGTCTCCGCACGGTGGCGCTGCTGCAGAGCAGGCTTGTAGAATGTGGTTGAGTTATAATTTCTCTTTGTACAGTTACGATGGCAGATGATCTTCTCGCGGTAGAGTGAAGGTCGTAAGGTGGGTGTGACCTCTATGGTGACCTTGTCACGTCTGGGTGCCTCCCACTCACAGTAGCTGTAACATGATTGGTCCATCCGCGGACCACCTGACCCGATACATATCTTCTCTGAGTAGTTGACAGGTATCATAGTAGTGCCGTAGTGTAGGTCGTGTGGCAGTCGTTTGCTGGCCAAGCCTGCCCTGGCAGTGGGGTGTGTCCCTGTAGGGGTGGCAGGCACGTGCCACGCCTCAGAACCAATCAAATAATGCTCCTTATCCTACAACAAAAATAACAAAATATATCAAACGACTGGAAAGTAATACATAGGGGTCTACTAGCTTGAACCCGTTCCCCACGGGTCTGTTGGTTATTTGATTGTGCAGTGGTAACAAAATGTTCCTTTACGACTCACAGCAGTGTCCCAGCAAGCATGAGAACCGTTGGCCCATCGTTGATTTACTGTTGGGACAGCGTCGTAGACGGTGGGCCAACAGCAAACCAACGGTGGGCCAACATCTCATGTTTGCTGGGGTAGACCACTGATATATCATAGATAGTGTCAATTCAATATTGCTAATTTACGCCGCTAAAGTCAGCACTGCACACTCCAGGCATTTAAAGAGCTATAGGAGCACTGTGTTTGAACTGACTTGAGTCAGTGCATGGGCAACATGGCGACACAAAACATGCCTGGGCTTGTGAATGTTACTCCTTTCAGGCCTGAGTTTACCATTGTCATCTTCATCCACTACAAGCCGCGAATTGCTGTCGCAATTCTCGACTTGTAGAGGATGAAGATGATTTGAAGTGGGTGAAAAATTTAAGAAAATTGCCATGTATTAGTAAACCAGTTTCATGGAAATTTTCGTTCTAAAAACCTTAGTTGTAGGAAAATTAGGTCTGTTTTCAGGGATGTAAAATGATGCTTTAATGCATCGTGAGGACTTAAAGGGTTAAATGAGTAATAGTTGATAAGTATCACATTTGCAGCTGATCAAAATGTCCTTAACCCTTATTTAAAGCTCTGAAATACTTTTCTATAAACCATGGAGACCAAAGAGGTTTTTGAATTTCAAATCATCATAAATGTGTCAGTTAGCTCTTTCTGATTCATTTGAATAGGCCTACATATCATATGGGTCTACGGTCACCATAAATATTTTAATTCTTCCAGTGCAGGGATCGACATTAGACGTCAGAATCTGACTATAGACGATTCCCGCGTTCATGATGAAGAGCAATGGCATGAGAACCAAGTACAAGTAGTTATGGACAAACCCAAGCGTATTGTAGTCATAATCGAGTTTTCGCAAGTATGCATTCATTATTTAGTGCTACACAATATTCTCGTTAGAATAGGTAGTGTGAAGGCGAGGGGCATTCTGACCTCAGAGATTATGAGGGGTTGACCTGAGCGACATCTATGTGTGGAGAATGGGCGAGGGGGTGTAGCGGAGCCAACCTAGACACCTAGGTCTGCCACCTAGTAGTGACTGATATTACTGACCTGGGTCTGCCACCTGGTGACTGATAGCGCTAGCATATATACCAGAGAGCCACCTAATGATCACTTTGTGAAATGTCGCAGGTAAGCCAAAATAAAATTACCGATTTTTTTATCATTTTAGCCTGATTGTGTCGCTTTAATTAATTCAAAGTAGCCCAAATGTGAAAAGAACATCAGCTGTGTGGGCTCGAGTAAGCAAAGGCTAATGTCTGATTATAGGATTTCATATCTTAAAATCAAATAAATCGTTATCTTTTACTTCAAATCTAATCATTCAAAAATATTACACAGTCTAGTGAGTCTATGAGTTATATTTATGCGAAGTCTGACCTAAATAATTGCTCTAAAAATTAACCAAAAATGCTATTGGCCCGGCGAACACGGGTGGTTGAAACAACGTCGGTTTAATGTTGGCCCACCGTCTTAGACGGTGGACCAACATTAAGCCAACGTTGGTTTAACGTATCGTGTTTACTGGGGTAGGCATGTGTCACTCTCACTGCCACAGCTAGAGCCTTTTAGCCAGCAAACACGATACATTAAACCAGAAATGCACAATGTACCTAATTAGTAAGAATTGTGTTGGATCACCGTTTTCAACATCGGCCCAACATTAAGCCAGCATTGGATCAATGTCTCGTGTTTTCTGGGAGCGGAAACCAACCCGAGTCAAATTCTTTAAAAAGTCCCCTAAATTGGCCTAAAGATGCCTAAAAACTCGCCTCCGCGCCACCTGCGCCCCCTCCTTTTTCAATTCCTGGATCCGCCCCTGTGTTTTCTGGGAGCGGAAACCAACCGGAGTCAGTCAGTCTGGGTTTAGATAAGCAGATAATATAGACTAATAATTAACGCACGAGTGACTTCATTGTGCCGTGAACATGGTCAGGAATGTCGCTTGTTGCAAACAATCGATGAAATACCACAGTAGGCCGACTGCACAGCACGATACAAAAAATGTGTGGTCAGGGGGTCTATCATATTGATAAAGTATTGATTGATATGTCTGTGGATCAAGCCTCGCCTGGGGAATGGTATCGGTAAGGTCATGGAGGTAGGGTGCAGTGGGCCCACACCAACAAACATGTGTCGTACAGACCCCTTAGAGATGTTCGCTTAATGTGAAGTCGACGTAGTTAATAAAAGCAAGGAAAATAGAATCAGAATCTCCTAGGTGAAAGCAAGAAATTTAATAAAGTTCTTAGTGAGAACCACTCTCCACAACGTGTTAGCTGGTTAGGACGGGGCCCTGGTGCAGTGTTTTTTAAAAGCTGCTTACTTGGAAAGTCGGAGATCGCGGGTTCGAACTCCACTCTGGCTTTCAAGTTTCGAAGAAACATTGACCTAATGTTTCTTCCCCGCTCACTCGTAAAGATTCAATATTGTGGGGAGCCTCCGTGACCAACCAAGAGGTAGCGTGCTTGGCCTCAGACCGCTTGGGCTCGAATTTCGAATCCTGTGTCTGGAGGGCAGTGTCATCTTATTCATCTCACCATTCTCATGAGATTCTCTTGGCCCAGTTTAGCCTATATGTGCAAAAAGGTGGCCTAAAACACCATTCATTTCATTTCCACAACGTGTCAGCCTATCATCGAGTTAGAAATACACTATGGTGTTAAAACACTAGGTTATCTGCAAATCTGCGAAATTCATTCACCCTGGTTAATGAATTTAATGTGAATCTGACTATAATTATTTGTATTTAACTATTCCTTATTCCTCGTGCAATGTGGAGTAGGCCTCAGTCTGCATGAGACGAAATAGCTTATAATACTAATAGGCCTATTGTTATTTAGCTCTTTGATGTGACTCTGACGGCGTATAGATAGGCCTACTTTTGACATAGGGGCCTACTAGGAGTGAACGTATTTTTAAACAAATCTTTAAATTAGAGTGATACAAAAACTGTTCATTTGTCAGATTCGGTGCGCGGTGTCAGAAAGTTGCGGTGGAATTGCGCGACATCTATAGATGTGTGGAGAATGCTGTATGACAGTTTACACAACGTAGATAAGAACAGTCTAACACAGAATCTAACACTACGTAAGGTAGATATGACCACTCAGCGGGGCATGTCATATCGGTGTTAGTTCAGATTGTTCTGGATTGTGTTGTAAGATATATCAGAAACTTGATAAACAGCCACATGCACTCGGAAGTATACATGACCTAGACGGTTTGAGAGTAATAACGTTACTCTCAAGTCGTTCAGGTCAGACTCCTGGGTCTGTTTACCAACAATGATAAAACATTAGTGTCATAGAAAGAATGGAATGATTGGCGTTCAATAGGCCTGGTTGACAAACTAATTCCGGATTTTTAGGTGTGTTATTCATTAGTCCAGCTACAGTATGTTTGCAAAATTGAACAATGCGATGAAAACACCCGGGAAAACATGTAACCAGACGATAATACGTCGAATGGATTCAGAAACAATATACGATAAAAACAAAACCAGACAACAATAGGTCTGGCTACAATGGTCATGTCACTTTTTAGGTCAGGACATTAGGCCTACATCTTTTGTGCTTCTTTGGTAACCATGGTTACACCAGAGAAATCTATTGTTAACCCTTAAACCGCTAATTTAAAAGACTCAAATTTTCACCCACTTGAAGTTGTGTCTCGCTACCGCGACCCACAACTTCAAACAGATCAAAATTATTCATAGGCCCTATACATGTAGGCCTATATTATTAGAGACCACACATTTTCAAATCTTGATGTTTTAACACTCATTTCATTCCCAATAAGAGTGATTCAATCAATTTATAAAGCTGAGTTTAGTCTAGATTATGCCTGGTGAGTAAAGGGTTAAAGCTTTAAATGCCTTGTCCACTTTAAAGCCTGTTTAGTTTATATATTCACCAGGTGGCGTTAACCCTCACATTCTCTGTAACGAGCGCGATGCTTTCTGGGTATACATTATCCAGTTAATGGATCACGGTGGACCACCAGGACCCCTATAGGCCAAAGGGCCTACTTATTAACCCTTTAAGTCCTCACGATGCATTAAAGAATCATTTTACATCCCTGAAACGGACTTAATTTTCCTACAACTAGGGGTTTTAGAATGAAAATTTGTATGAAACTTGTTTACCTATACTTAGCAGTTTTCTTTATTTTTTCAACCACACTTCAGATCATCTTCATCCACTACAAGTCGAGAATTGCGACAGCAATTCGCGGCTTGTAGTGGATGAAGATGACTAGGGTAAATTCAGGCTTGAAACGGTTAAAACATCATCACGCTGTAATCGGGTAATCATGGTAATGGTAATGTAGCCTACATGACACATTCTGATTGTATTCCATTCAGCAGTAAATGGCATAATCGATCAAAATAGGAACGCGTGAAAACAGATTAAGCGAGGTTCGAGGCCAAGTGACAAAATGATTCTGTGGAGCCAAAAGCATTTTGACTCCACGGTATCTAATTTGTTTTCTATTGCCAGATAAGTCTGAGTTCTGCAAATGAGATCAGTTGTTGAATCTCATTTTTATTGTTAAAATATAATTATACTTAAAGTATTATGTTAATAGAATTTAAAATTTAGCAACCGTTGTTGCATCTGATAAAGTTTGAATTTATGATGACCATCATGACAAAACTTAACCCTTCCAGTTCGGGGACCGTCTTTATGTACGTCAAAATTTGACGTCTGTAGACGTCGGATTCTGACGTATAAAGACGACTCCCTGACTGAAAAATATTTATAATGGTCGTAGACCTATAACATGGGTATTTAAATAAAGCGGAAAGAACTAACCCTGGTAATTAGGGTTAATATTGCTTCACCAGTGGGTGTCACAGGTGGTGACACGAGTGAAGACTAAAACTAGTCAGTCCATTTAGGGTTAATTCTGTGAAACGCAGTGACGTCACTCGGTGAAAATGAGGTTATATAAGAACCCTCCCCCATACTTTATTGTATTGGCCAGCTCGGTGAAAACAAAGGAGGTCAAGGTCATTAAGTTTCACAGAATAAATAGATTTGTTTTAGGCCGCCTTTTGTTGTACAAAATCATGGCAATATCACGATAGAAGGAAGCTAGAAGTCGGTATATGACATTATCGAATGACTTGAAAGGTTTTTTATAGTGCACATCACAATAAACAAACATCACTGCATACTCCATGTCTTTGAGCAGTTTGGAGCACTGTATGTGCACAACTTCGATGACAAACTAATAATAGTAATATCCGCCACGAGTGTTGAGTCAGAAACAAATGAGTCTTCGACGCCTAAAGGGTTCGTAAACCCAGGGTGTAAACAAGATACATGACGATGTCCACATCCAAGTCAACACGACACGTTCACCCAATGCTGTTTGAACGTTGGCCCAACATCTGCGACGCTGGCCCAACATTAAACCAACCATGCTCAATGTCTCGTGTTTAGATGGTGGACCAACGGTAAATCAACATTGATTCCACGTCTTGTGTCTGATGGAACATCACTAAATGACAGAGATGACCATATCCCAGCTAACACAAAACGTTTAAACAATGCTGATTTAATGCTGGCTCACCGTCTACGACGCTGGACCAACATTAAATCAGCATTTCCTGAATGATAGGCTACAGATGATCATATGAACCTGATGATGATAGCCAGATATCTCTGGGAAAACACAGGTTGCCATGACAACTAATGGTTTGCTTTCTGATTGCAGCACGCCTTATCAGATGGAAGTCATTAAGCTGCCAAGGTTTGCCGCTAGGGGCGCCTCGTTATAAAAACTGATCATGTAAAGTATGGTATTAGGCAGAGATATAGATAGTATATGGTATTAGGCGACGCCGCTGGTTGTTGTTTTGGTGAGGTCGTCATGGGAAAGTAATTATTAAAGGAACGAAGCTTTACGAGATCCGACAGATTCTGAGAAAGAAAGCACGATGTGTCGGTTCAGCGTTGTTATAACATTGAAGCATCATGATTATGGGCTCCACGACGGTTTTTTTGGAGAGGGGGGCATATAAAAAAATACTAAACTTGTGAATATAGAAGCCGGAGGTAGGCCTAAGCGCGCACAGTGAACAAGATGCCCGGGTAAAGAAATGGCTAAAGTGGTGTATGTCTACCCTCCCTGGTCTACCTAAGAACCTTTTATACAAAAATGAAATGAATCGGGCTTTAGGCCACATTTGTGCACATATAGGCTAAACTGGGCCAGCAGAACCTCCTGAGGATGGTGAGATGACACTGTCCTCCAGACACAGGATGCGAAATTTGCGCCCTGGCGGTCTGAGGACGAGCACGCTACCTCTCGGTCACAGAGGCTCCCCACAATACTGACTTTCACATGTGGAAGGGGAAGAAACATTTTTTGTTTCTTACAAACCGCCGAGACCGGGAACCGAACCCCGAACTCTGGCGTGAAAGGCGGCGGTGCTAACCACTACCCTAGGGCCCCCCGCCCCCTTCTATACAGTCCTTGTACTCACAGCTATATTAATAAATGGCTCACAAAATATCAACATGATTCATTTATGACGTTTGATATATAATTATGAGCCTATACAGACTATGATGACTTTCCAATGAGCATATGGAAAGAGCTTCTATCATTAATATAATTCTGTGAAACTCAATGACCCCAACCTCCTTTGTTTTTACCGAGCTGGCTAATACAATGAAGTATGGGGGGGGGTTCTTATATAACCTTGTTTTCACCGAGTGACGTCACTGCGTTTCAAAGAATGAAGTATGGGGGAGGAGGTGTTATATAACCTTGTTTTCACCGCACAGAATTGCGGGGAAGTTGGATGTGTCAAGAAAGCAATGAGCAGCTCATTATCATTTGTTCATAACGTTCAAATGCCTTTGTCTCAGCAAACACCAGATGTTCAGCCATGGCAATGCTGGTTCAATGTTGGGCTAGCGTCGTAGACGGTGGACTAAGCCTCGTCTTTGCTGGGACGTGTCTCTCAACTTCTCTTGAAGATAAATTGTTCTCAAATTTAGGATGCTAATTAGCCTAGACGTAAAAATGTGTGTACCTATATTTTTATGTTGCAAACAAATATGTCTTGTTCAAACTTTTTAAATGCCTTTAAATTTATACATACAATTTACAACAGCTTAGCTTAGCTATTTATTAAATATATAATTTTTTATTCAAAAATGTCGTGCTAAAATTGTGCTAAAATACTTCTTGATTTCTACATTGTACCAGTCCCTGATTGTACCAAAGAGTATTAAACTCCTTGATTCTACAAACCATTTTAAACCATATTTTAACTAATAAATTTATTGGGGTTTATATATCAGTTTTAACATATACAAATATATATATAATGTACAGGAATAATGAGATGGTTAGCTCTAAAGTATAAAAAAAACTAGCTTAACTGGGCCGATGACGGGTCAACATTTGGAACGTTGGCCCGGCATCGGGCCGTTGCTAAACAAATGCCCCTGCTACCAGAATACGATTGCATGCTTACAAAAAAACACGAGACTCTGACCAAATGCTGGGTCAACGCTGAACCACGGTCCAGTTGCGGATCCAGAGGGGGTCCTGGTCCCCCCGGCCTTTTTCAAACTAAATTGCCTAAACATCGATCAGAATATCGGTATTTGACGCTCAAATTTACTAGGGTAGTGCCTCTGAGGCACTACCCTAGTAAATTTTCAATCCGTCCCTGGACTACTACCCTGGACTGGGTTGAAGTCTGGTTCTTGCTACGATGTTGAATGGGCGTCTGACCCAACATTGGGACGGTCTTGTGCATTTTTTTTTCAGGGACCGTCGAGTTCCTGGAAACTCCCCAGATAAAACCAAGATGATTCTCAGAAAGGCTTGGTGTTTGTTTCTCCAGAGGGCGTGTGAATGACTGGCAGAACAGCCCTGATTAACTGCCCCATGTGTAACTAATAGCTATATACAAAATACCGTTACTGTACACCCCCCTTCTCCCCACGAACGGACGGAAATACCTTAGATCTGTTCGTGATAATAAACATCATTTTCTGGCGTTACCACTTAACCCTCTGGTTCAAAATATACATGATAATGATATTTAGATGCGAAATGACGTTTTCCAGGTTTGTAATAAATTAAATCGTTGGTGAAATTTAAAATAGCACCAAAGCCTCTTGTATCTTACCCCTTACAGCGCGGGGATCGACTTTAGACGTCACAATCTGACATAGGCCTATGTAGACGTCAGATTCTGACATCTAAGGTCGATCCCCGCACTGAAAAAATTAAGACACTTATGATGATTTAAAATTGAAAAAAAACCTTTGGTCTCCATGATTTATACAAAAAAATCAGCGCTTTAAGAATAACTGCCTATTTAGCCAATTTGAAGCAAGTGAATTTTTTTTTAAATCAATCAAACCAAGAACTTTTTGATCAAACAGGAGACAAGATATTTATATTGTAATTTTTTTTTAGCTTGAAGGTACGATGTAGTTTTAATTATTATTTTGCCGTTGTGCATTGTAATATTTCTTGGATCATCTGGGCACAAAAATAAAATTGTCGTAGCCCAGTTGAGAGGAGTGACATTTCTTTCACAAACTTCTATCACTAAATATCTACAAAATAGCTACAATGGTAAAATATCCACTGTTCCGATTTACATGATTTAGAATAGATGTTTCAGGACTAGCTGTAAAACCGTTTGATCTTGCCCTGAACGAATCCAATCATTCTCGTTCAGATCTGCCCAATGTTGGTTTTATGTTAGGCCAGCGTCGCAGACGATGGGCCAGCATTGAACCAGCATTGGGTCAGCGTATCGTGTTTGCTTGGTGGTCAAGGTTCCTTTCTGATCTAGTCGGCTAATTAGTCATGACCAGTGCGTATTTTATGACCACGGCGCCACCTGATTCTCCAAGACATGACCGCGATGACCCCCAGCAGGTAACAAGGTCAAGGCTCAGCAAGCTGCTCATGAGCGGGCCTCCTCAGGTGCATTTTATAACCAAGAACGTTCTATACGTATAGAACGCCCTTGTTATAACCATGCTGAACTAAATATTTTACCTTTCACAAAATACAGTGTCATTGAAATATT
Organism: Flabesymbios commensalis; assembly: GCA_964017125.1. Classification (NCBI taxonomy): domain Eukaryota; kingdom Metazoa; phylum Annelida; class Polychaeta; order Terebellida; family Flabelligeridae; genus Flabesymbios; species Flabesymbios commensalis. The sequence goes on along the minus strand of OZ024903.1, from coordinate 5,705,536 downwards.
TATTTATTATGAGTAATCACGTGATTACAGGATACTATCCGGCCCGTAGCCAGCATGAGGCAGACGAGGCAACCGCCTCGTCTGTCTTTTCACATTTTTAATTTTCATTATTGAAAATTCTCTCAGAAATTTCGGGTTTTCAGAAATTTTGGCTCGGCCACCAGGCGCGCCTCGTCTGATTTCCGACTCTGGCTACGGGCCTGACTATACGTTGACCTATGTTGGGCCACCGTCACATGCGGTAAAACTACTAAACCAGAATAGTTTGAATGATCTAATAAAGACGCCCAGCAAACAGGACAAATTGACCCATTGTTGGGTCAATGTCGTAGACGGTGGACGAACATTGATCGAGCATTTGGTCGATATGTCGTGCTTGCTGGCGCTCTCATCTTGCATTTCATCTTGCGTCTTCAATAAAAATATTAAAAAATTAATTCCTTCTGAGGTAGAAATTCACATGTGAAGGTCGAGAAATAGCTGAGTGAATTAACATGATTATAAACCCTTAGAGCGCTGAAAAGTTTTTGTATTTAAATCACAGAGACCAAAGGGTTTTTTTCAAATTGAAATCATCATCAATGTCTTAGTTAGCTCTTTCCGCTTCATTTGAATACCTACTAGTAGGTTAATTATGGATCTACGGCCATTATACCATTATAAATATTTTATTGTTTCAGTGAGGGGATCGACTCTATAGACGTCAGATTCTGACGTTTATAGACGCCCGAGTCTGACATCTAAATCGTTCCCCAGGCTCAAACGGCTAAACAGGGTTAAATCACTGCTATTGGAAACGAAATGTGTGTCTAAGTTATAATAAGCATCAAGACTTTAAAATGTTTAGTCTTAAGTTAAACAAATATGAGTAATTTTCACCCACTTAAAGTTGTGGGTCGCGGTAGCGAGACACAACTTCAAGTGGGTGAAAATTTAAATTATTTATTTAGCGCCTCAAGGGTTAACATGAGCAAATAGGGTTAAAGAGGCGGCATTCACCCAGAGGGTTCATTCTCACAGCGCGGGGATCGACTTTAGACGTCAGAATATCTGACGTCTAAAGTCGATCCTTGCACTGTAAGAGTAAACATATTTCTAAGTTTCATAGACCCATAGCATAGGTATTGAAATATAACAAAAAGACCTAACTTAGACATTTATGATGATTTCAAATTGAGAAAAAACCCTTTGATCTCCATGTCTTGTACACAAATTGTCAGCGCTTCAAGTGGCGCTGTGTTTCCCTGAGGCAGTAATTAGTATGAGCTTGGCACATAGAGTATCAATCAACACTTTCTGTACAGCCAGCCAGGAACGCTAATTTACGCTTTGTCTGCTCTGCTGATCTCGACATAGTCGTTTTTAACCTGCTTTATTATTCGATCAAAATGAAATGAAATGAATCGGGCTTTAGGCCACCTTTGTGCACATATAGGCTAAACTGGGCCAGGAGAAAATAGCCGATCAAATCATACTGGAAATAAAATTAGGGGGGCACCATTCAATTTCCAGGGGGGGGGGGGGGCTGGAGTTTTTTTTAAATAAATAATTTACTTCAAGAACTGCTCTGCATAAACATGTAATAAAATGTGAAATTTTCAGCGCCCCGTCGAGCCCGGTTGAAATAAATAATTTGCCCGCGACAAAAACTCCAGCCCCCCCCCCCCCCCCCCCTGGATATTGAATGGTGGCCCCCTTAGCATTTAAACATCAAGATTGCTAAATTTTTGGTCTCAAATTAAGCAAATATGAGTAATTTTCAAGCACTTGGGGTTGTGGATCGCGGTAGCGAGACACAACTTCAAGTGGGTGAAAATTTAAATAAATTAACTTAGCAAGGGTTAACCCTTATCCTGCTAAGTTAATTTATTTAAATTTTAACGTTTCTAAGTTATGAAAATGAAGAAGGATATGTGGATTCAAGAGTGTCACGGTGATCTATAATATACAGAGACATGCCCTCAGCAAAGTCCATTTTCTAAACTGAATTCATTTCAGCTTACAAAATTGACTTTGATGGGTGCTGCTGCATAGGCTTTGGTTGTACGAGTGTTGAACTGTTAAAACTTAAAATCATTTTTTTTAAATTTATATTTAATTTTTTAATTATTATTAAGATAGATATGATACATATTTATTGACATAAAGAAAAGTCATTGCTGACTTATTTGTCATAAAAAGGATAGAATATATGTACATGTATATACAATATGGGTAATTTGCTAAAATCACACGACAATTAAACAAATGAAACGACATTAGGATCACATGGGAGTTCAGCCTCCAAAGCGTTAAACATGGAGCAACCTGTGACATGTATTTGCACCTGCTTCCAATCAATCAAAGCTGGGATTGAGAAAGAACAACGTGGACGTTGATTTAATGTTGTTTCAATGCTGGCCAAGCGTCTGCGACGATGGCCCAACATCAAAACAACATTGGTTCAACGTCTCCAGCCTATATTACTGGGATGTCCCTCCCAGCCATAGTATCGATCTGGAATCTGTTGTTATGGACACAGGCTTAAAGGGGTGTATCCCTCGACATTAGCGGAATCATATTATGACGTTTTATCACGTACGTGCGACTTTTATCATTTATCCAGCAAACACGACACGTTAAACCAATGTTGTCTTAATAATGGGCCACCGTCTACGACGCTGGCCCATTATTAAAACGACATTGGTTAAACCTCTCGTGTATGATGGGTACCCACCCGGAAATCCCTTTTTGATTTATATTTACACATTTTTTTATATATATATATATATTTAATATAACCACATATTTTTTTATATATTTCATATGTCCAAATATTTTCGTTCATTCCGAGCTGTGATTTCAGGGGCGGATCCAGATTTTTTCGAAAAAAAACGGGGTCCGATTAAAAAAATGTCAAGGCCTTAGGCAAAATTCAAGCACTTTCAAGGCCTTGAAGAAATAATTTAAAATTGAGGGCTTTTCAAGGCTTTGAAATGAAATGAAATGAAATGAATCGGGCTTTAGGCCACCTTTGTGCACATATAGGCTAAACTGGGCCAGGAGAACCTCCTGAGGATGGTGAGATGATTGAGATGACACTGTCCTCCAGACACAGGATTCGAAATTCGAGCCCTGGCGGTCTGAGGCCGAGCACGCTACCTCTCGGTCACGGAGGCTCCCCACAATACTAACTTTCACACGTGGATGGGGAAGAAACAATTTTGTTTCTTTCAAACCGCCGAGACCGGGAACCGAACCCCGGACTCTGGCGTGAAAGGCAGCGGTGCTAACCACTACCCTAGGGCCCCCGCCCTCAAGGCTTTGAAGGCCCCGTACGAACCCTGTTCTACTAGGCATAAAGTACTGCTGGAACCGGCTCAAAGCATGTTTCCAACCAACTGTCGCTCAAATTAAAAAACTATTCTGTGGTAGCTGTTCAATTAATCAAATAATTACATTTTGAAGATGACAATTTTTCACACATATAAATATTTTTCGTATTGAAGCTGGGAGTTGCGTTAGCAGGATCTATAGGTGCGACAATCTAATCAGTCCGATTGAAAATGTTGAGTTTGAATTCATTTAATCTGTCAATTCAGGTGCCAAATCAGATAATAATTGTAGTTTTCATCCAATTGTGCGTCGCTCCAGCGAGGCAAATGAAATGAAATAAATGGGGGTTTAGGCCACTTTTGTGCACAAAAATCTAGGCTGAACTGGGCCAGGAGAACCTCCTGAGGGTGATGGGATGAATCACATGACACTGCCTTTCAGACACAGAATTCGAAAAAAATTCGAGCCCTGGCTGTCTGAGGTCGAGCACGCTACCTCACAGCCACGGAGACTCCCCACAATATTTATAATTTACGAGCGAGCGGAGAAGAAACATTTTGCTTCTTTGAAACTTGAAGGCCAGAGTGGGGTTCGAACCCGCGTTTTCTGACTTTCCGAGGAGGCAGTTTTAACCACTGCACCAGGGTCCCCGCCCTCAAATCTAAGACTTGTCCTCAATTGATTGGAAACAGTAACATTTCAGCTACATGATTACTACATGCTCAGCTCTCATTTGTCGCAACGCCATTAAAGAGTTATCGTCATTTTTCGGACCTTGGAGTCGAGATCGCTCTCAGTCATCGCCGTATTAAAAAACGTTTAAACAGCGCTATAAATAACTGAATCAGATCGTCATGTTGATAGATCGATATGTTGTGGAAGATAACTGACAACGTGGGACGTCAACACGTAAAGAGTTTCTTCTTCTACCCACAACTCTGCTAAATGACTAATACGTGTACTTTTAATATTATATGAAGAGAGTGTTCATTTTGTCACGAAAACCGAAGGAAGTAGGTTACTAAGTAAAAAGCAGTGTACCAATGTTTATAATTATTTAAAGTAGAGGGGGCATGCATAACTTCTGTGAATAAATTTTACTTAATTACAACCCCTATTCTACTACTGTAATGATCGAAATAAAATTATACCCCCCCCCCCCCTGCAATACTGTATGTTGTTATGTTATACTTTGAGTTATAATGTGATATACCCTCCCTCGCCATACTGTAAAATAAATGAGGAAGGTCTCGGTGTCTCCTCGAAAATGATATTTAGGGTACGGGAAATGGGCAGGTTTGAGAAATTTGCCAGCATATTTCATTTCAATGTTCAACATTCACTTTATGACTGCGTGTATATACCCCATATGTAATTTCACAAAAACTCACCGTGTAAGCAATGTTTGTGAGTACTGCTTGACCGTTACCATGGTTACGTTAATGAACAGACAAGCAGCAGTAACTGCTGACTTTTCAAGTCATCAGTTACTGCTGTTTGTCTTTTCCTTCAGAGTAACCACGGTTGACCTGTTGCCACACAGTGTGACATGCAAACAGGCGTCTACAATGACTGATGACGGAAATCCATACCAATCAATGTGCCGTAATAATTTGACCTCAGGCAGACGGGGAAGTACATTTTGTATTCCGTCGTGCAAGGCAAAATGCAGTCACTGCTTACTATACTGACACACCTTTGTAAACTCGTTTGTTAAAGAAATTTAAACATTTTTACGTACACATATATAATATTATCATCAACCCTAGTTAAAGTTTAATGTATATCGCGTAACGAAAAGCTACACAGTTTTGGCGAATTGCTAATCAAATTTGAAATTAATTCGCGAAATATTTCTTTAATGATAGAAAAAACTCCATAAATTTGGAGCTTGGTTACAAATTGTTACACAACATTTTCAAAAAAATTGAACCCTGCCTCAAAGTGTTGAAATAAAATTATAGGGGCCTATAAACCAAGAAAATAACGGGGTTTTTTTAAATTTGAAATCATCATAAATGTCTTAGTTAGCTCTTTCCGTTTCGTTTGAATCCGGTTTCCTATGTTATGGGCTCACGGCCATTATAAATATGTTATTCTTTCAGTGCGGGGATCGAGTTTAGACGTCAGAATCTGACGCCTAAAAACGTCAGAATTTGATGTCTAAAGTCAATCCCCACTCTGAAAGTGTTTAAGTGAATGAGGCCCAGTTGTGAACGGGCATAAAATCCCCATTAATATAGAGCGTCAATTTTGCCGTGCGAAGCCAAAAAGCAGTATCTGCTCACTCATAAAGTAAACAGATACTGCCTTTTGGCTTTGCAGAGCTGAATACCTGGGGCTCTAATTAACACAACCAGGGGCCTGATTATGATTTTTGAAGAGACTCGCTGAATGGTCCGTGTGAATTAACCTTCTCCCGCTGAGGTACCTTCTTAAATTTACACCCACTTGAAGTTCAACTTCAAGTGGGTGAAATTAACTCATTTTTTTGTTTAATTTAATAACAAACATTCGCAAATCTTGATGTTTAAGCATTTTATTCCCACTAACTGTGATTTAATCGGCTAAAGAAACGAATTAAAAACGATTATATAGTCGTAACGCTTAAAAGGTCAAAGCCTTCACATGGCATCAAGCCTTGTGTCACAAGGCCTGGGAGTTTGTTTACGTGCTGCTGTTTTTTGGCCCACACATATCTAGTAGCTGTAGGCGTCTATGTTACAGCAGTCACTGCAGAGTTGGCTGCTGTATCCAGGTATCAGGTCGACGGGTCGCCTGGGGCCAGACACGCAGCGAGATGGTAATGTCAGCTGTCAACGACTTTGTCAACCGTTAAAAAAGGGAAGAATGTTAGGAACGTCCTAAGATTCATGTATAATCTGCACACAGCTACACCTCTTGAATAAATAGATATAATAATAAAGTTTTTTATACCACGTGGCCTATATCATGTATATTATTCTATTAGCTGTAGCACATATCGGCTGAGCTGAGCCAAGATAATCTGCTTAGGATGGTGAGCTGAATGAGATGACACTGCCCTCCAGACACAGCCTCAGGATCGAAATTCGAGCGAGAGGCTACCCACAATCATGACAATACTGAATATTTACGAATAAGCGGGGAAGAAACGTATCATTTTTTTCGATACCTGAAAGCCAGATTGGGGAACGAACCCTCAATCTCCGGTTTTCCAGTAAGGCTGCTTTAACCACTACACATGTTAGGAACGTGCCAAGATTCATGTATAATCCACACACCGCTGTATCCCTTAACACTAGTTAAGTTCTGTCTTCTCATTTCATACTAAATAAGCAATGTGGTACATAAATGTGACAGTGGTGCAGATGCTCAAAGGCTCAAAATAGCAAAATTTAACACCCCCCCCCCCCCCCGCAATATGGCAAAATGACTAATAAATGTGATTTTTGGCAGTGAAACTCAAGTGGTTCTTGCAGCGGGTGCATATAGCTTGGCTGCAAACATCCCTGTCAACATGATACATAGAGACAATGCCAACATTAACCCAGCATTAGCTCAATGTAGCATCACAGCAAACACGATACATCAACCCAATGTTGGTCAAATGCTGGTCCACCGTCTACGACACTGGCCCAACAATGGACCAACATTAGGTTGATGTATCTGGGATGTTGACTGGGCAAGATCCAGCAAATACGAGACGTTGAACTAATGTTGGATTAACGTCGCACCAACGTCGTAGACGGTTGGCCAACATTAAAACATAATTTTTTGTTGTGTTTGCTTGACATCAAATCTTTTTCAGTGCTGGCAAATGATCGCCAGAAGCAGAATCTGCGCAACGCAAATATTTAAAATTGACCACCAAAAAGTAGCCATTTTTGCGACTAGTATCCTTCCTCCTGCATACACCTGCATTTCACAAAATGAGATATGACTCCAAAGACAGGGGCGGATCCAGATTTTTTTTTTAAATAAATTTGGGTTTGAGACTTGATTTTGATTGTCCAATACCGATGCTTAGCCAATCTAGCTCTTGAAAAGGGAGAGTTTCCACCCAACCGATGACCTCATCTGAATTCGCCAATCAAGGATATTTCCATCATTCAGTGGCGGACCCAGAGAGGGGATAAAGCGGGTCTTGACCCCTTTTTTAAAAAAACCATCTTACCTTGTTTACCTCAATATTTTAAAAAATTAAAATTGCAAAAATATCGTGTTTTACAGAAATACATGTAAATATAGATCTTATGCATTAATGCTATTTGACACGCAAAATTTACTCCGGTAGACTAGTGCCTCAAGTTGACTTAGTCAAGTGGAGAGAGGCGTGGCGCAATGGTTAGAGCGTTGATGTTGTGTCCTTGGGCAAGGCACTTTATGCTTCACTTGACTTAGGTGTAAATGACTACCTGGTAGCCTAGGACAGAGATGACAATGTGTACGATACGTTCAATGTGCCGAAATGGCTGCAGGGCTGTATGCTCTCTGAGTAGTTGAAATGACACACGAATAAACAGGTCCAAGGACCAGGGGTTAAAATGTAAAGTCGGCTGATCAGTCTTCAAACTTAATATCAGACTATAAACATGATAAACCTGCACTCTTTACCTTTTATTACCCTAGTAAAACAAAAGTTATGTAGCAGTTTTTGGCATGGAGAGTAGTATGTCGGCACATGCGCCATGTGTTTGCACGGCTGCACATATTTTTCCTGGAAGAAATTATTATCTGATGCTTGTAAGCAATAAGAAAGCAATACGTTTCCATTAATATGTTAATACGAAATTGTTATCAATGCCGTATCGTCATCCCGACACACACAAGACGCATTCCGGATGGTGTTTCATGTTGGGCCACCACCTGCGACGATGGCCCAACATTAAAACAGCATCTGAAAAGCATTCCGTGTTGTCTGGAATGTCAAAGTCAGGGACTCTGCAGACAAGTGAAAAATATATGGGCCTACTAGTGCACTCATAAAAATCATTTATAAATATGTTAAAGCTCCACCAAAACCTAAACGTTGAGGTCGAGGCAGCATCACCCACGGTAGCCGAACATTAAACAAGTCAAACAAACATGGGGTCACAGCTAATGGTGAGTGTCTGTTTGGATAACGGACTAATAGCGATAAAAGTGCGTCATGTTATGCATGAAAATGTATTCTGTTGTAATAAATAATCAGATAATGAAGACGTTTTTACAATTTATTTAAATCAATTAAATTGCAATGGAATACGTGTCTTTATTGGCACGAACAAACAGAGACTGTGCATACGATATGTGAATAAAAGTAGAGTTTATTTCACGTTTATCCAAACTTGAAAGTCCTGTTTTACGTGAGCTTAAATACATGTTAATACATAATTTCACCTACAACACACACATATACTCACAGTCATGCATGTCACGGTATTATATTTTACAAAAGGTATCGATTGACGACAGACGTATAAAAACCTGAATCAATAGAGCAGTGAACACTACACATTGACGCAATGATCTCAAGATGTCGGGCCATCGTCTTCTACGCTGGCCCGACATCTTAACATCAGTGTATCAGTGCCTCGTGTCGTGTTGTCTGCGGTGCAGCCGTGAACCGTATCGTGATCAGATATAAATAATACATATCTATATTGATGTATCCGTAACAGCATGTTTGAACGCGTGTGCTTGTGCTTGTAGTTCCACCGAGGACATCAAACACTTTTGTTCCACAGGAAATTGGAGCGATTTGTTCAAAGTGGCGCATGGTCTTAGTTCACCCCATGTTTCGATAAATGACAATTTACAACAATATAGGTCTACTTATTAGTATTTATATAGTGAAAAAATAACATGTGTGTAACATATGTAACGATCATATTAAACAGACACATTTAGGGACCCGTTGTAAAGTACATTGCATAACCAACTATTAACAATTATAGTTAATTTGCTAAAATTTTCAACCACTGAAGGTTGTGTCTCGCTACCGCGACACACAACCTCCAGTGGTTGAAAATTACCCATATTTGTTTAATTTGAGACAAAACATCTACTGTTGATGTGTTGAGGTGTTGATGTTTAAACAACCATTTCATTCCAAATAACAGTGATTTGATCGGCAAATGAAACAAATTAAAAACGACGATAGTCGTGCTAAGCGGTAAAAGTGGCTAACTAATATTATCTGCATTTGAGCAGTATCACATATTCACAGCAGCGGGGCAGAAAGGGTCTTTATTTATAGTCTAATTTAAATGCGTGATTAACCCTTTCAGCGCGGGGACAGACTTTAGACGTCAGTATCTGACGTCTAGAGCTAATCCCCGCACTGAAAGAGTAAGATATTTATACTGAAAAAAACTTTTGTTCTCCATGGTTTATACAAACATATTTCAACGTTGAAAGGGTTAATACTGATAGCAGTGTTTTTAACCATTAAAGCGCTGAATTTTTTTATGAAAATCATGGAAACGAAAGGGTTTTTTCCTGCTTGAAATCGTCATAAATGTCTTAGTTACCCCTTTCTGTTTCAATTGAATACCTATGTTATGGGTCTACGCCCATTAGAAATATTTTTATTCTTACAGCGCGGGGATGTACTTTAGTCGTCAGAATCTGACGTCCTACAGACGTCAGATTCTGACGACTAAAGAACATCCCCGCACTGTAAGAGTTAAAGCTATATTGTTATAAGAACAGTAATAGCACTCTAAATTCAGATCATTTTTGTACATTTTGCCCTACCCTGGTAGAGTTTAAACTGTACAAAAGTTTCTCAAATGAACACATTGCCCGACCGAGCAACCAAACAGCACGTTATAGCTATATTTGAAATGTAGCCTTGCTCTTCGCGAAGTGATGGTAATCAGAATTAATGTCCACTTTTTTAATTTAACAATTGCGTTGTCCCGATCATGTCTGTGGTAACTTTTTCAGTGCGGGGGTCGACTTTAGACGTCTAAATTTGGTCCCCCCGCTTACAGGGTTAAATAAATGTCTTCATATCTAATATAGAAAATGAGAAACTAGTCCAATCTCAGAGAAATTGACAGCGAAAAAAACATTTTACACTAACCTAGATGAAACCACTGTAAGTGTAAGCAAATAACACTGGTGGGTGAAATCACGTTGCTCGTAAAAACGAAGGAAAAACTGTGACCACATTAAAGGAATGCGCACATTTTTTGGGAGTGCTCGCCCTGAGCTCTAATTGGAATGTATTGTAATGCAGCCATGTGGTATAGCAGGGGGTCTAAACAGGGGGTACAGACGTACCGAGATCATTCGCATAATATTCATGGTGCAAGTATTTCAATTTGAGGAAGCCGATTTCATCGATAAAATAAATAAAGAGACCCCTGCTGAAACATGAAAAAAAGAGAAACTTGTGAAAGTGGATGTCAGATAGCTGCATCTTTTGCGCAGAATTTACAAAGAAATTGCGAAAATGAAAGCAATATCTGGCGTGATTGACGCCACTACCCCCACCCTCCCATGTCCACCCCGTAGGTGGATTGTTCACCTCAGCGGGGCAACATGAGAGGCAGGCTATCACACAAATATAGCGTTTACAGCCGATTTGTCGTCGTAAAGAAAATAATTATATACGCGCTGTCATCCCAATGTTCACACGATTGTGACATGGAGGTGACAACATAATGGACCTGAATGACTATCTCTCTTAAGTAGCATAAGCTGTCTCCAGTCCTGTTTCAGTGTTGGGCCAACGTTGCTTACATTGGTCCAGCATTAAACCAACATTGAAACAACATTGGATAAACTTATGATGCCTACATCGTTATATGCGCCATATCCCAGCTAGCACAAGACGGTGACTCAATGTTGATTTAATGTTGGTCCAGCGTTGTAGACGCTGGCCTTAATGTTGGTCCAGCGTTGTAGACGCTGGCCCAGCATTAACTCAACATTGGCCCAACGTCTATTGTTTGCTGGGTAAAGTGGCATGAATGTGGACAAAAGGAGGAGGTTAACCACAGGGGTTTGAGACCAAGGATGTTGAGACCCCTGGTGAAATAGAACCGGGGTCGCATGCCCTTGTGGGCCCAACAATATAGCGTGCTTGACCTCAAAACGCAGAGTTATGGGTTCAGATCTATGAAGTATCGAAGCAACTTATGTGGTTTTAACAAAGAGGAAACCTGATTAAAGTGATCAGAGAAGACAGATCATAGAATACTATATGTCCAAGCCGTGAAAACAAAGCTATTTGTTGGAGCCAATACTGGGCCTATAGTTTGGGATCCAACTTTGTCATGTTTGTGGACAGAAAATAATTTCTAACATGTCTAATAAAGTGAAATATTTATCTCCACACACAAACTGAAATAAATATTTTACTTGAGGCAGAGTGTGAAAAAAATAAAGTTCCGCAAATAAAAAGTGAAATAAATCATTTCTCCAATTCAAAACCTCCCGCCCCTCCCCTCCTAGTTATTGAATGATAGCCCCCTTAATCTATTAATTTAGACCTACAAATTTATAACCTTGCTCGCATTCAGGGCTTCGTGTCTCAAACATTTGATTTCAGGCAATAATTAAAAAAAATAATGATACAATATACAGCTAGAATCGAAGCATTGACCCAATGTCGTTTCAATGTAGGACCATTGGCCCAGCATTAAAACTACTATAGGTCATGGGATCAACCACACTGAAAGGACTATTTTCACATGATGCCATCTTTATTTTAACCGCTTTCTATTTAAAAAGTAGGCCCTATGAAAACGGTGGACCACAAAATTCACTTGGCATCCCTAATCACTGCTAATTGGAAATCCCTTCCGGTAGCTGCCAGAGAAACTAAATCAGTAGCAGCATGAGTGGGAGCATTCCAGAGCCAGCTGGTCTTTCCGCCCTGCAGCATCATGTAGCTGTACTGGTAGGAAAACAATATCCGAGTGAAATCACCCACATGGTTAAAGCTAAAGACCACCCTGTGTACGTTTCTGGTTTTAGTTGTACCTCACTGGCCTCGATCAGGGAGGTTAAAAAGACTCTTTTTAACCTCCTTACCTCGATCTATCTTTGTAATCAGCGTGATGCTTTCTGGGTACTGATGTGTCCCGTTGTTCGTACATAGTTGACTACTCCTTTAACAGGGTTAAACTAGTCGGCAATATCTGGACGATTGGCTTCACACTGTGACTGTGTGATGGTGGAGTTTGCTAAAACTGGGTTAACCGCCGGTGCCGCATATATTCGGGTTTTCATTTTTTATTAGCACATTAAATACCACAATTTATATATGTTAAAGATAAAATGTGACATCAACCAGCAAGATTTGAAAAGAGTTGACTTCCATTTTGTCAAATCTGAATAATTTTTACTCACTTGAAGTTGTGGATCGCGTTAGCGAGACACAACTTCAAGTGGCTAAAAATTCAAATTGAATAATTTAGCGGTTAAAGGGTTAAACCATAGAGGTAGAAGTATCTTTAACCTCTATGGTTAAACTGACTCCTGGCAATCCGTGATGAGGAGTGTTTGTTTCCAATATTCATATATTTGAAGCTGGAATTGCTGACGCAATTTCCAGCTTCAATTGACGAAAAACACATTGATATTGATTTATGAAAAAAAATACATATCCCAAATTGAATTATTTGATTATATCCGCGTCATACCACGATAATCGACAGGTTAATCCAATGTTGGTTCAATCTCTGGCAGTCATCTGGCATTCGCTGGATTTATTCCTTAATAAACCAAGGGAAATATAATCTAATTCTATTTTCATCACCAGCGAGGAATATACCAGTATACTGTATATTAATTTTGCGTGACATATTTAGTTTAGAGTTTTAAAACAGGCCTTTAATAACGTTAATTTTGAATCACCCACCTTGTTACACTGCCTACTCATGTACTGCCTCCCCTCAATCCGTGATGACTGACCTCAGCGTGATGTTCCAGTGATGAGCAGACAGTCACGACATGTGCGTGACCGGGCTCTATATCCCTGTACAGTGAATGTAAGGAGTGTGACCCCGTCCTGATAGGCGCACGTCTTTACCTTCTGCCTCCCTGCTATACACTGTGACTGTGTCCTCACACGGTACAGCGAGCCGCCGATCTGACTGAGTGGCGGGAAACTGACAGACGACCCCCTGCTGAGTCAGGAGGGAAGGGGGGAGTGTAAACACACTACTAGCCCCACCTGGTGACTGACATGGTGTCATGCTGATTTCACGTAATTAAAATCAAACAAAGGTTGTTTTAATTGGAAAATAATCTTATCTCCTAACCTATGGTGAGGTTTCGGGATAAGATAATTATTGTTTAATTAGACAAAGAGAATCAGTTGTGACATTCTCAGGGGGAGTGGTTATACATTAAGTTAACAACCATATCTGACAACATGTGGTTGTTCTTGTTGTGATGAAACTGCGCATTGGCTCTTGGTACGACCCACCTCATATTAACCATTTCAGTGTGAGGTTTTACTTTTGACAAAGTCGGTCCTCGCACTGAAGTCCCTTGTGCTGTTGAATTGTTTATTTCTATTTTTCATTCATTTTAAGCTGTAATTGCTAACGCAATTTCCAATTTTAAATGACAAAAAATATGTTTATTTATGAAAAATAGAATCATCGAAAGTTGAGCTATATGATGAACAGATCATCTTTCAAACAACTTGATCAATTTAACTGGTATTTTATTCGGTTTAAACGGATCTAGCAGCACAATCGAATAATCGAATCGAATAATCGAATATATAAGCTAATTCAACAATAGCGAAAGTGCTAATGATTTATGGCACGATCATTTTTATTTCTTCCGATTGACTTTGTCCATTAACCCCTAGATAGCTTCAAGAAGTTGTGTCTCGCTACCGCGATCCACAACCTCATGTGCCTAAAAAATTCAAAATTTCAAAATTTAAGATACTGCAAATGTCTGTGCCACAGATTTCAGCGATATTAACCTTTTAAAAGCTAAATACACATGTGCTGATTAACCCTCAGGACCTAACCCTCAAAGCGCTGAATTATTTTTGTATGAACCATGGAAACTAAAGAGTTTTTTCAATTCGAAAGCATCATAAATGTTTAGGTAGCTCTCTCCACTTCATTTGAATACATATGTTATGGATATACGGCCTCTAGAACTTTTTTAATTATGTCAGTGCGGGGAGATATTTATACGTCAGATATAGCGACGATCCCCGCGCTGAAAGGGTTGAAGAAATTTAAATTTTCGCTCACCTGAAGTTGTGTCTCACTACCTCGACCCACGTACAACTTCAAGTGAGTGAAAATTACTCATATTTGTTTAATTTGAGACCAAACATTTGCAAATCTTGCTGTTTAAGCACACATTTCAATAACAATAACTGTGATTTAACATATTAATTCAGCTTATAAAACGGGTAAAAAAACGACTATAGTCGCCCTTGGCGGTGTAAGGGTTAAACTACTGAAATATTATTGTTGTCGACATCAAGGCTCTGGTTGAATGTTTAACCCTTTAACACTTAGGCCTACAGCGCTGGGATCGACTTCAGACGTCAGAATCTGACGTCTGTGGACGTCAGATTCTGACGTCTAAAGTCGATCCCCGCACTGCTATGGAATTAAAATATTTATAATGGCCGTAGATGCATAACACATGTGTTCAAATGAAGCGCAAAGAGCTCATTTATGATGATTTCAAATTGATGAAACCCTTTGGTCTCCATGATTTGTATAAAAGCATTTCAGCGCTTTAACCCTTTGACTTCCAGGCCGGAGTGCATGCCAGGATCCAGATATACTGGTGTAGGAGTTCTATTTTTCGGCATTTAAATCTGGAATTGCTAACGCAATTTCCAGCTTCAAATGACGAAAAATATATAAATGTAGTATATATTTGACGAAAATTTGTGTCATTTTATGGTTACGTTCATTGACGAATGACGACGGAAATTTCCGTCATGTATGGTAGTGAAAAGGTTAAGGGTAAAACCCTCAAGATGCATCAAAGCATCATTTGCTTCTCTGCGGAATGCCTTAATTTCCTACACCCATGAGCTTTTAGAACGAAATCGTTTTAATAATAAGTTAACGATATCTTTTTTTCAATTGCAACCCACTTTAAGTCATATTCATCCACTACAAGTCGAGAATTGCGACAGCTTGTAGTGAATGAAGATGACAATGATAAATTCTGGGTTGAAGGTAAATTTAAACAAACTCTTCAACTATAGGCTATTCTAAAGTAAGCACTGCCTTTCGGGTTTCAGCTTTACACGAAAACGGGAACAAGTAAACGATGAAATCAGGACTGAAGTTCAATGTAAAATATGCCTACTTTAACTATGTTAACGGGATACCCGAATTTAACGCATTTCGAAATACAAATTTCCGACGTTCCCAAACTCTGAAGTTCTCGCGCTCCAGGAGCTCGAATTTCAGAAGTTTCAACGCGACTGAAAACGAGAACAGCTAACTGGGGTGTTTAGAGGGTTAAGATAGGCAGTAACACAGTCAGCAAGCGTCACACATGAGCGGGCAGGGCGGGCAGAGACGTAAGTTTAAATTCTGAAGTCGAGCCCGGGTGCTAGAAATCATATGTACACACTAGTACCAGCTCAGTGTCTGCTGTCTGTTTGCCTTACAGTTTGTTTAATTCAGTTTGCTTACTCGATTTGAACAGTTCACTTTGAAAATCATGACGTCACTGTCTTGTAATAAATTTCATCCAATCACACGCCAGGCAACTCGTTTAGCATGTGATGTGATGAGTACACAGCTATAGGGCGGTACCCGGTGCATTCATGTCATGTCATTATTCCAGCATAACGTTGATTCAACGTTGCAACAACGTCGTGTGCCAAGTGAATAATATATTATTTTTTACTGAATTTACAATAATTATTCTTGAATATATATGAGGTACAAGAATCCGACGAGGGGTTGTTCAAAAGGTTAACCCTTTCACTGTTAAGCACGATTTAGACGTCAGATTTTTGATGTTTAAGCGCTCATTTTATTCCCAATAACTCTGATTTAGCCTGCTAATAAAACAGATTAAAACGACTAAAGTTACGTTTAGCACACAAAGGGTTAACATTTTATCAACCCCTGTGCTGCTGGAATATTAACCATTTGCCTGCTAATCGCGACAATAGTCGT
Source organism: Flabesymbios commensalis (assembly GCA_964017125.1). Lineage (NCBI taxonomy): Eukaryota > Metazoa > Annelida > Polychaeta > Terebellida > Flabelligeridae > Flabesymbios > Flabesymbios commensalis. Next base: position 5,689,112 of record OZ024903.1, on the reverse strand, counting down.
TTTTAATCAGTTTCAATAGCCGATCAAATCACTGTTATTGCGAACGAAATGTGAGTTTAGACATATACCCGCCGTCAGATTATATATACTTGCATCGCCGATGTTTTTCGCCGATTTCTCAGTCAATTCTGAACCGATTTTAAAAAAAATTTGCAAGGACTATTTTCGAGTCACGCGGCGACTACGGTAAAATTTTCATAAAAAATATTATATAGTTCAAAAGTTAGACCATTTGACATGTAGTAAATTTGTAATTACGACGTCCCTCTATAAACCCATTAAACTGGTTCGATTAAAGTTAGTTTTTTGCATTACATGCCAGATGGTCTAACTTTTTAGCTATACAATATTTTCCGATGAAAATTTCGTCAAAATCGGTTGAGAATAGACTGAGAAATCGGCGAAAAACGTGCGATACAAGTTAATCTGACGACGGGTATAAAGATTTGCAAATGTTTGGGCTCAAATTAAACAATTATGAATAATTTTCATCCACTTGATGTTGTGGGTCGCGGTAGCGAATCACAACATCAAGTGGGTGAAAAATTAAATTATTTAATTTAGTGCTTTAATGATTTTAAATTGCAACGACTGCATCGTTTCTACGTAGCAGTCATTTTTTACATTCACACTGAACCACTATTACAAAACATTTGTCTGTCTTTACGAGAAAACTAATTATAGTCCATTATAATTATAGAACAAAATATTCATATTCCTCACTTTGTAAAGTGGCAAATACGAGTCTTTTATCTCGGAAGATTTGTGAAAACCTGAATAATCAATAGAAATTAGTCGCCCAAAACAAACACGTAACATCATAGATACATGTTGGATAAACGAAGTAGGGCGGCCCTGGTACAGTGGTTAAAGCTGCCTGCTTGAAAGTTGGAGGTCGCGGATTCGAACCCCACTTTGGCCTTCGTTCAAGTTTCAAAGAAACAAAATGTTTCTTCCCCGCTCACTCGTATAATGATTCAATATTGTGGGGAGCCTCTGTGACCGAGAGGTAGCCTGCTCGGCCTCAGACCGCCAGAGGTAGAATTTCGAATCTTGTCCCTGGAGGGCAGTGTCATCTCATTCATCTCACGATCCTCAGGAGGTTTTCCTGACACAGACTCAGACTCAGACTCAGATTCATTTATTTGATCAAATAAAAATAAAAACATTTACATATTTTGATTAATAGTATAGATCAGGAGACCTCCACTAAAACCGTAGGTCGCTATCGTGGAGGCCACCTTAGAAAAAAAAACAATAATTGAATATGTATGAATAATAATAATAATAAGATGGATAATAATAATAGAGAATTATACATTATACACAGTTTAGCCTATACATGCACAAAGGTCGCATAAAAGTTAAAACCCCATTCATTTAATTTTTTTGGATAAACGAAGTACACGAGATCATCAACCATACCTTAGGCCAAAGTTGCCTGCTGTATAGCACCAAGATCCAGAAATGTTGGCACAATGTTGTTGTAATGCTTCGCCTGCGACATAGATGTCGAGCCTGCATTACAGCAAGGTTGTGTAAACGTCTAGTGTTTGTGTGATCTACACATTTTGCATCCATGACTTGATTGTAAACATACATATTGGATCCAGCGATGAATACACGCCAACATTCAACCAACGTTAAGCCAACGTCTGACATAGAATGGTAAAGTAACGCTTCTTATTCTCAGGATAGGTTATAAAACCATGCATTCTGATGTTACAAAGAGATGAACATTGCTAGCATGGCGACAGCTTGCTGCATATCGTGGGATATACCTGGCCCAACATTACTCCACCATAGGCTCGACATCTTGTGTTTGATGCGCTTCAGATATTGTCTTCATCGCATTCTTCACAACAGATGTTGTATCAATAGCAATGTAATTGTTTTTTTGTAAAGACAACTCGATTAATTTATTTAATGTGTGAGACATATTTCTCGGACGTTTACGAGTTTGTATAAACCATAGAGATCAAATGGGTTTTTTAAATTTGAAATCATCATAAATGTTCACTCATCATCAGTGATTGTCACCGCGTAGACACTGGGGGCTCAGTCAGTGAACATACCAAGTAAACACAAAACATTTGTATAACATTTGTACAATGTTGAACCAACGTCGAAGACGTTGGGCCGACGTTGTACAAATGTTATACAAATGTTTTGTGTTTGCTGGAAAATGTCTTATTCAGCTCTTCTCGCTTCATGTGAATACCTATGTTATGGGTCCACGGTCATTATAAATATTTTAATTCTTTCGGTGCGGGGACCGTCTTTATTTATTGATATACGTCAAAATCTGACGTCAGATTATGACGTCTGAAAGGTTTATTCAAATAATTCATTCCAGGAACTGTCTATTTTTGTACAAAGAATACTTTTCATTCATTTAAGGCTGGAAATTGCGTTAACAATTCCAGCTTTAAATGAGGGGGGGGGGGGGGGGGGGCTATGGGGCAGTTGTAAAAGCTGCCTGCTTGGAAAGTCGGAGATCTGGCATTCAAGTTTAAAGAAACAAAATATTCAATATTGTGGGGAGACTCCGTGACCGAAAGGTAATTGTTGGTCATCAGATCGCCACGGCTCGAATTTCGAATTCTGTGTAATATGATTCACATATCTGCATCCTGAGGAGGTTCGTTTGGCCCAGTTTAGCCTACATATGCAAAAAGGTGGCCCAAAACCCATTCATTTCATTTTAATTCCAGCATCAAATGAATGAAAAATACACACAGACAGATCAACAGAACAAGGGATAAAATGCGGTTGTCCCCAACGCATCAGCAAAGCTTTAACACACACAAAACCACAAAACCAAGACGTTGCCATATATCAAGATCAAGATGACGTCACGAAGACGTCAGGATAACGTCACAGTGATATTACTGAATCTGCTCTGTGAAGCACTTGCATACCTGCGACGACTTACTTACGTTAATGTTCAATACACGCGATACAATGTTTTCTTGGACAAAAGATTTTGGGTCAAATATCGCGTGGGCTGGGACTATAGCCATCGGGGCACGGACTCGGGGATTGATGTAGGGCCTACATGACATCAAGACCTCTTTAAATCAATGTCCAGCAGCAGACAACACAGGTTTTCCTGATGACTTGACTAATTTTTGAGGGGAGACTTCCCCCAAAATGTGATCCCCCCCCCCCCCCAACATAAGATTTTTCCGCTAAAAATGCAAAAATGTATTTTAGAAGAGACGAAAAAGCCACGAGCAAGCAATAGTGTAGGTCTTCTATGATCTGATATGAAAACCCGTGGTAGCTTAAGCTTACTACATCTACATATATCTATAATAATCACACAGCCTATCTTTGATATCATTCAGCGTTGCGAGCAAGATAATAAAATGCATCCAGTACGTTGACACACTTCTTTCCTGACAGATCATGTACGTTACACCGACAATGTAAGTGCCATACCATAGGAGGATGAGGCAGTTGTTTCAGAGTGACAGCCATCTGAAGCAGCTCATCCCACTGTACAAAATGTCACATATCTGAGAATATTTCCTGACCTCTTCATGCTCTTATTTTATCTGTTTAGTTAGTCAGACGTTGTTGTTTTAATTAAAATATCTCAAATGTATATTTGGACCTGAAATTTTGTTCATATTTTCAAATGATGAAAAATCATCATGGTTGAGACAAAAATTGCCATAAATGTCCCCAGAATCAGGGAATAATTTGTTCGTTATCGCATAGCAAAAAGCTATACAATTCTGGCCATTTGCTAATCGAATTTGATTAGTGAAATATTTATACATTATTGATAGAAATGAAATATTTATACTTCAATGATAAGGATGAAGTTCGCTAACCGCTAGTCAATAAATTTTACTGCCTTTTTCAAATATTCCTATGGGTGGCGTGCACTTCCCCCAGACCCCCTAGTTGACTTGCACGCATGTCACACTGTCCTCAAGTCCTCCCACCAGGCGCCTAGCTTTACCACGTTGGGTGGCCTTCTGCTACAACGTGTTTTTTCCTCACCCTTGTCACGCCATCAGTCACAATGATGGTGGTGGAGATAGGAGCCTTAACTCGTGTCGTCACATCATGTCACGCACAGTTACGCAGCAAAACAAAAACTTGAAGCAGATCACAAGGGATTAAATTGTTGTGTTGGCGCCAGACTGTATACTACAGGGCTTGTGGAATGGAGCCAGTCAAGTAGGAAAAATGTGTGGGCGCGAGTGAGTGAGTGAGTGAGTGAGTGAGCGAGTGAGTGAGTGAGTGAGTGAGTGAGTGGGTGGGTGAGTGAGTGAGTGAGTGAGTGGGTGAGTGAGTGAGTGAGTGAGTGAGTGAGTGAGTGAGTGAGTGAGTGAGTGAGTGAGTGAGTGAGTGAGTGAGTGAGTGAGTGAGTGAGTGAGTGAGTGAGTGAGTGAGTGAGTGAGTGAGTGAGTGAGTGAGTGAGTGAGTGAGTGAGTGAGTGAGAACCGGGACTCGATAATCGAGTTTTGCGATAAGGAGAGACCACATACATTGACCTTGCATGTAAGTGCCTCGGTGATGATAAATTATAAATAATATTTTTCATTTAAATTACATAACCGCCGCCCCGACCCCCCATAAAACAACAACTGTCTGTTCAACATTTTCAAGTTTTCAATAGAAATCCTTTCAATGAGTTCCGCTTCAGAAACTCATTATTGCAAGAAAATGTATCTGTGAGTACATTTCGTCCCTTTGGCGTTAAAAGGTGTTAAACTGCCACTTTCCAAAGTGGCAGTTTAACACCTTCTAACTCCAAGGGGACGAAATATAAGTGCATCCAAAAGTAAACAACTTTGCCAACAGCTACAATTACACACTTGATGTTTTCTCTTTGGGTGGAACAACACTACAGAGAAATATTTACTATTCTTTGGGTGGAGTTTTGGTTTCTTTCCAGAACAGATTATGTTTCCTCTTGGCACTGGTAGCGTATATCATCAAGAAATAAATAAAGGTGTGACTAAATTGTATTACAATCCCAGATATTGAGATAACGACATCGTTGACGTAAATATTTAAACCCTTCAAGCTCTCCGTCGCATTTATACACCAGATGACATATTTTAAATAAAGTTCGTCAACGAAAATATGGTATACTCCACCAAAACAAGGGCGACCTGTGGTTTCTTTGAGATATCATAATTGGGTATTTAAAAGCAGGACATTATTTTCATTTCCATTCACACTGGCGTATTTCATTAACCCTTTCAGAGCGGGGCTCGACATTAAACGTCAGAATACGTCATTTAGGAAACCCCCTGTAACCACAGAGCTGAAATTTTACCCAAGCAACATCCTCCAAAATCCACTATATTGCACCAATTTGCAGCTAAAAGCAGTATTTTACAGGGGTCCAATTAACTTATTTCGACAATACCCCAGCAATCCAAAATTTGACCCCCCCCCCTTCAAACATTTCTGGGCACGGGCCTGGGATCGACTTTAGACGTCAGAATCTGACGTCTGTAGACGTCAGATTCTGCCGTCTAAAGTCTAAAGTCGATCCCACAGTGCAAGAGTACAAATATTTATAATGGCCGTAGACCCATAACATAGGTATTCAAATGAAGAAGAAGAGCTAACTAAGACATTTATGATACGTCAAATTCTGGTGACTAAAGTCGATCAGCACTGTAAGTGTAAAAATATTTCTAGTGGTCGTAGACCATTAACATAGGTATTCAAATGAATCAGAAAGAGCTGACTACGATATTGGTGATGAATTCAAATTGAAGAAAAACCTTTGATCTCCATGGTGTATACAAAAATAATTGAGCGCTTCAAGGGTAAAGAAGGACGTTTAATTCTCCTTTCCATTCCCATTGAGACTTGAATTGCTGTCGCAATACCCATCACAATGCGAATGGAAATTAAATTAAATGAATAGGGTTTTAGGCCACCTTTGTGCACATATAGGCTAAGCTGGGTAAGGGAAACCTCCTGAGGATGGCGAGATGGATGAGAGGACATCGGCCTCCAGACACAGGATTCGAGATTCGAGCCCTGGGAGTCTGAGGTCGAGCACGCTACCTCTCGGTCACGGAAGTTCCCCACATTGATGAATCATTACGAGTGAGCGGGGAAGAAACAATGAGAATGGAAAGGAGAATACATGCATGTGTTCTGGGAGGGTTAAATTATACTGTGGTAGAAGTCACATTAATCATGTTCGGGGGCGGATCCAGGGGTCCGGACTCCCCCTTTTGGGGTCAAAAACTTGTGTTTGAAAAAATGCTAGTGGACGACCTCCATACCCCTCGAAAGCGCCCCAACCCCCTTTCAAGAATCCTCGATCTTCTCCTGTCGTTGCATGTTTTTCGCAGATTACACGAACACGAGACGTTGGCCCAACGTTGGTTTACTGTTGGCCCACCGTCTACGACGCTGTGCCAACAGTGAACCAATATTGGGCCAACATCTCAGGTTCAGATATGTGTGCGGGGAAGTGGGGGGGGGGGGGGAGGAGAAACAGCAATAGGTACAGACAATGGCCCCCTTGTAACATCTGTGCTATACTAGACGACAGTCAAATTACCCATAATGTTGTTGTTATGACAACTACTGCTGATCGCTGCTGACAGAATAATCACACATCTGGCTTTCCATAACACATCCCAGTTAACCTATTAAATACTATTACGTAGTTATTTCATTGATTTGAATGGTTATTGATTCGCATTGTCTTCCAGCTTGTTTGGTCATTTACCTTTGCACAGGAGAAAAGACCATACGTAAATTAAATCAGTTGACATCATAATATATGTCTCGTGTTTATCTCACATAATGTTTGTAGTATAATGGGGAAGGTGTTTGATTAGGTTTTATTAGAATTGTACAGTAGTAGTTTTAATACCTCTGACCTGCAGTTCGGCTTTAAGTCGGGGTCATCCACAGTTACATGTACATATGTTTTAGATGAAGTAACAAACTACTACAACCAGAGAGGGTCAGACGTTTTTGTTGTGTTACTTGATGCCAGTAGAGCATTTGCTAGTAAATTATATCCATTTATTTAATGAGCTTGAAACAAAGGCTCTATGTCCCCTAGTTATACGCTTTCTTATTAATATGTATATACTTCAGTCAATGTGTGTATCATAGGAAAATGAGAAGTCTTTTAATTTTCTGACAGCCAACGGTGTAAAACAAGGTGGTGTATTATCGCCAATATTGTATGGCGTTTATAACGATTTATTGCTGACAATGCTGGAAGAATCTGGTATTGGTTGTTATGTGGGATGCACCTTTGTAGGAGCTCTTGCGTATGCAGATGATGTTGTTTTATTATGTCCTACTAAGATTGGTTTATTAAAAATGTTGAATATATGTAAACAATTTTCTTGTAAATATGATTTTTGTTTTTAATGCTGACAAATCAAAACTTATTGTGTTCCCGAATATTCAGACAAGTGTAAATAATATCGATATCACATTTCAAGGTAAAGAAATTTCGAATCAGGTGGTGTACATTTAGGAAATATCATTGGCAAAGATTCCCATAAAAAACGCATCTGAGATGGAATTTCTGAATTTAATAAGAGGCTCAATGTTTTATTATTGACCTTTTCTCATTGTCATTCCTTAGTCAACTATCATTTATTTAAAACTTTCTGTATGCCGCTTTATGGCTCTCAGCTTTGGGACTTAACAATGAAAGAATCTCAACGCTTATATACAGCATGGTATAAAGCTGTCGCGGACGTATTTATAAAATTTCTCCTCGTTCACACCGTAAATTTGTATACGAGATAGCTGATGATCCCCCTATTGATTTCCAGATCCATAGAAGATTTATTAAATTTGTTCATTCACTACTTAGAAATAAACACCAAATAGTCAACATGTGTGTGAACTTGCCATGAAAGGAAGTTGTTCCCCACTATGTAATAACATATCTCTAGTCTGTTTTAGGTACCAATTAGACCGCAATGCCATTGTGGGATCATCATACAGCACATTTTTCCCCATAGTTGAACGTATCCACTATAATTATTTAATGAATGACGACAAAGCTACTGTACAATTTGCTAAAGAGTTAATATCATCTCGTGATTACAGAGTAATAAATTTATATAAAGAACATTTTTTATTTTTGCTGGACTATATGTTATGAGATTAATATGTATGATTTTGCTGTGTGAATCTCTTTTCTTTTGTGTATACTATGTATTATGTACTTCGAGTACAAAATAAATCTGCAAATTGTGTCTCGCTACCGCGATCCACAACTTCAAGTGACTAAAAATACCGTGCAAGCACTCAAATACCCCTCGGCTGATGCGGTGACTCTATATATGCCAGGTTTCAAGGCAATTAATTGAAAATGAGAACGATTTATTAAAATTGATAAAACCAAAATGGCCGCCGCAGCCTCGTTTTCAGTCTCACATGAAAACGGACAATACTAATAGACTCGCAGACCCCGAAAACCTATATATATACCAGGCTTCGAGGGAATTCTGAAAAAAAAATTATAAAAAAATTAGTCGCCAGGTGGCGGCCATTTTGATTATCGGTGGAAAGCTGAAAATCTAATCAGGTCATCTCCATCCTTATGGGTAACTTCACGTAAAAAATTGGAGAGATCCAATAATTATTTTTCAAGTCATCGCGTTAACAAGAATGGTTTTTAAATCTTTGACCTTGGCCTTTGACCGATGACCTTGGATAAAAAAAAGTGCCTGGAGGGGTTGAATGTTAGTATGAATTATGAATTCAATCTGTTGCACCATGTCGGTGTAGTAGCCAAAAAAGTGCGTGCGGCGGTGGCGGCGGCAGAGACGGCGGCGCACGAAGGGGACGACAATACCCCTTCGGTCCCAAGGGGCCTAGGGGTAAAAATTAGCTGAATTTACTAAATCTAAGTTTAAGTGTATATGATTATCGCTAATTTTATGCATATTTATTTTTTTTAATCTGGCTATATGAGGCTATTAACCCTTACAACGCTTTATTATTTTTGTATAAACCATGGAAACCAAAGGTTTTTTTTTCAATTTGAAAAAATGATAATTGTCGGTCCCCGCGCTGAAGGGGTTGAAACATAAGAAAACAACACTAAAGTCGACAATATTCGACGTCAGTGCCCTGATGGTTAATTGTTATTATTTGTTTTATATTACGTGATATCAAAAATGTATTATGCATTTCTGATGATATGTTATGGTAATGACAACTGAGGTGATATTAGACTTCTATCTGTGATTTCTTTCTACAATGCATCGCACTAGAAATCTAGACAGTCAGTCAGAGACTCAAACATCCGCCCAAATTAGTGGAATGTTCCTTGGCTCGAAACACACTAGTAAAAATTCCATGAAAATCTACGCGTTTCGGTTCGTAATCCGGATCCTGGATCCAGATCGTAATCCGGATCAACCTCAAAATTTAGTGGATTAATTTGTCCATGGCTCGATACAGACCTTTGGTAAAAGTTTCTTGCAAATTCCTTCATTACTTTTTAAGTAAGCCTGCTCACGGACGGACAGCAGAACAAACAAACAAACAAACAAACAAACAAACAAACAAACAAACAAACAAACAAACAAACAAACAAACAAACAAACAAACAAACAATTTAATCACCAAACAAACACCAAACAAACACAAAACATCACCCTACTAGCGGAGGTTAAAAATAGGACAACGCTGTTTCAAACATTAGTGCAGATTTTAAGCGACGTTGGTCCAATGCTGGGCCCAGGTTTCAGACGTTGAAGATATATACATCCTTTGTAATGGCACGCCAAGACTGCGTCAAATAGATAATTATACACCAGAGAAATTACTCCCGCTGATGGCAAAGTGAATTTCCCATGTGAATCACATGTATATATTATTAGTAGCACGCTGTTATTATATCTATCTAATTTAAACATAGTTTCACTTGATCCGCGGCATCACATACACAAATAATACGGTATAGGGGCCAATATTCCTTATTTAACCCTCAAAAATACATATTCACCGTTAATTTTTAAAGTAATACCATCCTAGTATTAAAGCAAACGGACGACTTCACAAAGTATATATGATATAAAAGATTTAATAAATTCCAGTCATCAGGTCATCAACCCTTTCAGTGCGTTGATCGACTTTAGACGTCAGAATCTGACGTCAGAATCTGACGTCTGAATTAATTGCTGTCGCAATTTCCATTCTCGAAGTGAAAATGAATAAAATGAGGGAAATGGTTTTCAAGAAGATTGAATACGTGCTTAAAATGTTGCCAATACCACTAAGTATGTAATGAATGAATGAATGAATGAATGAATGAATGAATAATTGAATGAATGAATGAATGAATGAATGAATGAATGAATGAATAAATAAATGAATGAATGAATGAATGAATGAATGAATGAATGAATGAATGAATGAATGAATGAATGAATGAATGAATGAATGAATGCATATATGAATGAATGCATATATAAATGAATGAATGAATGAATGAATAAATAAATAAATAAATAAATAAATGAATGAATGAATGAATGAATGAATGAATGAATGGATGAATGAATGAATGAATGAATGAATGAATGAATGAAACTTTATGCCACTTTTGTGCACATACCGCTAAACTGGGTCAGATGACACATGTTGTCCTCCAGACGCAGTATTTGAAATTCGACTCCTGGCGGTCAGAACTCGAGCACGTTTACGAGAAGACGGAGAAGAAACATTTGTTTACATTGAAGCCCGCATACAGTAGATACAGACAGCATGAAACGAACAGGCAAATGAAATAAAATGAATGGGGTTTTAGGCCATCTCTGTGAACATATGATATAGGCTAAACTGGACCAGCAGAACCTCCCGAGGTTAGTGAGAGGAATGAGATGACACTGCCCTTCAGACACAGGATTCTAAATTCGAGCCCTGGCGGTCTGAGGCCGAGCACGCTACCTCTCGGTCACCGATGCTCCCCACAATATTAAAACTTTACGGGTGAGCGGGAAAGAAACTTTTGTTTCTTTGAAACTTGAAGGGTTCGAACGTGCGATCTGCGCCTTTCCAAGCTTTCCAGCTTTAACCACTGCACCAGGGCCCCCGCCCTGCGTTGACAGGCATGAGTAGATGGGGCATGAGTTGACGGGCATGCCCCACCCTTCACCTCCCCTATTATTGCGTGACTCCATTTATGCAATAAAGTGTTGGATTAAGGCTAGGCCACCGTCTACGCCGCTGGCCCAACATTAAACCAACACTGGGTCAGCGCCTCGTGCTTACTGAGTAGCCTTATCAGCAGATAAAAAACCTAAACATCGCTGACAACAAAATCACCAGCTGTCAAAAATAAGCGGACTGTTTATTATTGTGTAAAATAAGCGGACTGTTTATTATTGTGTAGCTACAGATAAAGTGATGACAAAGCTTCAATTTTATACAACATCGCTGTTAATATGTTGGGTCCACCTCCACGCTCGTAATGACTTATACAACTTCAAGTGGGTGAAATTGTAATTATTTAATTTAGCCGACCCCCCCCCCCCCCACACACACACAAAAACTGACAATTTGCTAAGGTTCACCAAAATATTGGTTCATTTTCCTCCATTTAACAGTTTAAGCCGTTATAGACAGATCCCCACCCCCTCTGGAATACCACAGGCAGACAAATAATGAGGTGTAAAAAACAACAAAAACTAGATAATAAGTACTTATTTCTTATTGAGCACAAATGATTCTAGAAATTGAGACGAACGGTTTGTAGCAATAGCACTACATGCGCTGCAAATGTCAGAAGATACAATGATAGGCTTAATATTTCTGTTTGTTTTTTTGTTGTGTTTTGTTTGGGCTTGGTATCTGGCTGGGTATCTTGTTTATGTCTGTCTATCTAACCAAGGAATGCACTCACACGAGATGTTCGCCCATTGTTGAGTAAATGCTGGGCCAGCGTCACCAATACTGTCCCAGCATTCACCCAACAATGGATCCACGCCTCGATCGTGTTTACCGGGCGGGAACCTACTATCAACACCTACTTGATGTTGGTTTAATGCTGGGACAACGACGCAGACGTTGGGCCAACATGAAACCGACGTCAACTCAATGCTTCTCATTTGCTTGAGAATCACAGAGGACACGTTAAGGTCATCACCCCGGGCGGCACACGTCTAACATCAACAAGAAAACTGCTGCCAAAAATATAGCCGGGTTTGGAATTCACCTGATTTATAATGCCACATGCGACCGCTTTATAATGATACATGCGACCACTAACAATAGAATCTAAAACCAGACGAAAAACAGTCCGTTATGAACATTAGTCACGTGGCTTGAATTGTCTGCTGCAGGCATGCAGCACCGATTTCAAGACTCAGATGGGGTGCATATTACAAAGAATCCTAACTTTGATCCTATCTCAACTTTCTCTTATTTCCATTACAAAAAGTTAGGATCACCTAACTTTTTGTAATGGAAATAAGAGAAAGTTGAGAGAGGATCGAAGTTAGGATTCTTTGTAATGACTCTTTTATTCGTTCATTCAAAAATAAAATATATATAACAAATATATATGATACAAATTGATTAGTTGGGGGATCTTATCAGCTCGATCTTTAGAGACAAAAATATCCTGCTGACCACCTTGTTGATAAAATAATCAAAATAACATAGCTGGGTTTGAAATTCATTTGATTTAGAACAGTATCATACAAATTTATAATGTCAAGAAAAAATGATTTTCAGAAAAATGTGAGCCGAGGTTTTAGTTTGTCTCTATACAAGAAATGAAGTCCCGCCATTAATTAGGTTTTGAGTTTTTGGGAAGTGATCCGTGGCGGCTATTTTGAGCTAATTTCTGACTTCAAGTTTTTAGGTTTTTGCGCCCACAAAAATTATGAAATTGTCCGTGGCGGCCATTTAGAATTTCAGTAAAACCTTGAAAACATCACCTGCACACACATCTCCATATCGATGGGAATGTGTTCGTAAAATTGAAAAAAAATTCTGACGCCCACAAAAATGATGAAGTTGTCAGCGGCAGTCATTTTGAATTTTAGTAAAACTTTTTTTTAAATCACCTCCATATCTCCATATCGTGGGGAATGTGATTGTCAAATTCTAGGTTTTTGAGTTTTTGCACCCGTTGCGGCCATTTTGAATTTTGGTAGCATCTTTAAAAACTCACGTGCACATCCCCATGTTCTCAGGAATGTGATTTTTAAATTTCAAAAAAATGACCATTAGTTTTTGAACCCACAAATAAATGTGACGCCAGACGGAAGCTTGGCGCGACTAAAATCCACTTCCCCTACGGGCGGGGGATAAAAATGAAATGAAATGAATCGGGCTTTAGGCCACCTTTGTGCACATATAGGCTAAACTGGGCCAGGAGAACCTCCTGAGGATGGTGAGATGATTGAGATGACACTGTCCTCCAGACACAGGATTCGAAATTCGAGCCCTGTCGGTCTGAGGCCGAGCACGCTACCCCTCGGTCACGGAGGCTCCCCACAATACTGACATTCACACGTGGATGGGGAAGAAACATTTTTATTACTCTCAAACCGCCGGGACCGGGAACCGAACCCCGAACTCTAGCGTGAAAGCGGTGCTAACCATTACCCTATAGGCCCCCCGCCCTATAGTTTGTGGTAGATGCTCAGTTAGTCAAATAATTTAATTTAGAAGATGAATCTTAAAAAAAATATGTTTTTCGTTATTTGAAGCTGGAAATTGCGTTAGCAATTCCAGCTTCAAATGACTAAAAAAATTTAGCAGGACAAGGATTATGAGGCGAAGATCACGTTTTGGCAGCTTCTATTTCTGTGGCATCATTATCTATTTGATATATTACGTCACATTGTGTAAATTGTTATCCAGAAATGGCGGGGTTGAGCTGACTGCCAAGTAAAATTAGCACTAAAACAGGTCGGAGCAATAATAGTAACGTGGCACTATTGACACTCACATTTCAGTGTGGGCGTGTCCCCCTGGCGTTTCCAGCGTACAAATAATTAAAAAAACCAGATTGCTAATAAAGCATAAATTGTGTTATGTAAGCTATCTCAGATTTTTAAGAATAAAAAATATCAAGTAATGCGGTACTTAAATAGGTTGGACTAACCGCCGCCACGCTGACAAACACAGGCATCATTAGAAGTAACCTGGCTGCCAAACAATGATATTATGTCATCAAAAATGAACGCAGATGCCAAGAAATAACACTATATCAGCAAAAATAAGACAGGCGCCAAAAAGTGCTGAACTGCATGCTTACTCTCCACAAAACCAAAAAAGTGGAAGAACAAATCTACACAATGCTTTTTTATTGTTGTGCCAACGTCGCGGACGTTGGCACAACATCAAAACAACATTGAGCTGTGTAATTCTAGCAGCATGGGTGTCTCCACCAGCATTCCGCTATAGTTTGTAAATGACCGTGCCAGTCGAGGTAGCTCATTCGGCTCGGCACCGGGTTTGAATCCCAACTAGGCAGATGTTTGTGGTTGTAGTTGATAAGAATGAAAAGTTCCAACTCCGGACATCTTTCTGTCGCGATATTGCCACAGATTGCAGAAAGCGATGTAAATCATTATTCACTCGCGCTGTATTTGCTCGCTAGTACGGTATATATATCTGTATAATTATAGTAGACATCTACACATAAACACATAAATGAATATAAATATAGCTGCTGTCTAGCTCGCAGAGGCTTCTATTAGCCTGCTCTAGCGCAGCACGACCAGTGTGTATATAATATTATAATCATATAATGTGTATATTTTTGTATCTGTTTTTAAAAATATGTATTGGTCAAAAGCTAAATAAAATAAAATCTAAACACATGGGCTAATCTATAAGGGGACGTGGCGCTTTGGTATAGCGACTGACTGCCTCACCAGTGATACTCGCCTCCCGGGTTCGAACCCCGCTGATCTTAACATAGGGAGGCTGTAGAGCAATCAATAAGGCAGGGCAATGATCATGTCACCAGAGACTAAGTCCTGCCATAGAGAGGATGAAGAGCAATGAATAAGGCAGGGCAATGACCATGTCACCAGAGAGTCCTGCCATAGAGAGTCTGTGGAGTCGAGCAGAAGAAAGTGTAACTATGTACGAGTAGTATAGGCGCATATTTTACAAAACCCATAAAGAAATCAACGTTTAGTGAGAGACAATATAGACAGAAAATATAAACTAAAAGGAAGAAAATTTCACACATGATACACTGCGCTCTAAAGTCATTAAACAGTGTTAACCACACATGATACACTGCGCTCTAAAGTCATTAAACAGTGTTAACCACACATGATACACTGTACTCTAAAGTCATTAAACAGTGTTAACCACACATGATACACTGCGCTCTAAAGTCATTAAACAGTGTTAACCACACATGATACACTGTACTCTAAAGTCATTAAACAGTGTTAACCACACATGATACACTGAGCTCTAAAGTCATTAAACAGTGTTAACCACACATGATACACTGTACTCTAAAGTCATTAAACAGTGTTAACCACACATGATACACTGCGCTCTAAAGTCACTAAACAGTGTTAACCACACATGATACACTGTACTCTAAAGTCATTAAACAGTGTTAACCACACATGATACACTGCGCTCTAAAGTCACTAAACAGTGTTAACCACACATGATACACTGCGCTCTAAAGTCATTAAACAGTGTTAACCTTTCCAACGCTGACATATTTTTATATAAACCAAGAAACCAAAGGTTTTTTCTTTTCAATTTGAAATCATCATCATAAATGTCTTATAGTTAGCTCTTTCCGCTTTATTTGAATACCTATGGCTCTACCATGGCTCTAGTACCATGGCTATACAGCCACTATAAATATTTTTTGATCGACTTTATACGTCAAAACCTGACGTCTATAGACGACAGATTCTAACGTATACAGTCGATCCCCGCACTGCATGGGTTTGGGTTAGGCCTAAACATATGCCCATGTGAGAGCAAGTTCTTGGTGAGGCTAAACAGACAACTAAATGTGTTGGCCTTCATTAACCGCATAACACGTACGCAGTGTGCTACAACTTGAACAAGAACAAAGGGTGAAGGTCAAGTGGGAGGTGAAAGTATCTCCGTTTATAGAGTGTAACTCCCCCACACATTAACCTTAAGCACGTATAGGCACGACTATAGTCGTTTTTAATCATATTAGCCGATCAAAGCACTGTTATTGGGAATGAGATGGGTGTTTGAACATCAAGATTTGCAAATGTTTGGTGTCAAATTAAACAAATATGAGTAGCCTAATTTTCAGCCACTTGAAGTTGTGGGTCGCGATAGCGAGACACAACTTCAAGTGGCTGAAAACTTAAATAAGATATCGCAGGAAAAATTTATACGTTAAATGTTTGTTTTGTTATATTCACAATGAACTTGGGATTGATGTCGCACTTCCTATTCATTGTGAATACATTTTTCATTTATATTATAAATAGGCTCGCGCTAGCGAGAAACAACTTCAAGTGGGTGAAAATTTATAGGCCCTATTATTTAATTTAGCGCTGCAAGGGTTAACAATGTGTGCAATTCTGAGGCACCTCCCAGAAAACACGAGATATCGCCCCCTTGGAGTCAGAAAGTGCCAAAAACTGCCACTTAACCCTTTAAGCCCCCACGATGCATTAAAGCATCATTTTACACCCTGAAAACACACTTAATTTTCCTACAACTAAGGGTTTTAGAACGAAAATTTCCATGAAACTGGTTTACCAGTACGTGGTAATTTTTTTTATTTTTAAACCACATCAAATCATCTTCATCCACTTCAAGTCGAGAATTGCGGCAGCAATTCGCGGCTTGTAGTGGATGAAGATGACTATGGTAAATTCAGGATTGAAAGGGTTAACAAAGTGGCAGTTTGGCGCCTTCTAACCCGAAAGGGACGATATCGCCCAAGTACTGGTTTAATGATGGACCAGCGTCGCAGACGGTGACCCAACATATTAAATCAACATTGTATCAATGTTGGACTTTGATTTTATAAATTGCGGTCAATATTTAATTGTGCAAAATAAATTTGAATGCGTAATAAAACGTCGTCCGCACTGAAAGGCTTAATTGCTTTAATTTAACTGGGTTTAAAAACCAGAATTTCAATCAATGTAGAATGGTGTAACTTTGAACATAATCAACATAATTTCTCGAAATTTTCAGAGCTGACTTTTACCAGCAATTTTTGTTAGGAAAATCGAATGATACTTGACTGAGAAATTAGCGAAAAGTATGCGCTACTGGTAGTCATGTCTTCAGGCTAGGCCTCCCTATATACACGTATGTTACTTATTGCCCTTAGATCACTGACCTATTTAATATAAATCTTCAGTCACTTGAAGTTGCGGATCGCGGTAGCGATCCACAACTTTAAGTGAAAATTTATGTTATTTGTGAAATTTAAGTCCCAATATATATCAGTGTTTCAAGATTGAAGGCATAATTTACTGTGAGCAGCTCGTTATCAGGGGTTATACAGGTGCAAATAAAAACACAGAATGCAGTCGAATGCAGTCGACATCAGTGCTCTAAGGGTTAACCCTTGTCCTGCTGCGCCTGTAGGCTATACACACAGTGTCAAGCATATTTTAAATCAAGTAATATGTCACTACAAGGAATATGGTCACTGTAATGGATAATATAGTTTGTGGTGGATGCTCAGTTAGTCAAATAAATCAATTTAGAAGATGTATATTTCCCATTAAAAAAAAAAAAATTTCATCATTTGTAGCTGGAAATTGCGTCAGCAATTCCAGCTTCAAATGATGAAAAATACTTGAGCAACAATTCAGCAGCAGCACAAGAGTTAAAGTGAATCCTGTACTATGTGATAAGTGACACATATATAATTAACATACTTAAGATAAGACTGTTTACAATACAGATATCTAAAATGCTAATCTTCAGCCAGTAATGACACGTGGTACAAGGTAAACGGTTATGATAAGGCTAATAAAGATAATACAGTGGTCACACCTGACAGTTCATGGAGGCGAAGGCCGAACAATAATAAACATCTGCTTCCTTCACAGCGTGATGTAGCACAGAGGCAGACGAGAATTAAAATGCTCGTTTTTATCCTTGAAATATTAAATATGGTGAGGTTATCACAAATTAAAAACACATACTTGTTAACCTCTGAAAGACATAGTCTTGAAAGAGGGACATCTGCTGAAAGCGACAATGACGGGTAGTTACTGACTCGATGGTCTGTTGGTAATCGTCCCTCCCCTCCCACAGGAGCCAGCTTAAAAAAATGCTTTGCATATTTCTTTGCATATTTCGAGGAGACTTAAGCAATATCATAAACATGCCAAAGGAATTTTACTCTTTACCCATTTCAGCGCGTGGACCGACTTCAGTGAGTGAGTGAGTGAGTGAGTGGGTGAGTGAGTGAGTGAGTGAGTGAGTGAGTGAGTGAGTGAGTGAGTGAGTGAGTGAGTGAGTGAGTGAGTGAGTGAGTGAGTGAGTGAGTGAGTGAGTGAGTGAGTGAGTGAGTGAGTGAGTGAGTGAGTGAGTGAGTGAGTGAGTGAGTGAGTGAGTGAGTGAGTGAGTGAGTGAGTGAGTGAGTGAGTGAGTGAGTGAGTGAGTGAGTGAGTGAGTGAGTGAGTGAGTGAGTGAGTGAGTGAGTGAGTGAGTGAGTGAGTGAGTGAGTGAGTGAGTGAGTGAGTGAGTGAGTGAGTGAGTGAGTGAGTGAGTGAGTGAGTGAGTGAGTGAGTGAGTGAGTGAGTGAGTGAGTGAGTGAGTGAGTGAGTGAGTGAGTGAGTGAGTGAGTGAGTGAGTGAGTGAGTGAGTGAGTGAGTGAGTGAGTGAGTGAGTGAGTGAGTGAGTGAGTGAGTGAGTGAGTGAGTGAGTGAGTGAGTGAGTGAGTGAGTGAGTGAGTGAGTGAGTGAGTGAGTGAGTGAGTGAGTGAGTGAGTGAGTGAGTGAGTGAGTGAGTGAGTGAGTGAGTGAGTGAGTGAGTGAGTGAGTGAGTGAGTGAGTGAGTGAGTGAGTGAGTGAGTGAGTGAGTGAGTGAGTGAGTGAGTGAGTGAGTGAGTGAGTCAGCCAGCCAGTCAGTCAGTCAGTCAGTCAGTCAGTCAGTCAGTCAGTCAGTCAGTCAGTCTGTCAGTCAGTCAGTCAGTCAGTCAGTCAGTCAGTCAGTCAGTGAGGAGATATTGCTTTACGTCGCTTTCTGCACAATCCTGGCAATTGAATATCGCGACAGAAGCCCGAAGCCGGGACTATGTCCTACTCTTATTTCGAATGACTTCAAGGGTTCTTTATAGTGCACAGTAGGCTACCATAGGCAGCGCTGTACACTCCAGGCCTTTGAACAGTTTGGAGCACTGTAGGCCCTATATATGCATAACCATGATGACAAAATTCCGCTCTGACCGAGATTCGAACCTTGTTACAAGCCCCAGTCGATAAGAGCCATCGGGGTCGGCGGTCCGACTTTAGACGTCAAATTCGGACGTCTACAGATTGTGTCGTATAAAGTCGGTCCCCGCGCTGAAACGGTAAAATAGCTATAATGGCCCTAGACCCATAATATAGGTATTCAAATGAATCGGAAGGAGCTAACTAAGACATTTATGATGATTTTTCATGGTTTATATAAAAATATATTTTGCCGCCTCAAGGCTTATAGCCTCATGATGCCTCAAAGTATCATTTCGCATCCATGAAAACTGAATTAACTTTTTACACATGAGAATATTAGAAAAAATAACCAAATAAACAACCATAAAAACGCTAAATTAAATAATTTAAATTTTAACCCACTAGAATGAATACTATTGCTTTATGTCGCTTTGTGCACAATCATGGCAATATCGCGACAGAAGGAAACCCGCAGCCGGGACTATGCCCTACTCTTATTTCGAATGACTTCAAGGGTTCTTTATAGTGCACGGTACCATAGGCAGCACTGTACACTCCATGCCTTTGAACAGTTTGGAGCACTGTATATGCACAGCCACGACAACAAATATCCCTCCCGACCGGGATTCGAACCTGGTACCCCCAGGTTACAAGCCCCAGTCGATACGAATGAGCCATTAACCCACTAGAAGTTGTGTCTCGCTACCGCGACCCACAATTTTAAGTGGGTAAAAATTACTCTCAATTACTCTCAACCTTGTGACATTGTTAAGATGTTGTGTCCTTGGGCAAGGCACTTCACCCTCAAATGCTTCACTTGACTCAGGTGAACATGAGAAACTGGTAGGACAGAGATGGCAATGTGTACGATAAGTTCAATGCGCCAAAACGGCTGCAGGACTGTATGCTCTTCGTGGAGTCGAAATGGCACACGAATGAACAGATCCAGGGACCAGGGGGTAAGCTGTAAAGTCGAATGCTAGGTTTTCAGACTTGATATCAGATTATGAACCTGCACCTTTACCTTTACCTTTTACTCATATTTGCCTAATATGAGAAGAAACATTTGCAAATCTCGATGTATAAACACTCATTTCATTCCCAATATGGTGATTTAACCTTTCATTCCCAATATCAGTGATTTAACATGTTAATAAAACGGATTAAAAATGACTATAGTCGTGATTATCGGTTTATTAATAGAATATAATATGGTATATGTTTATTATTATTTCTCACCCACTTCAAGACATCTTCATGCACTACAAAACAAGAAGTGTGACGGCTTCGATGTGAAGATTTCAGTGCTATGCTGGCTTGAAATTATTAAACAGCTCGCCGCCTATTTCCTCATGCGAAGGACTGGTTTCAAAATCAATTTATTGGACTTACCACATTATCCTGCACACAGAAGTGCATGTAGGACTTTTTCCCCCGGTGTCCTTTGGTGACAATCTTTACATCCATGGTGCTGTTATTGTAGTGAGTTCACAGTCAAGATAAACTTGAAGGTCGATCACAGTTGCTAATTCCTGCAAAAGTTATATGTGTAATCCACTAATTCAGAGGCAGAGGTTGAGTCACCTTTCAGTTCAAATTTGCATATGTTGACGTCACGTTTATCAACCTGTGAATGTCACGTGACAGATCTCAAGGTCATTTGTTTATCGATGGGAGGAACTCTCTGGTGAATGTTCACTCAGCCTGAAAATACAAAGAGACTAATAAAACAATTTAAAAACGACTATAGTCGTGTTTGCGCTTAAACACGTTAAAGGTGTAAAATTATTGTAGGCTAGATTGGATTTTGCGGCCCAAGTATGGTACTCTACCCCCCCCCCCAATTTTTTTTTTTTTAAATAACAACTGAATGATGGGCTGTGACTGGCTAATATGGTCATGTGACGTATCATAATGAGCAACTCTTTCATTGGTCGGGGGTAGAACACCACACTTGGTCCGATTTTTCTTGTACCATTCATCACTTCCCTCTTAGATGATGGGCCGTGTACGTAACGTAATAACAATGTATATTGTCAGTGGGTGTGCTTTACTCACTTAAGTATCACTGTTTATTTTTATTACCACAGTTTTATAACGTGTTTCAACATAATATATTTATGAAATTAATTAAACATGTGTGAGAACGTATACAAAAATATGATACAATTCGAATTTTACACAATTGTTCAAATTACATACAGTCATACAAAAATAGGGCCTACTGTTTCTATTTAAAAAACAGTTACAAATTTGCTCAAATTATTAAATGACAATACATCAGCTACGTAACAGACTGTTATTATTATATTTTCTTACCTCACCTGTTTTTACGTCTCACCCCCGCGTCGTACCACACCCAAATACTCAAGTCAGGTCTCAGTCAGTTATACCACGTGTATGAGGCGTGCACAATCACATACACACTGGAAAGTGTACACTATTTATCAAGTCACTTGTCTCCAACACGAGAAGTTGACCCGATGTTGTTTCAAGGCTGGGCCATCGTCTGCGACGCTGGCCCAGCATTCAAACAACATTGGGACAATCCCTCTCGGGTTCGATGGGCTGTCTCCACTTCAGAAGCTTGTCACATCTCAACCCTTGGAACCCCAGTAACTCAGTAACGAAATTATCATTGATCGATTTAATTGTTTTTCTATTTTCTAATCATGATAAGTTGATAATTTTTATAAATCAACTTGATTATTTTCTGATGAAGCAGGCCTATAGGTTTAACGTAACAATACACCACGGAGAATTAGACCCCTTGTCCATTAATGATTACACCTTGATGTCGACCTACAATTCGATGACCGTGGAATGTCAATTTATAACGGTTGAAAGTCCAACACATTAATCTTCACAGCACTACATTATGTGTGGAAGACGCCAGATTCCTGTTAACTAACTTCCACTAACATTTGCAGTACAAGAGAACAATGAATGAATGAATGAATGAATGAATGAATGAATGAATGAATGAATGAATGAATGAATGAATGAATGAATGAATGAATGAGGGAAAAAAGAAGGAACACGCGTTCGAACGGACGTATGAATAAAGGAAGAAAGGAATGAACGAACGCGCGATCGAACGAGCAAACGAAAAATGAATGAATAAATAAATAAATGAATGAATGAAAGGATAAACAAACGATCGAACAAGCAAAGGGAAGAATTATTGTAAAGTGGCAGTTTAGCACCTTCTAACTCCAAAGGGACTATTTTGTTTGATTTGAGACCAAACATTTGGAAATCTTTCATTCCCAATAACTGAGCGATTTGACCTGCTAATATAAATAGATTAAAAACGACAATAGTCGGGCTTAGCGTCTAAAGGGTTAAGATGGTTGAATTGATTGTATCTTGAATGAGCAAACTCGAAACTTTAATACAATGCTGGGTTATTGCTGGGCCAGCGTCGCAGACGGTGGGCCAACATTAACCCAGCATTGTATAAACGTCTCGTGTTTGCTGGGCCACGGTTGATCTATATCAGATGTAACAGTTACACCCCCTCCACACCATTTATCCAATTTTGAAACTCACTTGTTGATTCTCCGCTATATGCTGGTTGAACACACATCAACTGTGATAGGGGTAATTTATATAAACCGTAGCATAATGAGATTACCGTTAAGTAATTATATATTTTAAGACACAATATCCAAAAGCACAAAAATACTTAATGTTTTCATTAAGAAGCGATATCACAAAAATACTTAATGTTTTCATTAAGAAGCGATATGAATACATGACATATTTTTGCAATTTTTGCAATTATATCTTAAAAGATATAATAAATTTAACGCTGGGATTATATAATTCTAGGCGGTTTAGAATTATATTATCCTAAACATCATTGATTAGTGTACGTTACAATCAGGGACCGGTTTCTGTATCGTACTTAAGTAAAAAGTGTCAGCTTTGTACTTAAGTACAGGTGTGTAGGGACTGATTTCAAATGTGGGTGTTTTTCAATCTGCTGTTATTCATGGTCGGGTGCACATCAGGTGTTCATAACGGCTGATAATGAGATTCTGTCAACCGCGGTGATTTAGGGCCTACATGGTGAACATTTAGAAACCTGTGCTGCGGTTTTTGTGTCGCTGTTTTAATCACTTATATATTTGTCGCATAAGCGAGAAGTCAAAATCCGTCATGATTGTTTTCACGTGACAGTAACTTCACTGTTAAATTATTCCTGATAACTAAGTCAATATATAACACTAATAAATTGATTTATGATACTATACATTACTATATATATACAAGTCGATCTGAAGTGGCCACTTACGTTTCGATGCAATTTATGAGCATACCACGGATAGGATATGAATGACACACATAGCCTATATATAGCTAGGATAGGCTGGCAAATTAAATACGTTGCCGTCATAATCACTTCTAACTGACCAACTTCGGACATAGATCGATGAAAAATCAGACGGTACTGGCCTGTTGAGTTCTAAATATGATCCCTGTGCTACATTACGGTTACAGAAGCTCCCCGCAATATTGATTATTACGAATTGGCGGAAAATAAACATCTTCTGTAACCCTTTGCATGCTAAGCTATTATATTTAACCCTTTGCCCGTTAAGTTATCTTATTTAATTTTTCACACACTTGAAGTTGTGTCTCGCTACCGCGATCCACAACTTCAAGTGGGTGAAAATTACTGACGTATTTGCTCAAAGTAGGTGAGTCGACATGATCTGCTGGGCAAACATTGTGGGCGCACAATGCAATGCCACGCATGCGCAGCATAATCAACGTTCAATGGATTGTGGTCCGCCGCATTATAAATATGTGAGTCAGCGAAGAAAACGACCCAGCTGGATCAGTGCCGCATAACGAACCAGCTGCTTTAGTTTGAGACCAAATAGTTTTAAATCTTGGAAGTTTAAACATATTTTTTGTTCATTTTCATTCCCACTTTAAATTGCTAATAAAACAGATTAAAAACGCTTATAGCGCGTAGAGGGTTAATTAAAGCTTTATTCAGAGAGTAATTTATCGACCCGATAATAATGCTACTGGGCCTATACCTGATCAGAGCGGATCCTGGATTTGTAAATGGAGGGGGCCCGGGGGCTCGGCTCCAGAATTTCTTTGCATATTTAGGGCAATTTCGGAGAAATTAATTTAATGCAAAAAGGGTGGGTGCGCCCTCCCCCCCCAGCTCTGGATCAGCGCGTGTTTACATAGGTACTTTATATAGGCAGATATGTCCACTGTAATATGATGTAGGCACCACCACTGACATTCCTTTATTTGTGCATAGCACACACAGGTCTGCGTTTGAATGTGACAAAGTTCAAGTCAGTGGTAAATCACACACCTGCAGATAATGAAACAACCTTCTCTGCACCGGATTAATTGCATTTATTTAACTTGATGTGAAAAGCCTAAACGAAGCCCGAAGCCAGGACTATGCTCTACTTTTATTTCGAATGACTTTAATGGCTCTTTATAGTGCACAGTAGGCCTGCCATATACAGCACAGTACACTCCATGCCTTTGAACAGTTAGGAGCACTGCATATGCACAACCACGATGACATCCGGCCCACCGGAATTAGAACCTGGTCCCTCCAGGTTATAAGCACCAGTCGATACGGATGAGCAATCAGGGTCGGTCAGCTTCAGATGTAATATTAAATCCAAATATATATCACGTAAATGTATAGGTTTAACCAGAGTTCATAAAATGTTACGTGGCACGCTGATGAAAAGCTGGATTTTTTCTGGGTGAATGTGCTTTTTTATAATAATTAATGAACACCTTATTAGGTTCTACTGTATGATTCACTTTTACAGATAACCGACAAATAAGATTCTGACATGTTATTTTTATTTCTTTCACAACATTTACAAATTACGCCAATTTTCATTCATTCGTTGACTATATATACATATTAGTATATAAAAGCACCAAGTATCCACAAAATGTACTGTGATATCACAGTTATTATTTATATCGTCCAATATCATAGTAACTTTCAGTGTTTTGAATATATCATATAATATATATCAGTAAAATTAGAAAAAATGACTTTTCCATGAGAGTACATGATAATTATATAAAATCATGAATTCTTTTTATTGACCGTTGAGGCTTCCCAGCAAACACGAGACGTTGATCCTATGTTGGTTTAATGCTGGGCTGAACATACGCGACGCTAGCCCAACAAACATTAAACCAACATTGGCTTAGTGTCTCATGTTTTTTGGTTTAGAAACTATATATCTGATATATCCGATCTCATAATTGTGGAGGGTTAGATCTGCAATTTTTTTTTCAATCCAACATCGGTTGGATGTTAATTTACCTATAATCAACTCAAACTGAAACCTTTCTCATTGTCTTCAAACAGCTATTTTAATGAGCTAAATGGTCTACACTAACAATAGGCTTACAATACAATACAATCAGCCTTATTACCAGGTCCCAATACTATTTCCCACAAATAGCTAAATGTCAATTTTTTAATACATATATGAAAAACAATCACCCCCTTGGAATGATGGAGTGTATAAACATTTATATTAGATATGTCGTCCATCCCTTTTTATCCCAAATGATTATATTTAAAAAAACACCTTCTGACTAAATATTACATATCATAATATCAACCTAATATGACACAACTCCTGTAATGAACTCTATCAAAGTCTCATAATATGACTTAACAATTAAAAAAACTCAAGAGAAAAACTGCAATCCCAAAAGTAAATCAAATTGAAACTAAATTTGTCACATTTTTTTCAGTGTTTTTTTAAATCTGCAACAGCCCTATATTTAACGTAAATAATTAAAAAATATATATGCAAGAAAAAACTTTGCAATCATACTGTTATACATCATCACATCTAGCATTGTAAATGACAAACTCATGTCATTAAAAGCATAAAATAGCAAATCTACTTCTAAATTATGCTGTGTTGTTGCGACCGCATTGTACAACTCCACTTTTAAATTATGCTGTCTTGAGTGAACAAATGAGGTTTTGTGCACAGCACACTCTAGGCCCTATATACCTTCCAAGTTACGAGTGAACTGTCAAACATTACGAGACACTTAAGCACTAAGTTGGAGAATTGAATTTATCATCAACTTAAATATTACGTCTGGATATTTCAAGTTGGTATAATCACATGTACATGTAATTGTTATTTATGTTTGAGATTGCCAAATCCTGATGTTTAAACACTGATTTAATTCTGAATAACAGACTATAGTTGCCGTAAACTTCCACGGGTGTTTTTTGCTGATATCCTTATTCAGAATGTCAGAATGGAGGGATTGTCAGACGAGACTGTGATGGAAAGAGTTCATGCCATATTGACAGAAACAACCAAACAATCTACACCAGATAAATGTACATTTACCTTCCTATAGAACTTCTCAGAATACCTTTGCTACTCACCATTGCTGCATATGTCTGGGAATGTCAAATAAATGATTTACATGATAAAGATACAATCAGAAAGTTCTCCAGTATGACTGACATTTTCAATGCAGTGTTCCATACCGTTTTTATTTAAACTACATGTATAAGTTTTAAAATTTTGATTCTACTAAATCAAACAATCTACAACAGATAAATATACCAGTGGCTCCAATACTGACCACTTCCCTATAGAACTTCTCACAATACATTCGCTACTCAACATAGCCACATATGTCTGGAAATGTCAACTAAATGACTTACATGATAAAGATTCAATCAGAAAGTTCTCCAGTATGACTGACATTTTCAATGCTACAGTGTATTCAGCAAATAATGACTGGCATCAAAGAAGAACAAACCCGTCGGTGACGGCAATAGGCCTCTGCCTCTAATCATCTTCCAACCCTTTAAGCCCTCACAATGCATTAAACCATCGTTTTACATCCCTGAAAACAAACTTATTTTTTCTAAAACTAGGGGTTTTTGAATGAAAATCTACATGAAACTGGTTTACTAATACATGTTAATTTTCGTTAATTTTTCACCCACATCAAATCATCTTCATCCACTACAAGTCGAGAATTGCGACAGCAATTCACGGCTTGTAGTGGATTAAGATGACAATGGTAAATTCAGGCTTGAAAGGGTTATAAGCAAAAATCATTTGAAAAAAATACAGTTCCATACCGTTTTTTTTTTAATTGAACTAGAGCTTCTAAAATTTTGATTCTGCTATATCTCATCAAACAAATCTACACGAGATAAATATACCAGTGGCTCCATTACTGACTACCTTCCCATAGAACTTTTCAGAATCCCTTTGCTATTCAACATTGCCACATATGTCTGGAAATGTCAACTAAATGACTTACATGATGAAGATACAATTAGAAAGTTCTCCAGTATTTTCAATGCCATTTAGCGAATAATGATTGGCATCAAAGAAGAAAATGAAAGAGACTTATTCACCTTCCACAAATCTATGGAAGACAACTAAATCGTCAAGTCAACATCAGTGACGGATCCAGATGGGATTTAGCCGACACACCCCCCTCCCCATTCAGGGTTCCAAAAACAAAAGAATGACGATATGTAGGCCAAAATATGGTCTAGAATGCATCATTTGAGGCCTCAGATTTCAAAATTTCCCTCTAGAGTATATAAATCTTAGTGACACCTGTGGTTTGTATAAATTATTGCAAAAATGGGCGCCCCTCCGTCTGTCAATTCCTGGATCCGCGACTGAACACGACTTTTTTTAGTCACTGGCAGCCATGAACTACTAATGTCAAGGTATAGGAGCACTAACATTATTTGATTGGACATGGACATCAGACACTTGGGCATATAATCTGTTTACTCTACATTATTATATATATATTTTACAGGTAATACTGACTGTTATCATGTTTATAATTGAATACGGTGCTATTGTTGGGATCAATTAACTCTACTCCTGCTGAATTGCTTCTATTGTATTTTTCATACATTTGAAGCTGTAATTGCTAACGCAATTTCCAGCTTCAAATGGCGAAAAATATTTCAATTTAAAAAAAAAATACATCTTCTAAATTGAATTATTTGACTAACTGAGCATCTACCACAAACTATATTATTCATTTCAGTGACATATTATTGTGTTTAAAATATGTTTGAAAACAGCACAAGGGTTAGCTTAGAGGTGATGGGTTTGATTACTGCTATGGGTGAATTCTTTGGTGTGCACATACACAGTCTCTCTAGGTATTCAAAGCCATGGGATGATATAAACCACAAAAGAATTAGCTGATAAATTACTGCATGGTATTTTTCATTCGTTTGAGCACTTCAATTGAATGGTAATTAGCTGAACCCATTAACAACTAGACTTGTTATAATTTACAGTTTACTTGAGATCTGTGCCTTTTGGTAAAAAATACCTATTGCTAACTCTTTAACCGCTTAATAATCTTAGTTAAAGGTGATCTATCACCCCTTATATGGTATGAATAATGATGTCCTTATATGGCGTGATTGGCTATCATGTGACTCTCTCAGAGGATCACATGATAGCCAATCACCCCATATATGGGGTGATTGGCTATCATGTGACTCTCTCAGAGGGTCACATGATAGCCCATCACCCCATATAAGGAAACACTCGTGCCCCATCTTGTGGCAACTTTGATTTATTTGTCACAAAATTATTCATACTATATAAGGGGTGATATATAACCTTTAGATTCTCACCCACTTAAAGATGTGTCTCGCTCCTGCAACCCCACCCACAAATTCAAGTGGGTAACGGGGCTTTCCCTAGAAAAAAAAAGCAGGGGGATTTTTGAAAAGTGCGCTGTCGGTTTTGTAAACCAGTGATGCCCGAAGCGCGCGCTAGAGACACGCGCAGTGCTAGGGGGTACGACATGCACCCTGAAATTTTTTTCAAGTGAAGTTTTGAAATGGTGCATTCTGGCAGAATCTGGAGCTTATTTCCAAGGTTAAGGCCTATATATACAATTTTTTTTTTTCAGGCTTTTTGTCAGCACCGCGCCGAGATAAAACAGTGCGCTGCATCCGCGCTTTGAGGAAAGCCCTGGGTAAACATTACTCACATTTGTTAATTTGATATCAAAAATATTTGCAAATCTTGTTGTTTAAACACACACTTCCTTCCCAATAACAGTGGTTTATTCTGCTATTAAAACGGATTAAAAACAATCATAGTCGAGCTTAGCGGTGGGATTTAAATGTGTGTCTAGACATCAAGATTTGCAAATGTTTGGTTTGACATTAAAAAAATGTGAGCATTGGTCACCTACTTGGAAGTTGTGGATGGCGGTAGCGAGACACATGTAGGCTAGGCCTACTTCAAGTGGGCGAGATTTAAAATCATCATATACATATTCTATATAACATCATATAATATAAAATTATCTTGAATTGCTGTAGTTCCACATAAAAAACAGTTATTTACAAATTCTTAAAAACACCAAAAAAGCTGATTATGCAATTGAAACCGCCCTAACTCATTTATAAATCTTGGCATCTGTGATTCCTGAGTAACCGTATATTTCTGTTGTCATGGTTATACTTGATGCACATCGTTGTCATCAGAATCGGCATCACGTTCATCGTCATGCTGCGGTAAAACAGAGTACTTGCCAACAGTCTTCTTATCAAGCATCTGTTTCAAGGAATGCATTTTGGATTTGACCAGATCTAAAACATAAATCATAAAATGTTGCTTTCCTTTTTGCTATTTCTTGAATGTGAAATCCAACATAATGAGTCACATAAATAGTCAGCACACATTTTTTGATTTCTTGAATTTGAAGAACACATCAAAAGTAAAACATTTTATTGTGAATGAAATGCCTATATTTAAACATCGTGCAAGTAATTTTAACCCATGGATGTAAAATGAGTGAGGTGCACTTTATTTCACATGTGTACCTGAGTTGATAAATGTGTGAGCAATAGCGCATGTTTTAACCCTTACAACACTCAAATATTTTTAGTTTTAACCATGGTGACTTAGGGTTTTTCTAATTTCTAAATCATCATAAATGTCTTATTTAGCTCTTTCCGCTTCATTTTAATAGCTATGTTATGGGTCAACGACCATTATAAATATTTTATTACTTTCAGTGCGGGAACCGTCTTTATACGTCAGAATCTGACGTCTACAGACTTCAGATTCTGATGTATAAGTTCGATGCCCGTGCTGAAAGGGTTATCTGAAGTCCTGTCTGACAAGGTAAAAAAACCCCTCTGTTTCCGATTAGACTGCCTTCCCGAAATAGGGTCAGTCAGATAATCGGAAACAGGTGGCTTTTATTGGCCTAGCATGTATGTGATATAATATATTATAGAAAACAAAGCATTATAAATTCACATTGCGAACATTTTAAATGCCATGGTTACTTTGACATTTGATTCTCAGATTCTGACGTCAAAAGTTGACACCTGCGATAAAAGAGTCAAACCCAGAATGGCAGATGCCTTACCTTTGATATGAATCTGGGCCGTCATAGCTGTGGCTCCGGTGAGTGGGTCTGTATTTACTCCTTCGGTGGATGTCGGCCACATATCCCGCCGTCGCCACATACGTGAGTGTGCCACCACCACCAGCAGTAAACTGGTTAGGAGTACAGTACACACAAGTGCCCATGAGGCATCTGTGTCTCTGTCAACAAAAAAGACAAAAAATATGCTGAAATGATCATCTTAGCATCAGTTTTTAAAGATAAAAGTGTGTCTATTTTGCTGCAATTTCATTAAAATTGTCAACATTGTCATAAAGATTATCAATAAAATTATAAGTCAAATTTTGTGCTCTAAAAATATGTTTGTTTCCAAATTGTTGTCATTTATCTCAATGAGTAGGTAGGAAATTTATTCTATTTTTTTCTTTTTTTTTGCGCCAAATGCACTTTCATGCATAAGTTGTCTGTACTGTATTCTGTGTCTATCTTGCAGCTATTCGCAATCAATGATTGGAATCGGGTGGACTCAATAAATCTATTGACCATAATTTGGAGTCAGGCACGTGCACAAGTTTGTCCAGACCCATCAAAACCATAAAAAAGTTTGGGTCACAAATGTTTTGATAGGGTCTGTTGAAAATAAAAAAAAAGAGATATATTTTTTATGCCAACTCACCTGCTTCTTGTGCGTTTAAAACCCAGGGAAATATTTTTCTTATTTGTTCCGCAGTCACATATCTGGGTTGTCTGATGTTTGACTAACATGTGCTTTGTTTCTTCTGCAAGGCCACCTTCAGTGATATCATGTACATCTGGTGGCCTCCCCGTAGAAACAGGAACATCTCTTCTTTTTCTAACATTCTCATTGATATCACAATTACTGCAGCCATTCCGCTCTCTAACAACTCTACTGCTAGTCCTAATAAGTGTGAGTAGCCTTCTTAGCGAGCTGTGAGAAATATGGCTATCTGCAGGATCAATTCTATCAGCAGAAAAATCCACTTTCTCTGATGAAAAGTCTTTGTATGAATTATCTGGCATGTCGTATTTGCTACCTGAGTTTATTTGCTGAAAAAACTTGAAGAAATTGTTGTTATTTTTTATTTTATTTTCACGCAGTAATCTTGTATCTGTAGCATTCAGGTTTTTTTTTCGAACATGTTTGAGATCAAGTGGATGGACCAATTTCGTTTTTTCCAAGAATCTGATACTTTTCGTCTGAAATGAACAAAAAATACTTGTAACAGGATGTTTATTATAAACAGTATGCATGAGATATGCAACATAAATATAACTGAATTTCAGTTAACACTTATGCATCACAATCACAATGACATGGCATATTTACATGAAAATAACACTCAAGACAAATGGCATTAATCTAGTGTTCTAAACTTTGTAGACTATTATTTTGATGTTTTTCCACATGACATAGTTAACTCTTACAGTGCGGGGATCATTTTTAGTAGTCAGATTCTGACGTCTGTAGACATCAGATTCAGATGACTAAAGTCAATCTCCGTCAGAATCTGACATCTGTAGATGTCAAATTTGGATGACTTAAGTCGATCCCCGCACTGTAAGAGTAAAAAATACCGACTTAAGTCGATCCCCGCACTGTAAGAGTAAAAAATACTTATAATGACCTTAGACCCATAATATAGGTATTCAAATGAATCAGAAAGAGCTAACTAAGACATTTATGATGACTCCTAATTAAAACTAGAGCCTGCCGGCACTGAAGTAGAGCTTGCGTCGACCGTCAGGGTTATTGTTCTACGGACAGCTAAAATGGAGCTATCTCACAATAATTATTAAAGCTGCTTAACTGTTCTGCTTATTTTAATCAAAAGATCAAAGTCATAGAAAATGATGTTCAATTTAATATTAAACTGTTTAAAGTATTAAAACCCAGTGAGGGTTTCGGAACTCTAAAGTCTGAAGTCTGAACTCTTTGAATCAGAAGAAATCTGAAGTAGCCTATATTGTTCAAAGTCTGAAATTCAAAGACTGAAGTTTAAAATCCGAAGGACGAGGGCTGTCAGAAGTATATCCCTAGTCTAAAATCTGAACTCTAAGTCTAAAGTTCGAATTCTGATGTCAGAAGTTCGAGGTCTGTCCGAAGTCTTAAATCTGAAGTGTGAAATTCAAAGTCTGAAGTCCAAAATCCAAATCCTGATGTTCGAAGTATGGCCGAGGTCAAAAGTCTGAAGTAGGAGTCTGACATCCGAAGTCTGTCCGAAGTTTGTCTGAAATCTGTCATAAGTCTGAAAACTGTCCGAAGTCTGTCTGAAGTGGTCTGCATGATAGCGATAACCATTGATCAGCAGTGCTCCTGATCCTCATACCATATATTATAATGTATTTTGTGAGCTTATTTGGTTACATATGTATTTGTTTTTGTTGTGTGACAAATAAATTGATCTTTGATTACGAAGTTTAACGTCTGTATGATGTCTGACAATGAAGGCTATAATCCAACGTCTGAAGTATGTCAGAAGTCCACAATACGAAGTCTGAAAACTGATGTCTAAAGTCCACAATCGGTAGTCTGATGTACGAAGTCTGACAAATCTGAAGTTTGTTGGCCGAAAACTGTCTGAATTAGGCCTATGTCCAAAGTCTGAAGTCCAAAGTATGTCCAAAATCCGAGTCTGAAACCAAAGACTGAAGTCTGTCAGTTGTATGTTGTCTAAGTCTGAAACCGAAGTCCAGAATCTAACGCCCAAAATTTGAAGTTGAAAGTCTGAAGTCAAAAGTCTATCTGAAGTCAGTTCAAAGTTTTTTGCAATTATTATAACTTTGTCATACAATACCAGTACTATATATTGTGTTTGTAGATTAATTATAACAATAGCAGGCCAATTGTACCGATAAGCCTTCATATTCCTATAATTATTTTAGGCCTAGTCAAATTTGTATTTCTCCGTTTTTTAATCCAGGTCTACTATATTACAATCTTATCTGAAGATCATATTATCAAAATATATAAATAGGTGAAATAATATTTTAGAATGAGATTATATAGACTAACATTCAATTAACAAACAATATAAAATGCAAACACACGTGTAGGGCTACATTTATTTATTATACAAACGACTAGGCCTACCTCTAATACAATTTATACTATTTATAATTATATTGATCAGAATTTAATTGGACAGCCCCTCCCCTAGTGCAGCAAAATTTCGTCACCGAAACCTCCAGGATAACCGGAGCCGCTGGCTATGTACCCAACAAACACGATGAAAATTGTTGGAGCTGTCAGTTTCTCAATGATGGGCCAACGACATTGAAACAGCATAGGTTGAATGTCTTGTGTAAGTGTTTGCTTGGCCCTAGCAAAAAAAATATCCTCCATGAACTGCTTGTCGCGCTTTTCACGTAGACAGAGAATGGAGGCAGAATATTATAAAGACATAATTATAACATGACCGTATCTGCATCCGGGATACACATACATGATGATGTACTACCTAGTGTTTTCTGGCAGGTAGGAAGACTGTATCGTATTTCTACAGATCTGTAGAAATATGATGCAGTCCTACCAGCAAACACGAGGCATTCACCCAATACTGTTTCAATGTTGGGCCAACTACGGCGATGCTGGCCAATATTGAAACAGCATTGGTTGAATGCCTTGGTTGACAGCATTGGTTGTGTAGCCTTGTGTTTGCTGGGCGGTGTCACTGTGCCTAATGCACGCGCAACAAACACTCTGCTTGTTGGTCTACAGCTAATGTCACGCAGCGGGATCACGTGTGACGTCACCGAACTGACCTAATTAATCAACTGGACAGAGGCAGGGGACAGAGGAGGACTTTTTGACCCAGTGAACTGTATATACATGTAGTTCACTTGGTTGACTTGTACGCTGTTTACTAGGCCAAGCGTTATCTCTAAAGGCTGATATGATATCACAGAAAGACAGATATTAAACTGTGTTTATCTGAGCATCTAAATAGGAATCTCAAAATTGGAGCTCGTGTTGCAATGAAGAAAAATCTTTTTAACAGACACATGACGTTAGATAGCTCAACGAATTTAACGTCATTGTCGTGGAATAAATCGACACTAAAATACATTAAGCCCAGACAACTGGAACAGTAGAGCTTCGCTCTACTAAAAACCCTTTGGCCTCCAAGATTTTTATAAAAAAATTCAGCGCACTCAAGTGTTAAAGATGAGAATCCGATAATTCATGATTGGTTATAATTGGTTGGTGTATAACCAAGCAATGATCACCGTAAACGCTGAATTAATTTTGTATAAACCATGGAGCCCAAAGGGTTTTATTCAATTCGAAATCATCATAAATGTCTTAGTTAGCTCTTTCTGATTCATTTGAATACATATGTTATGGGTCTACGGCCATTATAAATATTTTTATTCTTACAGCTCAGGGATCGCCTTTAGTCGTCAGAATCTGACGTCTACAGACGTCATATTCTGACGACTGAAGTGATCCCCGTTCTGTAAGGGTTGATCAGGAAAAATGTTGCTATTAGCCTGTATTACTCTATCCTACAGACATGACAGTGATGCAAAGAGTGAAATTTCGTATAAATCTTTAAATCAAAATACTAAATTATATCCTCCTGCTCAGCATGGCTTCCGTTCTTGTGATTTTCAACCAGTTTCAAATCACCTGTATCCATTATGATCAAATTCAACATTTTTAAAATAACACTCATCATGCCCATAGTGATACCATCGTTTTAGAGTTTACCAGTAGTAAGGCATTCAATGTTGTTCCCCACCAAGGCCTCTTTCACAAAATAGACCACTGTGGAATTTGGGAAGAACATTTTTATAGTTTACCATTTACCATCTATTACAGCCTTTGTAGGTCAGGGACCTGTTGACTGTAATCGTCAGAGTGCTCTTCAATGTCTTGAGTTATATGCTCCTCTATATCTTCCGTGTGCGGAGGCATCTCCAAATTATATTTGAAATGCCCCAAGTATCTATCTAGTTTAGTGTTTATTTTTAAAGTTGTGCTAACACAACATGTTTTGGACGCAAATTCTATGTGTTCACAACCTTTATGGGAAATTAATGCTTATGGATTTGCAGCCTAAATCACTGCTTCTCTAGCGTCAGGTGGTGCCCCCTTGTACTAATGTTTTTTATATTTGACATAATTATGTAACGCTATTCTGAGTGGGAATAAACCGGAAAAAGTTAGGCACTGGCTGACCGTACATAATTACCTAATGTACAGCATGCTTTTCAAACGTTTGTAGGCCTACAACTAAATTTGTTGGTAATACTTATGATTAATGACAAATACGTACGGTTAGTCACGTACAGATGGGCCTGGACACTCGGTCACTCCAAGTCACATGAAATTAATCATGGGTTTCTGTAGACGGGGCACCTGTCTGACACTTTGTTTCCAAAAGGTGAGCTGGATGTTGTTTATGGACTCCAGAAATTCAAACAAAATGGCCGCCGTTTATATCATTCATACCAGCTTGCTTCGAATTTTTAATTGTTCATATTTTCATGACGCGACCTTAAAAAATAATGGTGGCGGCCATACATTTTTTCAGCGTCACAAATTGATTGTAGACCCTCTACACCACTAGACAGTCCGGCAGACATCACACTGGTGCCTCGCCTGTTTTTTCAATGGGCAACTTGTCAACCGGGGGAGGGGCCGAAAAGCTAGTTTTCAATTTGGACCATCCTCCACCGTCGAACAGACTATATAGTATAGTCTGTCAGACAGTGGAAGCTGGACCAAAATGATTGAAACTGAAACAAAGTGCCAGACAGGTGCCCCGTCTAGTCATTTGGCAACATTGCAACCCTGAAAATTTCGCGAAATTCCATTAAGTATTTCAAAAGTTAGACCATGTAACGCATTTCTGAGAATAAACCGGAATGAAGTTAATGGGTTTATACTTGTTATAGAGGAGCGGCATAAATAGATACTCCATGGCATGAGGAGGACTGCCGAGTTCAAATATTAAAGACATTTAGTATTACTATATGTCAAATGGTCTAACTTTTGAACTATACAATATTTTTTTATGAAATTTTCAGGATCGATGCCAAATGACTAGAAAATGATGTTTACAAAATTTCATGGAAATCGCTTGAGAATTGACTGACTCAGTGACTGGATACCGAAAAGCTATCTTTCATTTTAGACCATCCTCCACCAGACTAGGCCCCTATATAGTCTAGTCACATGAGTTGTAGTACATGGCATACAATATTATGAAAAAGTTTTTGTTCATGTGCTTACTTCTGCAGTGTGTGACAATGTCACAAAAACAATAAATATGTGGAAAAACAAATAAAACATAAACGTCTCCCTGAAATCCATCTTTAAAAATGGTAAAAGTGATAAATGCACAAGCCGCTCCAACGAAACAACTTCATCACCAGGTGGCAATTTACACACTCACTAGATGGCAATCATAACGGAAATATTATGCCTGGCCAGGGGCCCATCCCACCATAGATCTAGAGATCTATGCATCCCACTAACCATCTTAAAATTAAGATTATGTCAACTTCCTCTTATTTGCATTAGAAAAGTTAAGATAATCTTAACTTTTTACCTTTCATTTGCATAAGAAATGTTAAGATAATCTTTTTTAATGCAAATAAGGGAAAGTTAAGATGATCTTAATTTTAAGATGGTTCGTGGGATGGGCCCCAGGGCCTGGGACATAAATTCTATATTGAGAGGCCTACCGTTATTGATCCAACCCTAAAAAAAAATTTTTTCACTTTGTCATCGTTTATAGGTCTATAGGGTAATTTGTATTGGATCAGATTACCATAAAAAAATGTAGGTAAATATGAAAATTCCACATGGTGGTAATTTTGAGAATATTTCCGGAGAAAATGTATCGCTAAAGTAGGCCTATATATATAAATACTACGTACTACAGTAGAGCTATGAGCCTACTACTACAGTTAAACAGTGTTTCTGGCTCTGGCAAAAAGTCAGACAATATGAGTAAGCACTTTAATAAGCAGGCGCCGCGGGGGCGTCCGGCGAATGCCCGCCAAAGGCAGTCGCAACTCTAGCAGGGGCGGATCCAGTGGGGGGTCATATGACCCCCTTCTAACTGAAAAGTGCCCCTTTCCAAGTCTAAAAAATGTAATTTTATGCATACAATAATTAAATTTGAGTTATTTTCCCATTTGTCTTCCTTATGTACCTAGAAATGGTGTAGGCCATATTTGATATTTTATTAGCAAAAAAATTTCTCCCGCCGCTCGCCTCTGATTTTAGATGTATGTGCCCCTTTTATCTTTCGGTGACCCTGCCCCTTGTCTACCTTGGATCCACACCTGTCTAGGGGAGTCTGCATGGGGGCATGTCCCCTGGGAACATTTTTCAAAGAAGGCTTTAGGTGGCTTCTGGTGATATCTAAAGGTACATTTCAAGCTTTGAAACAACACATTTTTCATTTACTTCTTCTTGGTAGGCCTATAGGACATAACATTGTCGTCAAAATAGAATGTTTTGTCGCTAGGGCGGGAGGGGAAAGCTTGTCGACAAGACAACAGATCAGAAAAACTGAATTAAAATGGAGGGGCTGCCCGAGTGCTTGAGAACCCTGCACCCCCTGATACACCACTGCCACAATCAATCATAATCAAGTAGTCTAGGAAGCCCTTCGCTGAGGAAGATACCCAAGATTGTGTGCAAGAAGAGGTTGATTATTATTATACATATATGGATATATATGGTATATATTAATATATACATATATCATAAAGAAAATACTAGGATACTATACAAATATGTTCATATATTTTTATTTATTTATAACAAACTACCTATAGTTCAAGTAGATGAATTGAAAAATATTAGACCTGCATGCATTAACCATAAATTACATAGAATGAAAATGACTATAGGCCTAACAGTAGTAGGCCTACACTAAATAATTTTAATAATAATAGGAATATATATATTGTATAGGAATAGGAATATATATATTGTAAATTTTAGTGGTGTAGGCCTACTTCTCATTTTGATCAGTAAATTATTTCCGGGTACATTGGATATATACATCAGTCCTACTCACATCCTATCATTCACATACACTCGTTACATATTAAAATAAAAAAAATAACACCATCATCTGCCCCGGAGAATTCAAAACAATAAAACAGATTTTTAACAATTAAAGCTAATTTAATAATAATGCTTAATACAGTGGGACTGACTGAAAACACATATAATTAACACAAGTGATTTTTAAAAATTAACCCTTGTCATATGCTGAGTTGTTAGCTAAAATTTTCCATAAATTCAAATCGTTTGTGTAATATTTCCAGTTTCAAATAACACTAAAAAATTCTACATCTATTGTCTCAAACAAAAACTTTCAGTGGAAATTATTTGGTTTTGCCATTAAGAACGTACATATCGTCACCTTGATTTAACCCTTGTAGCGCTGAATTTTTGAATGAAAACCTTGGAGACCAAAGGGTTTTTTCAATTTGAATTCATCATAAATGTCTTAGTTAGCTCTTCGCGATTCATTTAAATACCTATGTTTTGGGTCTACGACCATTACAAATATTTTTATTCTTACAGCGTGGGGATTGACTTTAGACGTCAGAATCTGACGTCTACAGACACCAGATCCTGACGACTAAAGTCGATCCCCGCACTATGAGGGTTAAGCACATACATATTGTCAGCTCGATATAAATTATTGTCTAGCAATTTTCTTCCAAGCTTTGACTTGCAAAACATCCTTCTCATTGATGTATGAATAATTGGCTAAAAATATCATCAATGCTGAGATCACAGTAAAAAATAATAATTAAAAATATCTTATTCCACCATTTTCATCATTTCAATGTTAGCCTTGTAATGTGCAAAGAGCAATAATCATAAACACTTTTAGAACTCTTGTTTCATTTACACACCACACATTTTAAGTAGAATTTGTTAAACAAAAATATTATAATTTGCCATAAAAGCTGCCCTGATTTTAACCTTTGATATAATATAACTGGTAATAATTTAATTTTACCTCAAGGTGTGAATTCTGGCACAACATCTCAAGGTGAATGAAAATAGAATGGGATATCTGGGTGCTAATAGGGTTAATGCTTGTTCTGCTATGACCGTTATTTAATCAAATAATTCAATTAAGAAGATGTATATATTTGAAAAAATAGAAATATTTTGGTCACTTAAAGCTGAACATTCCGTTAGCAATTTCACCTTCAAATGAATGAAAAATACAATGGAAACAATTCAGCATATTTATATCTAAATCGGGAGGTGAGAATTGCAGTAACGATTCACAGTTCTTAGTCAATGCCAGAATAATGGTCACCAAATATGACATTTTCTCATAATCACATAGTTCTGCAGATTAGAATAATGTAAAACTCAGAATATCTTATGTACATACACATTCATTGCGATTAGTGAATACATATTTTAATGCTAAAATGAGAGATTAAAGCACTATCTGGTGAGTATGAACTGTTCTGCTGGGACATCTGGTGATGAAGAGTGACACTATTTGCTTTTAGCGGCTAGTATGATATTCCAGATCAGCGAGATAGAGCTTCCAAATAAAACACGATACTGAAACAATCAAAATACAGATATTTGCCAGATATTTGAGGTCGCAAGTCGCGTTAGACAGAAAGTCGTTGATCACAGGTCGCTAACTATAGTAAAATGTTCTGTGCAAGAAAAAAAAGTCGCTGGAGACAAAAGGTCGTTGATGACAGTGTCGTTGATGACAGGATCTGTACGTTAAAAATTATTAATAAATTATAAGGTTTAATAGATTTTGAAACAATAAACAGCTAATATTTTTAGATTTAATATTACATATGAAGCCATATCATAATCTTGTTATATTTATTGCTCAATTGTTTTCTGCTAATAAATACATTATAGTGGTTCAGTTCTGATAATAGGTGTGCGCTCGCACGAGCATGCCATCACATGCCTAAAACAAAATCGAGGCGCAGGATAAACTGCACACCTTGTACAATGTTAACGAAAAGAAGGCTAGGTATGTTAGTGGAGTGCAAAATAGCACTCCTTGTTAATACAAAAAGTATGATTTTCCACATACCACTATATTACAAACCATCAGCACTGCAGTTTAGGCCTAGGCTACTATAGTACGATGAGAATCAGGGAGAAAAACAAATTGTTCCACTCAACCCTTAATTGAGAAAACACTGAAATATTTTCATATAAACCATGGACACTAAAGAGTTTTTTCAATTTGAAATCATCATAAATGTCTTAGTTACCTCTTTCTGCTTCACTTGAATACTTGTGCTATGGGTCTACTGTCATTAAAATTTTTATTCAATTCTTTCAGTGCGGGACCATCTCTATACGTCAGAATCTGACATCTACAGACGTCAGATTCTGACGTATAAAGACAGTACCTGAGCTGTAATCAGGATCCACCAGGGAAATTATCACTTGCTATAGAGCGGTAGCTGCCAATAACTGCTTTACTGGAGAGTGTTCCTATTATAGCTTTCACCAATCCAACACATTTATTCACCATATGACATATTTGACTCTTTAAGCCCTCACGATGCACTAAGGTATCATTTTACATCATTGAAAACATACCTGATTTTCTTACAACCAAGGTTTTTAGAATGCAAATTTCGATGACACTGTTTTACGAATAAATGTTAATTTTCTTTAATTTATCACCCACTCTCATTCATCTTCATCCACTACAAGTCAAGAATTGCAACAGCAATTCGTGGCTTCTAGTGGATAAAGATGACAACAGTAA
The DNA here is from genome assembly GCA_964017125.1 of Flabesymbios commensalis. Classification (NCBI taxonomy): domain Eukaryota; kingdom Metazoa; phylum Annelida; class Polychaeta; order Terebellida; family Flabelligeridae; genus Flabesymbios; species Flabesymbios commensalis. Next base: position 5,647,537 of record OZ024903.1, on the reverse strand, counting down.
ATACAGACTTGAAAGGGTTAAAATAGTGTTCAATGAAATGAAAATAGTATGGTTGATATCTATATAAAATCTATATAAAATAATATATATATAACATACTTGGGGTTCTTAGCCAGTAAATGAAAATGATCAGAAATACCTGAATGTTAACCCTTGTCCTGCCAGTCCCGTATATATATGGGGTTAAGGATGTTTTAGATCAATAAAAATATCACTTAATTTTGATAAAATAGTTTTTAGTAGATGCTTAGTTGATTCTATAATTTAAAATTGAACATGTCTATTTTTCATAAATAGTAATATTTTTCTTCATTTGAAGCTGGAACCGCAATTCCAGCTTCAAATGACGAAAAATACAATTGAAACAATTCAGCAGCACTGCTGGAATATATTATATCAAGTCATGCTCTCAGGGTTAACACTTATTGCTGTGGAATAGAAATTATATATAAAATCATACTCTATTAGGATAACACTTACTTCCTGTGGAATATATTTCATACTGATGTAGTTAAATATGGTCCAGAATCGCCAGTTCATAATGAGAACCGTACTAAATATCTCCCTCACTTTCCTGTATGCCGCCGTACCTCCATTCCCCTGACAAATTTAAATCATGCGAACTTTTTTATTGCTTAGTTTTCACTTGACCATGTTAAAGGGTTATTTTCATCAATTGAAGATTGCATTATTGACACAATTCCCCATAACTACACAATAAATATGGGGTAATGTGCATTACCCTTCATTTTAAATTAAATTTGAATCATAGGCCCACAGGTAATACAAGCAGATAATTATCTCAGTATCATTCAGTCAACCTTCAATGTCATGTGGGCTATACATTATCATGATTATAGATTCGTGAACTTACAATCTTATTTGCTCAATCTTACTGTCAATTGATGGTAAATCATATTTTTTTAAATGTGAAATATGTATATGAGAGCAAAGTCAATCAATTCACCTAAGTCACAAAGGATCTTGGCCAATCATTATCTCAAAGTTGGACTGGACAAAAAAGTGTGACAATGCTGGGTAATCATACCTTGTTGTCTGGTTAAAATGCAAACTTTATTTACCTCTTGAAGCATATTGAGTAGAATAAGATAAACAAACATAAGGGGAGGTGTGATGAGTAATCTCTCCACAAGTAATCTCTTTATCGCAGCGTAACTGACATGTCTCGGCACCAGACGGTCTATGTTCAGGTGCAGCAGATGCATGGCAGGCCCCATGTAGCAGAAACTAACAAAAAGAAAATACATACAAGGAAACTAAAACATGTGATGGAAAATAAATTAAAATGTCAATTTATAGAAGAGAAAGTAGGCCTACTCAGTGGATAATAAAAACTTTTTTTTTTTTTTAAATTCTAATTTACTGGAGGTTCACAAAATGTTGACCCAATGTTGCTTCACTGTTGTGCCAGTGTCTGGGACGCTTGGAAAACATTGGGATCTCATTCCACTTACCCCAGTAGGAAGAACGATACAACACTCCGCCAGTTTATTTTCTTGGTCCCAGCCGTCAAGATCTGAGATAACAGGCTTCCCAAACCAGAGGTAACAGCACTATGATATCAACAAAACATCATGCCAATAATTATTTGTCATGTTTGTACTCATATATTTCTTTGCTAATTTAGAGGAATTGAACAGAGGGAGATAAAATTTATGTTTTCCAGTTCCGAACCTGTGCTCACTACCTGCAAGCCCCTGCTCAGGGGGTCCGGGAGCATGCCCCTTGAAAATATGTAGGAAAATAATGTATTCGGGTGACTTTGATCTCTCACTCTTCTACAGGAATTGAAGGATTTTTCTGATCTACACGGCAAATAAACACTGATAAAATCAGCAGCAAATTTTTTTGATTCTGCTAGACAGAATGCGAGAATTGATGCTAGTTGGGGGCTGTTCAACAATTACTTAACGTTTTTTTTTACGATTCTTGCACCCCTCTCCCCGCCCCTTTGACCATGCCCATGGCGTTTACGCTCGTACGCATCCCTTAACCACCTCTCTCCCCTCTAAGCATTATGTAATTGTTGAACGAGATAGATTCAGACCAATATCATGAGAAAGAGATTGCTAATGTTTTGTGGTAGCTTTAGAAACTTGTGTTTCAATCAGATTCAAATAACTGGTTAATTGATTTTACCTTGGCAAGTGCGTCTTTTTCTAAAATAAAAATGTTTCAAATAGAAGTATTTCTTGTTACTATGAGCTCAGCAAAAAAGACATCACATGATAATAATCCGAGGTTAGACTAGTCTGCAGTACAAATTCAGTAACGTTATTTCTATGAGACATTCAGTATTTATGCTTCATTATCGCCCAGCATACCTACCTTGTGGCACATTTTGTGAGAATAGGTCGTCTTGACAACAAATTTGCATACGCTCGCAAGGCTTTGTTAAAAATATTTTCATCAGAAGGTTTACTTAAACTCATGATTACTAATTCGTTCTTCGTATTTCGCACTAAATATATTCACTTTCGCTGAAGCTCGCACTCTGAACCCGAAGCCAAACAATATTAGTTCGTTGCCAATCGCTTGGTGGCGTCAACATCGGCACACCTAATTATCATGAGAGACGGCATTTTAATTGATTGATGTTTTATTTCAAATGTGTTAGTTTTAGTTAAGATTACACGATATAATCAGCCATCAAAAGTTCTATTAACATGAGCCTTAAATATTGGTGATCGTAAAATAATGTCAGAATGAGTTAATAAACTGTAAAGTGACGATGGCTGGGAGCTGTCAAAAATCGGTGGGCGATAATATGTGCAGATTATGGCTTCTGTTGCTCTATTTGATCTGCTCAGAAGGTAAATATAAGTTCACTGAACCACGGGCATTTGAATCCATAATTTGGTGTTCAATTGTTGTTTTATCAATTGGGGCCTAGATCTAATTAATTTTTTTGGTTATTCAATGAATCATAAACTTAGTCCAGTTCGATTTCAAGATTAGCATTTTGTCATTTACTGATTTTATATAGGCCTATGGCTATGCTAACAGTAACATGTTAATATTATGGTGGGTATAACGGAGTAACAGCATTCTCCTGGTTTAGGCCCACCATTTTTATGGCGTCTCATGACGGTGTTGTCACCAGGTGACTAATCTAGAACTATGTGTCCATAATGCAAATTCGTTCTTTATATACTACTACTGTTTTAGACCCATTTGAATAGACGCTTAACAGTTAGGTGGGCCTAAAGCAGGAGTATATATATATAATCCTGCTTTAGGCCCATTTGAATGGACGCTTAACATTGAAATGGGCCTAAAGCAGGAGTACATATCGTCCCCTTGGAGTTAGAAGGTGCTAAACTGCCACTTTACAAAGTGGCAGTTTAGCACCTTCTAACTCCAAGGGGACGATATATACTGTCTATATATACTCCTGGTTTAGGCCCACTTCACTGTTAAACATCTATTCAAATGGGCCTAAAGCAGGACTAAATATATACTCTGCTTTAGGCCCATTTGAATGGAAGCTTAACATTGAAATTGGCCTAAACCAGGAGTATATGCTTTAGGCCCATTTGAATGGATGTTCACCATTGAAGTGGGCCAAGAGTATATATAGACAGTATATATAGACAGTATATATATACTCCTGCTTTAGGCCTATTTCAATGTTAAGCGTCCATTCAAATGGGCCTAAAGCAGGAGTAATATATATAGAATGTATTATATCCAACTGTAATTAATAATGTTAATTAATATATAATAAAATAGTAATTTAAACTACTCGATGCCTTGGGGAAAGTATCCCCCTGGAAAAGGGCGTTCTTTTGGGGATTTACGCAAGCAAAAAGGGGCATGGAGATGTTTTGGGAGGATACCAATACAAGCTAATTACGCCTAAAGTTTTAGGCCCACTAGAAAAGTAAATTCTCAGTCAGGTGGGCCTAAACTTTTAAGCCCATTCAAATGGTGCATGGTCATAGACGTGGTCCTAAACTTTTAAGCCTATTAAAACATGCGTGAAAAATGCTAATTAGGCTATAGACGGTCCTAAAGTTTTAGGCCCACTGCAAAGCTAAATTTTCAGTCAAATGGGCCTAAACTTTTAAGCCCACTCAAATGGTGCATGGAGATGTGGGCCTAAACTTTACAGCATGCGTGATAAATTACAGAAAATTAGAACTGAATAACAGGCATGTGTAAAATACCCATCTTTTAGTAGGCCTATAACTGCTAATGACCATTCAGATATAGCTAAAAGACGGCTATAATACACATGGACATTGTGAGTAGAATAATTAGGGTCAAATTACAGACCGGTGTTCAATTAGAACTGAAAGACAGGCATATATGTGTATAATATACGTCTTTTAGTAGCCCTATAACTGCCAATAATCATTCAGATAGAACTAAAAGATGGCTATAATACACATGGACATGGTGAGTAGAATAATTGGGGTCAAATTACAGACCGGTTTTCAATTAAAGAACTATTGTTTAGAACTGAAAGACATTGTTTAGAACTGAAAGACAGCCATATGTGTATAACATACATGCCTGTCTTTCAGTAGGCATTGGCCTCTGTTAATAATTATTCAAATATAACTAAAAGACGGTCATGATACACATGGACTTGGTGAGTAGAATAATTAGGGTGTACTCTTTCTACTAAAAGACGGATATAATCTTATAGTATCTCATAGTACGACGGGCATTATACACATGTCTGTTCTTCAGTTCAAATTGAAGACCGGTCGTACTATATGATTATAGCCGTTTTTTAGTTAATATATAGAAAGAGTACACCCTAATTTTCATTATTCTACTGACCATGTCCATATGTTAACTAAAAGACAGATATAATCTTATATTATGTGTATCTTATAGTAGGGCCAATGATTTTCCGCGATCGCGGAAAACGGATGGAATTCGCGGAATATACCCTGTGAAAGGAATTGCATATTTCAACAAAGAGTCCAAATCCACTTATTTCACTTGTTTTCATTGACTTTAACTCTTATCCTTTTTGATCGCAGCTTTGACAGTGCTGATTGCGGCATAGTCCGTGTCTACATGTGATTGCGGCATTTGACTGTTTCGGAAATCCATTGCAATGACGTCATTCAGCTTTACTATTTTTAGCCATTTTTATTTTTATTTTTGTAAATGAGCCGGAGCTTGCCGAAATCAGCCAAGGACTCTTGAATCACAGCATGCGTGGTATGACTTAATGTTGGGCCAACATTGGCTAAGGTGACTGGGAAATGAGAGTACAATCAATACCGCTATGACCGTCGCGTGTGCGTTGATGAGGGGCTGGATGGGTCAGCACTTTTTCCATCGGCGATTAATATACTGGTCAATTTTTTATTATTGCTCGACATTGGTAAGATACTAATATATGCAGTTATAATATGAAAAAATAATGTTTTTCGTGTTTCATTCTGTTGATGATTTTGGCAATCAACAATTGTGTTGTTATTCAATTACAGATCTGAGTTACTTGTAGCACACTCAGTCACTGTATTTTAGTCAACAATCTGTGAAAATCGCGCTAAAACGGAATGAAACAGAATTCACCATGTTCACCAAAACGTGAAACGGAAAATCAATTTTTTTGAAATGGAAAATCATTGGCCCTATTATAGTACGACAGGCATTATACACATATGCCTATCTTGCAGTTCAAATTGAAGACTGGTCGTACTATGATTATATCCGTCTTTTAGTTAACTTATAAAACAATTATATTCTTTTTATTCTACTCACCATGCCCATGTGCATTATTGGCGTGTTTTAGTTACGGTAGGCTATGTCTCAATGAGTATTGGCAGTTATAGCCTTACTGAAAGACCGGTATTATATACATTATACCTGTCTTCCAGTTCTAAATGGTGTTTTATTTATCATGCATGGTTGGTTCGGCCTAAAAGTTGAGACACACTCCTCGGACCATTCACCATTACAGGAGGCTTTAAAGTCTATATAAAGGCCCACTTGACTGACAAATGACTTTCTAGTGGGCCTAAACAGTGTTCAGCACAGGCCGCGATATCGCGTCAATTACGCACGTAGAGGTCAAGTGTCTTCTTTTTTTCCAGGGTAGTGAGACAAATGTCTCCAGCTATTTCTTGTCTGTGCTGAACACTAGGCGTCAATTACGTGCTTAGAGGTCAAATGTCTCCTTTTTTTCCAGGGAAGTGAGACAAATGTCCCCACCTATTTTTTGTCTGTGCTGAACACTGCCTAAAACTTTAGGCCCATTTATAGCAGGATTAGCTTGTTTTAATTCATTTTAAATGTATCACGCATCTTTTAATGGGCTTAAAAGCTTAGACCCACTTCTCTGACCATGCACCTATGCTGCGGGCCTAAATGTTTAGGCCCACTTGACTGACAATTTATCTTTCTAGTGGGCCTAAAACTTTAGGCCCATCTATAGCGTAATTAGCTGGTATTGTTATCCCCCAAAACATCTCCATGCCCCTTTTTACTTGAGTAAATCCCCCAAAAAACGCCCTTTTCCAGGGGGATACTTCCCCCAAGGCATCGATTAGTTTAAATTACTATTTTATTATATATTAATTAACATTATTAATTACAGTTGGATATAATACATTCTATGTATATTACTCCTGCTTTAGGCCTATTTGAATGGACGCTTTACATTGAAATGGGCCTAAAGCAGGAGTATATATGTACTGTCTATATATACTCCTGGTTTAGGCCCACTTCAATGTTAAACGTCCATTCAAATGGGCCTAAAGCAGGAGTATATATATATACTCCTGCTTTAGGCCAGCAGGAGTATATATATATACTCCTGCTTTAGGCCCATTTCAATGTTAATCTTCCATTGAAATGGGCCTGAAGCAGGAGTATAATATAAGAACGAGTCTGTATTATAGATATATGGATAGTTTTACATTAGTCACCAGGTGACGACACCGTCATGAGACGCCATAAAACTGGTGGGCTTAAACCAGAAGAATTCCGGTGTGACTCTGCGTCAGGCCTTTTTCATATTGTAACGCTCCCGTCATTCATGTCGACTATGCGCTGGCATTAGTGGTCTTTGTTTTGTTGAACACCGGCCAAGGTGGCAAGGATAGGTAGTCTACATCATATAAATTTTTAAATTGTCCAATAAAGTTATGCTGACCTTTTTTTCTTAAATGCCGACATGCTAAAAAAAAATATTTCACTACATTCTACATAGTTTGAATACCTATGTTATGAAACTGACGTTTATAGGTTCTGACGTATCAAAATGGTCCCTGTACTGAAAGAATTAAAATATTTATAATGGCCGTAGACCATAACATACTTTTTTTTACATAGGTAGACCCCCTATTCAAATGAAGCGACAAGAGCTAAATAAGACATTTATGATGATTTCAAATTGATTTAAACCCTTTAGTCTCCATGGTTTAAACAAAAATAATTAAGAGTTGTAAGGGTTAAGGTGAGAATTGAAAGCTGTCTTTTTGGACGGACACTTTTCAGTTGGGCCATTTTGGACGGGACGGTCAAAGTCTGAAAACCTCCTAAAAGACGACCAAAATTTCACTAGAATCCCCTAAGAAGGACGTGATTGAGAACTCGAAGGTCCACGATGATCGTCTGTTGACCGTTCAGGGGCATTCTCCAAGCAAAATATTGATTTGGAAAATCTGATTTTAACGCAGTATAATTTATGTGGCTCCATTCATTATTATTATTATGCCCCCCACTAATATTTCGGACATATATTGTTACTTATTCCAGCTGTATCATCTATCATAAGCTAATTGTAATCTTTAGCTAACAAATATTTAAAATGAAACATGTAGTACTCAAATCTAGTTGCATGCTGTCTCATTGCAAGGTCTCCCATGATGGTTCTTCAATGTACCCCAGGTGGTGTCTCAATGTGCCTCAAGTATGGGGTACATTATGGACTAATATACCTCCTCGATGCTGTATCTTTATACTTGTGTCGTCAAAGTGTTTTATTTCTGCAGTTTAATAACATTTAGGGGTGGGGGGGGGGTTTTGCAGTTTATTTGATGAAGGGTGTCGGATTTTAAAAATGATTTCTTACATTTGCAAAAAAAGTGACTTTCCAATTATCGTCATTCCTCCACTCACTCATGCATCTTAGATGACCCTCCCCCCATAGATGAGAGGGGGTCGACCATCTGGTTGATGGACGTCATTGAAATCTCAGTTGCTGTATTTTTGACGCCCTGTTTCCATTTCTGGACGAGTACCTGTAATAACCAATTATTATGATCGATTATAATCATGATAATTATCAATAATCAATTATTGGTGATAACGTAAATTATGAACTGAATCCCAGTCCCTTAAAAATATTTGCGGACCTGGTCTGGATTATATTGCCGATCCACAGCACCTGTAGCACGTTTGACAGTCCTGTTATACGGCAGGCATTGGTAACATATCACATGTACATAGACATGATAGATAGGCAAAATTTTAGGAATGCTAACCCTAAAGTCATTTAATTATAGAATTGAAAATTTTTAGGGACAACTTTCCGTGAGCAAAAATGACTAAATATAAATAATTTAAATTAAAATATATGGCAAATATTTGTATCAAATTTAATTTTCATTTCTCATTAAAGTTTTCCTGTTTGAAAAAAATGGCCAAAAACAACAATGGATGTGATTAGTACTTAAAGTCCTGAATAATTGAACTGTTCTTGTTTTCAGGAGCTTTAGAGATTCCTTGCTCCGACCACACTGGAGAAGTTGTGTCTGAAGGAGATGATTTTAAGCCAGAGGCCAATGACCTGTGTAAAGTGTGTCGATGTGAGAAGGGTTTCCCTGTGAGTTGTAAGAGGTTGACGTGTCCCACTCATGCCACTCACGGCTGTACTTTGTGGGAGAAAGTGGAAGTAGAAGGCCAATGTTGTCATGTCATCAACTGTATAGAACTACCCGAAGAGGGAGACAGCGGCAATGCCACCTTAATCGAAATACTACATCCCCATGATAGCACCACAGGTGATGTGCATGTAATAATAATAATAATGTCAATAACAATGCCACCAAGATCAAGATACTACATCCCCATGATAGCACCACAGGTGATATGCATGTAATAATAATAATAATGTCAATAACAATGCCCCCAAGATCAAGATACTACATCCCCATGATAGCACCACAGGTGATATGCATGTAATAATAATAATAATGTCAATAACAATGCCACCAAGATCAAGATACTACATCCCCATGATAGCACCACAGGTGATATGCATGTAATAATAATAATAATGTCAATCACAATGCCCCCAAGATCGAAATACTACATCCCCATGATAGCACCACAGGTGATATGCATGTAATAATAATAATAATGTCAATAACAATGCCCCCAAGATCAAGATACTACATCCCCATGTGCATGTACTGTAGTACAACCCAGCACACACAAGACGTTGACCCGATGCTTGCTAAATGTTGGGCCAGTGTCGTAAATGGTGGACAAACATTGTACCAGCATCAGTTCAATGTCTCGTGTTTGCTGGGAACCTATGAAATCACCAATGCATGGAAAATTTTTGAAGGTGATATTTTATAGCATGTTCTATGTAGCTCTCCTTTTTTGGCATTTGGCCTAAAAAAAAATATTGTTTGTTTCCGATTTCCGACCGACCCTATCAAAACATGTGCGACCCAAATTTATTTTATGGATTTCCAAAAAAAAAAAAAATTTTTTTTTTTTTTTTTTTAGGAAATCCATAAGTTAAGAGATAACTTACTGGCTGTAGTCAAAGTAACTCAAAAAACGTTACGAAAAGGAGAGGGGGGGTCGAAATGCGTCCAAAAAACAAAAAATCATTATGTAATGTACAGATAAGACATGCATAGAAGTGAATTTGGCGCCAAATAAAATAAAAAATGATTCTTACCTACCGATTGGTTGAAGTGACAAAAAATGAAATAAAAAATAAAATAAAATAAATTTCCTACCTACCCACTGGTTAAAATGACAACAAATCGGAAACAAACATATATTTTTTTTTGGCCTAGCTCTCCTTTTTTGGCATTACAAGACAATTTCTAATAAAGGGGTTAATGATGAAGTTATTTGCTCATTGCATTATTGCATTTATAACAGTACTTACTAAGAGTTAATGATTCAGTGACTTACGCATTGCATTATTTAATTTCAACAAGAATGATTTTATGTTTTGACAGTCCTCAACACTGACACCACAAACCTTGGTCTGCGTCTCGTTGCCAGCTTTGTCACTTCCTTCCTCATTCTGGCTTTACTGCTCTTCATGATTCATCGTCTTAGACAGAGGCGCATGCTTGTCATGATGCGAAGTAAGTTATACATCTAACTTATCAATTTGAAGCATTTAAATGCACTACATGGCACATAACTACATACAAAGTCGTATAATTTATCAAAATTTCTGATATTTTACATTTGAGTATGGATGATAAAATATGGACCTTCTCATAAACACCTAGAGCACTGATGCCGACTACCATAACATTTTTGTGCTTTTATTAGCCCCTGTAGGCCACCCTATAGCCATTTTTAGAAGAAAAAAAATCTTTATAGGTCAGAATCTGATGTCTACAGACTTCAGATTCTGACATACAACGACGGTCTACAGTCTCAGATTCTGACGTATAAAGACGATCCCGGCACAGAAAGAATACTAATATTTCTAATGGCTGTAGAACATTAAACTTTGGTCTCCATGGTTCATACAAAAAAGGGTTGAGTGATCACAATTTCCCCTGAGGATCGAACTCCTGACTGCCAGGCCTGTTGTATTCCCCTGTGCTAGATCACTATTGGTAAACAATTAAAACATGACAACGTAAGTCATCATTTCGTCATAGGGGAATTACATTTGATGATGTACATTGTCAAACTGTCAATAGGTTAAAAACTGTAGTATTAGATATTGGTGGTGGGTATGGGAGGGGATGTTAATAGAGACCAAATTGCTGTAATTTCCACATTTTTTTTTCCTAAATTGTATCTAAAAAAAGATTCTGACATTCTCACAATTTTGTGTCTCTGTTATACATATATTTCTTCACTTGATCTCCAGCACTACTGACAATGATGTTTTATGTTTCTTTAGGGCTGAGTACTGAGCGTCGTGGTGAAGAGGACACAGTTGCATATATGTCACAGTTTGATCACGTGGATATCGGGATTACGTTCCCCCCATATGAGGACCCTCCCCCTCCGTACTCCTCACCCAAGCCTCCTCGTATACTGCCTGGCGAGGCCCCTCCCCCATATACAGAACATGCCCCTGACGAAGACGATCACACCAATGAGGCTAATGTGCCCACAGCTGCTGCCAATAATTTATCTCTTGAATCAACTCCTGGATCGCTATCTCCGACAGGGCAAGGATCCACGCCAACACTACAATCTGCTCTCAATAATAGCAATCCAGTGCCATATTCTAATAGAAACAGTGAATCTATTATCTCTCGTGAGAATAGCCTTATAAGTGACACACCTACGAGTCCACATGGTACAGTACTGTCATCAGATGACGCTATCTCCCCGTTATCTACTGACAGATTGGCTGTCGGTGATCAGTGTATGAGTGTCGAGCTCTCACCCGACGTCGGCGCATCTAGATCCCCTGAGAAGGTTAATTCTCTTGGACGGCTCAGTATACAATCGCCATTTTTAAGTCATCTGCTGAATGGTTCAGGTAAGAGCCGACCTCTCTCAGACTGTTACTGTGCATCAATATCGGAGCAAAACCGAACAGACGCTTTACTTGTGCCTACTCCACAGCAAATAGGCGCTCCTGTAACTCTGTTCCCGAGTAACAAGATCAACATGTCTCAAAGCCAGTACATCAAGCGATCAGGCAGTGTTGAAATTCGCAGAGGCAGTTCTAGTCCTCGTAATTCTTATAGTAGCCTTGAAGCAGATCATGGTGGCCGTAATGGATGTGATGTTGATCGTGGGAGAAGTCACAGTTCTCCGCTTCGTCCCGATTCACTTGACCCTGATAACACAAGGGATTACTCCCTGAACAATCCACATTTTACATCATCAGATCAACAGGCTGTTTGGTTAAGTAACAAGACAAGTACGCCTAAATCAAGTCCTGGTGCGGGTATGTCTGTACCCACAGAGCAAAATCACAATAAAAGTAGCAAGCAGACGGTCAGAGGTCAAGATTGGTCGCGTGACAAACAAATGGGTCATGGCAGTGATATGACGTGTGACAAACGACCGTCGCGAAGCAGTGATATGACGTGTGACAAACGTCCGTCAAGAGGGGGTGATATGTTGTGTTGCCTTAACGGTCAGTGCGGCGATGCTGGAGGAAGCAGAGAGCGGGAAGCACGACCGGCTCTCAAACCTCTAAACCTGAAACATTCCAACAGCCAGCTGTTACAAGGTATGGCTGCGGGTGGAGACAGTGGTGTGTCTGCTCCCAGGGAAGAGAGGTCGCCACCCAGTCCTGGCGTTTATAGTCCTACCACATCATCATCCTCACCAAGATCGCCTCCCTTCCTTAATATCCTCCGCTCTGGATCTGTTGTCTCTCAGATATCACAGTTTTCAGTTTGCTCTGAAACGGGCGAGCAAAGACGACCTGGGGCATTGTTACTGATGAATGAGACGGGTGAACTCCGGCGCCCCGGAACAGCATTATCAAATACACAGCCAGCTGAGCTAAGAACATCTAGAACATCATCTAATAATGTGCAGTACCCGATGATGTCTACAGGTAAATCTAAAGGCATATCCCCTTCTAAAAAATTGCAGCCTACAAGTACAGGTCATGCAAAATCTAAGCACTGTGTTGAAAGAAATGAATCAGCATGTCAGTCAGTGGCTGCAGCACTTCCCTTGTTAGAGCCGGTGACAATGCCTGGTGGGGGCGTCAAACCATCAACTAGTGTTAGTCAGTTAGTTGCGGAGCGTGTCAATCAGGCATCCAGATCTCCTGATGCTCGTACTTATCGTAAAGTTATTTATCGAGATCCTGACGAAATATACGACAGCAAACTAGAAGCGGCCAAACCTGAGCCTACAACTCGATCGATTGGCATCTCTTGTCAACAAGATCTAGGTACAAACAAAGTACCTCTGAGGAATGGCAAACAGAAGAAGAAGAAGCAGAGACCACAAAGTACTCCTGGGAAGGTGAAGTCGGAAGAGAAGGTAGAGGATGCAGATCAGTATGAAAACGAAAACATGAAACAGAAAAGACGCAGTATGGAGAGCCCTGAGAGATTAAGACGTCTAGCACGAGGGTGGGATGAGAAAGCAAGAATCAAGGAGTACGGCTTTATAGATGACCCTACTCTGTTAAAGGAGAATTGTCCAGATGGACTTAATCTGAGAGATGTCAGGACCACTCCTGGTAGCTCTCCTTCAAGTCGCTCCAATTCCAAGGAGCGCAAGCGAGACGGATCAGGGGAACGCCACCGGATGAAACTGGAAGGCACTGATGAAAGACGTGAGGGATCTACAGAAAGACGTAAAGTAAAACGGGAAGGGTCGGCAAATAAAAATCGGGATAAACAGGACCACTTACCACAAGATAGATCAACAGAAAGACATGATCTACTTTCCAAAAGAGACAGTGAGAGAGAAATTGGTAATTTTAAAGATGAGAAGTCAAAAGGAGAGTCTTCATGTGGGAGAAGGAGATCCAAATATAGAGGCTCCACTGAGGGACAGCGAGATAAGCCTAATAAGGTGTCTGAGGAGCAGCGTGATAAACGTATTGTCAGTGATGTTACATGTGATAACGTATGTCAATTCAGCTCTGGGTGGGATAACGGGCGTAATGTGGATAGAGACAGCTCAGACTCAGGAGACGGGGCGCCATGCAACAGGTGGTCTCGTAGTCCAAATCGGAGACAAAAGCGCACTACAACAGAGTTCCCAGACCAGAGACAGACATCACGAACACAGAATAACACAGAACTGTACGACCAGGAAAATAACAATACCCGGAACTGTGCCAATGTATGATACATAATGCAGTCACTAATATACAATCTTTCATATCAATTAATTATACAATTTGTATATGTGCATAATATATAGTTAACATAGCAGTGTGCCAAGGTGTATCGTCAGTGTGTAATCCGTTTAAAATTTTCACACAGTAGAAATTGTCTCACTACAGTGACCAAAACTTAATTACTCATATTTGTTTAATTTGAGGATAGACATGTATGAATCTTGATGTTTAACCCTTTCAAGCCTGAATTTACCATTGTCATATTCATTCACTACAAGCCGTGAATTGCTGTCGCAATTCTCGACTTGTAGTGAATGAACATGATTTCATGTGGTTTAAAAATTGAAGAAAATTGCCATGTATTGGTAAATTAGTTTCATGGAAATTTTGTTCTAAAACCCTTTGTTGTAGGAAAATTAAGTCTGTTTTCAGGGATGTAAAATGATGCTTTAATGCATCGTAAGGGCTTAAAGGGTTAAACTGACCAGTATAAATCTTGATGTTTAAATGCACATTTCGTTCCCACTAACAGTCATTTTATCAGCTTATAAACAAGATTTATTCTCGTCTTAGCGCCTAAAGTATTAACAATTTCAGTGGTGGGACCGGCTTTAAAGTCGTAGCCGTAGACCCATAACATAGGTATTCAAATGAAGCTAACTAAGGAAATGGAAAGATCTAACTAAGACATTTATGATGATTTCAATTCAAAAAAAAATTCTTCTGTCTATGGTTTTATGTAACAATATTCAGGGCATTAAGTTAACGAAATAAGATGCATCCAACCAACGTCGGTTTAATGCTGGACTTAGGGGCAGATGTTATCCCAGCAATAACCAAACATCGTAGGGTTTCCGCCAGGGGTTGTCCTGGGGGGGAGAGGTCCGGACACCCTCACTCAGCACCCCCACTTGTTGGCAAAGAAAATGAAAGTTTTTTTTTATATTTTGCTGTTATTTCGGTTAAAATAGGCCATTTTAAGCACAAATATTTGAAACTCCAAATTTTTTTCTCCTAGGGGAGGACCCCCAGATCTCCTGCCCCTTTTGGACACCCCACTCAAACATTCCTGGCGAAATCCTGTATCGGCTCAATGCTCGGTGTTACTACCTTGTAATACCAATGTCCTATTAGGTATTTCTGCTCAGCCGGTTTTACTGTATGTTTAATGTTCAATACTATTCTGGTACCAGTGTGGTATTAAACATATGTCACTGTTGCCTCATCTCATTATCATGTTTTCATATTTCATGTTATTTTTATCGTTTGTTGTTATTTATTATTTAGGTTGTGAAGAATACTCTAGCCTCTTTAACCACAGTACATAGCTGTACTTGTGAAACTAAAAGATTAGGTTAGGCCTACTGTGCTAATGTGTTGATCTATTTTATAGCTGGATATTTCATCACCTTAATATAAAACGTTGTATCCACTACTTTCATGCCAGATATGACCCTTTAGGCCATTTTTTTTTTTCTCTGTTTAAGATGAGTGTGCGCATTTGATTTAGGCAGCGCATTACCACAAAAACATGTTTTTTCCCGCCCAGCGCGCGCATTGGATTGTTGCCGATTTCCGAAAAAAACCAGCTTATTTTGGGAGATAAAAAAATATTTGGAAAAAAAACAGGTTTATTTTAAGAAAAAAAAAAAAAAATTCCAGCTCATGTTTTTTTTGCTTGTTTTTTTTTGTCGCCCTCATTAACTTTTTTCAAATATATCAAAAGTTTTTTTTATTTCGTTGCCCTCCTTAACTTTTCTAGAAATTTGTCCAATATTTTTTTTGTTTAGTCATCCTCATTAACTTTTCCAAAAATAGGTTCAATGTTTTTTTTTCGTAAATGTTTATTTTACCGCCCTCCCTCATTAGATTTGGGATTTTTCTGAGCTAAAACAGAGAAATTAAACATAGTGGCCCTAATATCAGAGTGACTATTTTATTGCTCGATATAGTAACTTTACCAATAATAGTTTATGCTTAATGCTTATTTAGAGGTTCTGTGTTTCTTATTTAAAATTAAAATTAAAAAACTTTTGCAGTTATAGTCTATGGACATGTTTACATCATATGGTCATATTAAGAAGCCAAAATAAAAATACTGATTTTTTGATGATTTTAGCCTGATTGTGTTGCTTGAACCCTTTCAGTGTGGGGACCGACTTCAGAATCTGACATCTGTAGAATCCAACGTCTAAAGACGATACCCGCACTGAAAGAGTAAAATGTTTATAATGGCTGTTGACCCACAACATAGGTATTCAAGTGAAGCAGAAAGAACATTTATTTGTAAATAACCCTTTGGTGTCTTGGTTTATTTAAAAATATTTCAGCACTTCAAGGGTCAAGCACATGGTATATTTTCCAATTGTTGCAGCTCAAAAAGATCTATCTGCCAATTTGTAAAGTGGCTGATGCTTTCCTTGAATACAAGACGGAAAAATAATCAAAGGCTGACAAAAAAAAACAGTTTAAATTCTTGATATTTCCACAGACTTGAGTTTATTTTAAATTAGGCTTATTTTACTTACAATTTTAATACATATAGTGTAAAATTAAAATTAATTGTTGGTAATCTGTCAATGAAAAATCTACAATACTGAAATGAATTTAACCAGACAGATATAAGAAAATATCATTTGACACATTTGGTTTTAAAAGGTCTTATCTGTATGTCATATGTGACAGATGTTACATTTTAATGGACAGGTGAATATTTGATACTTTATCATTGTGTACAATTACTGTTAACACATGTTGTGTTGAATTGTTTGCTTCAAATGACGAAAAATATAGAAAAAATAAACATCTGTAAATGTAATTATTCTTGATTAACTCTTTAAGTGCTTCATTACTACTTAACATTTTCCTTTCATTTGAAGTTGGCATTGCTCACGCAATTGCCAACTTCAAATAAAAGGAAAATACCTCCTCACTTAAAAAATAAACCTGCTAAATTTCACAATGGGGGCTTTACTCAAAATTTATACATGCATATTTGTTCAATTTCTGTCAAATTTTAGTTGTAGAAAAACAGTATGAATGCGCTTAAAAGCGTCGCCCGCACTCAAAGGGTTAACTGAGCCTCTACCACAAACTATTATATGGATTTCAGTGGCATTTCATCTTCACTGTAACATGCTTGAAGCTGTATATATACAATCCCAGCATCATAAGGGTGTGCTGCTGAGTTGTCATTTTTTTTATTCAAATTACTAACTCAAATTTCAGCTCAAATAACAAAAAATATTTGTATTTCCAAAAATTAAATTATGTGATTTATTGAGTATTTATCACAGACAATTTTTTAAATTTCTGTGGCATTTGATTTGATTGAAACTTGTATAATTATATCAGGACAAGAGTTAAGTTACGTGGTTTTGTCTCAGCTTGTAATACTTTGTTGGGACCAATATTGTTTCCTTTTTATTGAACTTGCCAGTGGAGTGATAATCATGGTCACTTGATGTTAATCATACACAATATATAATGGTATGTAGAGTAACGTCACTTCTGTATTCATGGCATTTTGTATAGTTTGTGTTTTAAAATTAAATTTCACACATTCCAGAGATGTGCGATATCTTCATCAGTTTGAAGTTTCTGTTTGAAATAACCAAATGTATATTTTGAAAGATAATTTTTTTTCATCCACGAACAGGATTTAATTTTAATTTGTGCACAAGTATCAACCCTTGTAGCAGAATCGCATTGTTTAAAGTGCCAATAACATATTTTTATAATCCCTATTTTTGTCTCTGCTTGACAGTTTTCGTTGATTTAACGCTTGCATTGATTCTGCAATTGCCAGTGTTGAATGCATCAGAAAATAACTGCAGAGTAACTATGGTTATCTTGCGCGTAACTGTCTTGATGCTTGCTTAATGGTGAATGCATTTGTTCCTATCGGACTTGAAGGATCTGATCATGAAAAAAAATGCTTCAGTCTAAATTGAATTGACGTTGTATATAATAATTTGCACATATTGTATATATAACTAATCTTCTCTTGTAAAGTGTTGTCTGCACAAATCAGACATGAATGAATGATGTCAACTGATGTTAACATGTTGCTGATGAAGTATCTGATTAAACATGTTGTCAAATTAAATACATGTCATGTTCTTAATGAAATATACATCTCATTAACCCTTTCAATCCTGAATTTACCATAGTCATCTTCATCCACTACAAGCCGCGAATTGCTGCCGCAATTCTCGACTTGTAGTGGATGAAGATGATTTGACGTGGTTTAAAAATTAAAGAAAATTGCCATGTATTGGTAGACCAATTTAATGGTACTTTTCGTTTTAAAATCGTTTGTATTAAAAATTAAGTCTGTTTTCAGGGATGTAAAATGATGCTTTAATGCATCATGAGGACTTAAAGGGTTAATTGGTTATGTATTGAAGATGAGTATCTGCCAGTTTTTTGAGGATCACCTGCCTACAGTAGCGCATATGGCCGATATTTGAATGTTGCACTGCCAAAAAGAGTTGCCGCACACATTCATCCTTTGACTGTTCATGCTGATGTCACTCACTTGTGACTGTCGCCGCACCTGGTCGCAATGCGTAAATAGTCCCTGTACATAACCTATGTTTTTGTACCGCCCAGTGCAATTATTTATCCTTGGTCTTCCCCGTCTTGGCCTATCAGAGGTTAGTTAGTGCCTTAAAATCTGGTGTACAAGTCTCCGGCCTTTTCTGACAATTTAGGTCGTCGCTAGACCACCTTCCGCCATAGCAATACATGCAATAACACGCTCACGCTGCACAATTGTCAAACAAGGCATTTTCATCACATTTCATGCGTAAACAACAAAAATTATTTAAAATTGAATAGGAAGACGGAATTTTCGTATCTCCATCCAGACCTCATCATTGCAGCATTTTCAGATATCCTGCATAATGCAAACTTGATAAACTGGTCTAAAAAGCTAGATTTTAAGAGAGGGGATATTAGTACTTGCCACACAGAAACCGTGCTAGCGGATAGCTAGACAAGAAATGTGAGTGATATTAGTGCTTTCTGCACTGTAGGTGGGGGGGGGGGGGTGTCTTAAGTTTTTTACAAAAATATCAACCCTTCTAGTTCTGATTAACCCTGAAACCGCTAAATTTATTTTTTACCCAGTTGAAGTTGTCTCGCTACTGCGACACACAAATTCAACTGGGTGAAATTTACTCATATTTGACTAATTTGAGCCGAACATTTGAAAATCGTCATGCCTAAAGGTATGGTCAACTGTCAAAATTCGCAGGACAAGGGTCCCCCAGAATGCGATAGTGCCCGTGGGTAGGCCAAGGCCCTATTCCATAATAATACTAAATATGCGCTTCATACCCAAAGCCTCATTAAGAGCAAGTTCTCAAATCACAGCAAGTTCATATATACTTGAGCGACATCTATAAGTTAAAAATTCAAAGCCCTCTGCCCTTACCCCTACTTGGTCGCTGGCTTGCAAACAAACTGACTGTATTACTGCGGGTATGTGGAAACTGCCTGACAGTGAACACAAAACATTTGTGTGACTTTATGCAATGTTGGACCAGCGTCGAAGAGGTTGAGCCGACGTTGTATAGGCCCTTAAATGCCATACAAATGTCTTGTGTTTGCTGGGCAGGAGGACTTTCTCTCAAACACTGTACATTTATCCAATGTTGGTTCAATGTTGGGCCAGCGTCGCAGACGTTGGCTTAACATTAATACAGCATTGGATCAATGTCTTGTTTGAGTGGTATCTTGTTATCAGTTCAGTGGGTATATTAATGCCGACAATCTGTACTCAATAGGCTACTGTTGGCCTACACTTGACCGTCCCAGGCATGCACATTTTGCAGTTGAATCATTCTTTAAATGATCATTTCGCTCCTCATAACAGTAATTTGATTGGCTGATAAAATGAATTAAAAACGACTATAGTCATGCTTAGCAGTTTAAAATGCTGTCACTACTAATATTAATATAATTAACCACAAAAGCACGTACGTTGTGACCTTCGTTAAATTGATTGATTTTTCAACGTGAGAGGACCTGGGCTTCATTTACACTTAGAAAAATAAGTAAGAAAACACACAGGTATATGCCACAAATCAAGTGTAGAAGATTTATTGTTAATAATATATCACATTAGACTACAAAATTCAGAAAGGCAATTACTGTTCAACATAAAATATACAAGACAGTTTACAATCCTTTCTGCATAAGTTCAGGGGCACCGCCCAGTGTGAAAAAGCTGACAGACAAACCTGGAGCATGAACACCGTATCACATGGTAGTCTTGACCTCCAACCCTTTCATAACCCACTAACCAATAGTAGTACTTGTCATGCATTTACGCTGAAATTGCAGACACAATTGTCAGGTAAAAGTTATGAAGCATGTTCCTTTCATCAGCTGTCCTTGATTTGACGGTGGAATTAGTGAGGCAGATTTCAATTTCAGATGAGTATTATGATGATGTATACATGTTCCATCACAGGAAAAAATAATTATTCTTTCTTTATTACCGTAACTTGACAAAAACTGTCCTTGTGAATGAAATTTAAAAATAACAATGCAATATAATCTTGAAAATATGAAACTACAAAAAAAAGTGTTTTAATAAAACCAACAAAGTCACAATATGACCTAGCTATTATGTAATTGGCTTCCAACTGCTAACAAAATACAATCAAGATCAACACTTTCATCTATTGAAGTGTGTTCATGCTGCACGTATTGAAAATAAAAATATTTACATTTTCAGATAAAATGACATTTACATATGTACACATATCAACATGGTGAAAACACCTTCGTGGCCCCATTAAATCATTCTAGTCACACAATGTTTGCACGTACATATTGCTTTATTGGTTCCCCACATACACATGTACTTTATTTATAAAGAAGACATGTTCACTACCTACTGTTAATCAAAGTTGTCACAAAACCTAAAAATGCCAGATGTATACATCAACAATGAGTGTATTTTAACTTTTATGTGTTATAGAAATAAATTTAACAATTTTTAAAATAATTAAATCCAATAATTACTAAAAAATCACCGATTATTGGTGCACCAGGCAAGTTTAGATTTTTTGACAACCATGAAAAATGCTGGGTGGTAAACATGTCCTGTTCTTGAGCTTCTGGATTAATAACATTGATGGTATTGCCTTGTCGAGCGACATATATCGTGAGCAGTAAAATGAAGTTTAAGTTGTAGCCGGTCTGGCCTAAGGGCACATGCAAAAGAAAATGTCATGTCTGCAAATTGTATGACATGTATATACACTATACCATACAGTGACTATGCTATAAGTGGCATACCAGTTCATTTAAGTACAAAAGTGGAATACAAGTACCAACTTTACTTACATCATCACATGTTTTTGCGTATTTTGACTTGAACAAATCATAATAAAAATACTGTGAACTTAAGTACATGATGGCAATAATATAATATGCCACATTCCAGAGATATCGACCCAATGTTGTTTTAATGTTGGGCAAGCATCAAAGACAGCATTAAAACAACATTGGATCAATATATTATGTTTGGTGGGATCATTTTTTAAAAAATAACATACATGTAAAGATATTTATAGATTTGACAAAATAATTTACAGAGTTGAAAATAATTACCTACCTACCATTGTTATTTAATGCACTAAGATGGACACCAAAATGAGGCTAGTAATATAATATGAAGTGCATACTGGCATGATAAGATGATAATGTATGAACAGTGACGTGAGATGATTAGAATGATAGAATCACAGACAGAGAGGACAGGAGAAGCTGTCACAACCAGAGGTTATTACAAAAAATAGAAAACGGTTTCCGCTGTATGCGACCCAGCCGCACATAATCAGTCGCATAGTACCATTTTTTGTAGTGCAGAAGGGCGGGGGCCCTAGGGTAGTGGTTAGCACCGCTGCCTTTCACGCCAGAGTCCGGGGTTCGGTTCCCAGTCTCGGCGGTTTGAAAGAAACAAAATTGTTTCTTCCCCATCCACGTGTGAAAGTTAGTATTGTGGGGAGCCTCCGTGACCGAGAGGTAGCGTGCTCGGCCTCAGACCGCCAGGGCTCGAATTTCGAATCCTGTGTCTGGAGGACAGTGTCATCTCAATCATCCCACCATCCTCAGGAGGTTCTCCTGGCCCAGTTTAGCCTATATGTGCACAAAGGTGGCCTAAAGCCCTATTCATTTTATTTTGTAGTGCAGAAATGCCAAAAATTACTAAAATTAATAATCAGTCGCATACTAGGCCAAATTTGTTGAAGTGCAGAAATGTCAAATAAAATAAGCTAGTTATTTATTCCAACTTTAATGTTTTGTTTAAAATTCTGTAACTTTGGTTTAAATATTGATAATTCTTAGCAGTTTGAATGACAGACAAAGTTCAATTGTTTACTTTCAAAATATTGCATTACATGCATCCCGTTTTGTGAAAAATGTATGATGCGACTGATTTCCTGCAGATATGTCACATGTATAGCGAAACCAAATACATCCACTCCCATCTATTTTTGATTGAGGCAACATCTTGTGCCCTACAGTGCACACTTTATATGCAAACTTGTATACATCACCAAAATGACTAAATTTTAGCTAAAACATAATATTATAACAATGATAAGTGGCTGCATTATTTCTAAAGAAAACAGTTTCTCTCCATAACACATTAACATGAACTTGAAATTTTTAAAAAGGCCACTATTTTCTTTGAAAATCTTTGAAAATCCCTTGGAGCAGATTTGAAAAAAACAAGGTCAGTAAAAATTCAGAGAAAATATACGTTTTTTTATGGACGATCAATTCATGTTTACATGTTTGGCATTCTTTATACAGCAAAATGCTGGATCCTGTCATTGCAATGTTACAGGTATTGGACAGAAGTGTATTATAGTTATCGAAACATTTTTAGCAATTATAAAACGACTAGCCTACATCTTATAAAATGACTACAGCTTTATCAAGAATATTGATTTGTTAATATGAAAAAATACTTTGCCAGTTACTATTCTACATGGACATTATATGTATTTGTTAACGTCAGATCTCTCCTCTTTTATTGCACGTAATTGTAATATATTAATGTCACACGAAATTAATTTTATGGATGACGGATTCTCAGCAGGAAAAAATGGAGCGAGCGAGCGAATTGTTTTTTTTCTAAAAAAAATGTTAATTTCCCCCAAAAATGGAGCGAGCGAAGAAGCGACATTTTTTTCAAAAAAATGATTTCCTGCAAAAATTAGGCGAGTGAAGAAGCAAATTTTGTTTTCAAACAAAGAAACGTAACACTGACGTGATTTTCAGGTGGGGAAAAAAAATTGGTGTCTCCAAACAAAAATGGAGCGGAAAAATAAATTAAAAAATTGGTGCCCCCAAAAAAATGAAGCGGCGAAATATTTTTTTTTTTTATGAAAAATTTCAATCACAGTAGAATCGAAGCGGCGAATCCGTCATCCATAAAATTATTTTGCTGTGGCCTAAACTGAAAAATATATGGCTTCTTCAACAAATACAGTAATAGAATGACATTATATAAAATGTACAAAGTAAAACATATAATAACAAGGTAATATTACACATGTAATAAAATATTCTAACATCAAGTGACTCTGAGGACATATTGCCCCCTGGTGTTTTCACCCTCGAAAAGTTACATTTTATAAAATGAGAAAAACAACAAGTGCAAGTTCAAGAATAGTTACATGCCACAGAATAATAATTTGTAACAAAAATAATTGTTTTCAATGCTTGTTTAAAATTTGTAAAACTTGCACTATATATTATAATACACTTATCGAAAAGATATTTTCTGCTTAGGCAAATTACGTTGTAAACATTAGCCCTTACAACGCTGAGATATTTTATATGAACCATGGAGAACAAATGTTTTTTTTCAATTTGAAATCAATAAAAATGTCTCGGTTTAAAGCTGTTTGCGCTTCGTTTAAATACCATGGGTCATGGGTCTACGGCCATTATAAATGTTTTAATTCCTTCAGTGCGGGGACCATCTTTAAAATTTAAAATCTGACGTCAGATTAATTGAAAGGGTTTAAGCGTTGAAATATATACTACATATATATATACCACATATATATATGGATTACAATAGGTAAACCTAACATATATTTTTGAAGAGTAAGTGTAAGTTTAATTTTCATTTACTTCCGGTGAGCATTCAACTGCTATAAATATATATTTCAAATGAAAAAATCCACAAAACGTGCTTAGAATAATATGCTATGTCTCTTTTCAAAGTACAAAAACATCCTCGAAGCAGCCACGTCAAGCCAAAAATAAATGTGACTGAAAAAATACCTCTACCTCCTCCACATATGTTTCCAGTTTAATATTTCACACATGTTTTAAATCAGATCAGGGGAATGGCGAGTGTACAATTGAGAATAACAGGTATGCAGAAGGGGCACGGGTATAAGGCCAAATCGTAAGAAAATGGCGCTGTAGAAAACACCCAATAGCTCACAGATGCTTCATCTTGTTTATCAAGATGCTTTTTCTTGATCAATTTCAATGTATTAAGTGATTGGTTTCACACTACTTGCGACAGTTGTATCTGCTAATGGAATGCCACGAGTACGGATATGACATCCTGAAGTCAATGGAGAACTATTCACAGTAATTATTCCGGACATTTCTGTCCTGAATTGGATGGAGACGTTACTGTTCCACAACTTTAGGTAAAGGACTTTCACTTAGCGACACCTTTCTGTAACAAAAAGCATAAAGTGAAAATTTGAAGATTTTTCAACATAAAGGAATTTAAAGTGTAATAGCTCGAGGCAAATCATGTTTTCATAAAAGATAATGCTAGGAACAGTCCATGCAACAAACTAAGTACATTTTACCTTAATTATGACAGTCGAGCAGCGAACGTGTACTCAGTGATCATAAATCTAAATACTTTGAAGTTGTGTCTCGCATCAAGAGACGCAACTCAAAGAGAGTGAAAATTTCAACCAGAAAACTTGTGGCATAAAGGATTAAAATAAACATAATTCCCAGAAAACACTACACATTAAACTAATGCTGGCCAGCCATCTACGATGTCTGTCCAACATTGGTTCAAAGTCTGGTGTTTGCTGGGTTTGCAGTCATATTGTATACTCACCGTTTCGCTAAAACGTCAAATGATTCTGGTGCAGAGTAAGATCGACCATGTTGCTGGAATTCCATGCGCGCATGTAGCTTTAGTCGCCCTGGATTGAAGGGATTCTTGAATGACCGCTGCCGCAGGATTGTTTTAACCATAATCTGCAATAAAGAGAATAAGAGTGAAATTAAATCAACTACCATCTAATAACCTGTAGTTATTATATAGCTACTACCCTGTAGTTATTATAGGGCACATGGACATTATGTTTCCAGTAGGACTACACACTATATATTATTATTATACGGATGTTATTTAAGTTTTTTACATAACATCTGCACAAACTCTCTAAAATGACATTTTGCATTAACCCCTCCACTTCCAAGTCCAAGTGTATTCCAGGATCCAGGGATACTAGTGTCCATTAGTACATGCCGACTGAAATTTCCGTCATATGGATATGTATATTAACGAATGCTGACAGAAATTTCCATCACGTATGGAAGTGATAGGGGTTAATAAGACACATGTACATACCACAGTTTCTATTTTGGGGACCACTTTGACGGAGTTTGTGATTTCCTCGTCGGTCACGGTGATCTGTACACAGTTCTCCTCCTCTCCTAGCAGTGGGTAAACACCGTTCTTTGTCACCCAGTTATGTTCCTGAAGAAAAAATAGATCAATTTTCATAAATATAAGACGTCTAATTTTCATAAATATAATTTTTTTGCATCATTTTAAGCTGGTTATAAAGTTAGTTATTAATTCCAGCTTTAAATGAATGAAAAATAGAAACAAACAATTTAGCAGCATATGTCGGTGTGGATGTGAGGCTCTTGTTTTTTAACCCTTACAGCGTGGGGATCGACTTTAGTCGACAGAATCTGACGTCTACAGACGTCAGATTCTGACGACTAAAGTCGATCCCCGCACTGTAAGAATCAACATATTTCTAACGGCCGTAGACCCATATCATAAGTATTCAAATGAATTGGAAAGAGCCAACTGAGACAGTCATGATGATTTGAAATTGAAAAAAAACCTTTGGTCTCCAAGGTTTTCATAAAAAAATTCACCGCTGTAAGGGTTAACATGCATGGAATATACATGTTTCAGCAGCAAAAGGGTTAAGTATTCAACCCTTACAACGCTGAAATATTTTATTTATTGGAGACCAATGGGTTTTGTAAATTTGAAATCATCATGAATGCCTTAACCCTTTCAAGCCTGACTTTACATTGTCCTCTTCATCTACTACAAGCCGCGAATTGCTGTCGCAATTCTCGACTTGTAGTTGATAAACATGATTTGATGTGGGTGAAAAAGTAAAGAGAGTTGCCATGTATTGGTAAACCAGTTTCATGGAAATATTTATTCTAAAACCCCTATTTGTAGAAAAATTGAGTCTGTTTTCAGTTATGTAAAATGATGCTTTATTGCATCGTGAGGGCTTAAAGGGCTAATTAGCTTGTTCCAGGTGACCGTTCATTATCAATTTTTTATTCTTCCAGCGTGGGGATCGTCTTTAAACATCAGAATCTGACGTCTATAGAAGTCAGATTCTGACGTGTAATGTCGGTCCCCGCGCTGAAAAGGGTTAAACTTCACCTTCATCAGAGGTAGCGTGATTCTCTCCACAGGGTCTTTTTGAAGCATACATAATAACAAGTCTTTCAGACTGTCACTCATCTCTGGCCTGTGAAAAATAACAGAAAACAGATATAACTATAAAACCAAATAGATTAAAGCTGGGGAGTCATTTTGCTTCAATGGACCATAATAATTACAATATGGCAGACCCCACTCATGTGGACGTTGCCCAAGACACACATGCGTGGACACCCTCATTGTTTACTCAGGGAATCATAACGACCCAACTACTATCAAATGATAAATACTTACTATCGAGATTTATATCTATTAGCCCTTTCAGTGCGTGGAATTTATACGTCAGAATCTGACATCCATAGATGTCAAATTCTGAAGACGATGGATTCTAACGTCTAAAGTCGATCCCCGCACTAAAAAAGTAAAAAAATTATAATGGCCGTAGACCTATTACAAGTATTCAATGCAGCGGAAAGAGCATTCTAGCTTCAGATGACTGAAAAATTGGAAGATAAAACAAAAAAATAACACCCTCATTGTTTACGTTGAAGAGAAATCTAGGGTTACCAATTAGAGTCAAAGTAAAAGGTTTTGTTTCTATATAGGTATTAGAAGCTCATTTGCAAATTACTTAAGTTAGGTTTTGAAAAACAAATAACAGTTTTAAAGAAAAAGTTAATTTTTAAAATGAAATAAAAACATACGTTGGAGGAATGATCACAGGTTCTGTCAGAATTTTCTTGTGTAAACCCAAAATGTATTCGTCCGTGAAAGGAACCTGTAACAATTAAGCAGAATTATTCACTTACGATTGGGAGCATGTACATTTTTGGAATAGTACCAAAAGTTGTCAAAACACATGATGAATCATTCCAAATGATAAATACTATTGAGATTTATATCTATCATATCTATTCCAGTGCCGGGACCGACTTTATATGTCAATAGACGTAAGATTCTGACGACGTCCGATTCTAACGTCTAAAGTCGATCCCCGCACTAAAAAAGTAAAAAAATTATAATGGCTGTAGAGCCATAACAAGTATTGATATGAAGCGGAAAGAGCATTCCAGCTTCAGATGACTGAAAAATTGAAAACAAAAAAATCAGCAGTTTATGTCCATTTTACGATAAGTGTGTTTATAAGATGTTCAGGTAAGACCGTTGTCATACATAAAGAGGAATCAATTGAGACCAAGTTAGTAATACTCAACTATAATTGTATTCCTTATATTCATTATACATTATATTTCAATTGGCATTTTGGGAGTTCTCCAGCATCATAAGGGGGTTGTAATTCTCTGAGTCATGAGGAAGCATTAGTGCTGTGTCTCTTGAGTGAGGCTACCCTGCCCATGATGCTGCTGAGGCTGCTTGAGAGCAGGATTGGGGGCCAAGATGGCAATCATATGCCCACTTATGTTGCTGAAGAAGCTCCCTATATAACCGGAATATGCTAGAATAACATTAGAAAAGAGGATGAATGAGGTGGGTTAAAAAAAGTATGGAAATGTCTGCACCCCAACTCCAGGCTGGCAAACAAAGGACCAATTTGTGAATCCAGCTTAGACTCCAACAATGGAAAAACTTCCCATTCAGGAGCTCTCTGGTTGGTCATTTAAGCGAATACTCTTATGCAGCCAATAATAAAACAGCTGCTCTGTGATTGGGCAACTGTTGCTTTTAGTCTACATTGACTGCAATCAGAAGCTGAGGGAATGATACTGGAAATAAAGCTACAGAAAACATAAACCCACCTACATGGATCTCAATCCCAATAGGTAACACACAAGAGCTAAAAAAGTGAATATTAAATAGATGTTTTTGTGAATACCCACATGTCCATAAACAAAGCTGAATAGCGTAATGCCCATCGCCCATATGTCAAGTGCCTGAAAATAAAAGAAATAGTAAATAAATATTTTAGCAATTTTCTGGATGTAGAGATGAATCCATAGACTGGAACTTCAAGATTTAAAAAAAATTATGTTGCGCAATAACCAGTTAAGCGAAATATAAAGACAAAATTCACGATTTCATATTTCGGACATGCATGTCCAAAATAAAAAAATGGGAGTTTTGTCTTTATATCTCGCCTAACTGGTAAATTTGCAACACAAAAATTAAAAAAACTTTTGCAGTTCCAGTCTATTGACATGTTTACATCATCTGGTCATATTAAGAAGCCAAAATAAAATGTTATTGATTTTTTGATAATTTTAGCCTGAGTGTGTCGCTTTAATAATATATGACACTATTCTATTTTGGCTATTTACCTCTTAAATCGCTACATTAAAAAATTTTAATGAATAATTTTTTCCCACTTGAAATTCAAGTGGGCGAAAATTACTCATATTTATTCATTTGAGACCAAACATCTTGATGTTTAAACACACATTTCATTCCGAATAACAGTGATTTAAGGGTTTAATAAAACAGATTTAAAACAACTATAGTCGCCTGCTTAATGGTTTAAAGTTGAGTCACTTTGAGATGGTAATTGTCACCAGGGTTCCCCACAGAAAAAAAATCATCTGGTTGTTCTCTCAAAAATATTACCTTAACGCGCGACCAGCTTAACCCTTACACTGCCGCATAAAATTTGCAGTATGTGTGGTTGCCCACTAAATAGTATCTGGCACGTTTTTTCTTCAAAAAAACATCTGATGAACAGCTGATACTAAAAGTCAATAAATTACATAATCAGTCAGTTAGCCATCTTTACAATGCAAATGGAAGGACACCACAAATTAAAACTGAATTTTTTTTTTTTAAATTGAATTTTTTTTTTCTTTTAGAATTCATCTGGTCAGGCAGCCGGCAGTGCCGGCACTGTGGTGAACCCTGATTGTCACAGTAGTTCATATCTGAAGGTCATGAGCAGAATCAGCTTGGCATTCAGAAGTGCAAAGTGGCATAATACTCTAATAGATTAGCCTAGGGATTAAAATGTCACTAACTGAAGAAATGCAATGCTGGGAGCAGTAATTGAGCAATTGTAAACTAGTGGGGAGCATGACCCTTGCCATCCCCTTTGGTTCCGCCAAAAAACCAGATCTATTTCATATACCTTTCCTGCAAATTCCTCTTTGTCTTCCTTTAGTGCCTCAGGAGCCATGAATGCGGGTGTGCCCGCCGTGCTCGTTAACAGAGCGTCACCGCCCTGGAACTCATTACTCACCCCAAAATCTGCAATCTGAAACCAATGCCTAATAAATAAAATAATGTAGACATAGACAGCATTACCTAAACCCTTTCAGCGCAGGGATCATCTTCAGTTGTCAAAATCTGACGTCTGTAGACATCAGATTCTGACGTATAAAGACGGTCCGCACTGAAAGCATTAAAATATATAATGGCCATAGACCAATAGCATACGTAATCAAATGAATCAGAAAGAGCTAACTAAGACATTTATGAGGATTTAGAAATTGAAAAAACCCTTTCGGTTTACATGGTTTTTAAAAAAATATTCCAGCGTTGTAAGGGTTAATTTACCCGCTAAGTCTTCTTATTTCAATTTTAAATTTCTCATATTTGCTTAATTTGATACCGAACATTTACAAAGGTTGATGTCAATAAACATGCATTTCATTCCCAATATCAATGATTTGCTCAGCTAATAAAACGGATTAAAAACGATTATAGTCACGCTCAGCGCTTAAAGGGTTAATCCTCGTAACGCACAGATATTTATTCTCTTCTACAACTCATTTCACAACACAAATTGAATTTATCTCTTTCACACCGCAACACAAATTGAATGCAAAATTTTTATTTTATTAAATACGCATTGACATATTATATATCAAATGTAAGAAGGTGTTTATTTTGATTTTTATAATTTTTTATTAAATTATTATAATCTTTTAAATGTGACATGGGTGAATAAAGGGTAAAATAATACATTGTATGAATGTCATATATGATATAATAAAAAAGAAGAGAAGCTTTGGACAGTGTGGTGTTGAGTACTAGTAACAACTGATAACACAGTCAGTTTTATTAGCATCATAATCATTGTTGTTAGTTTTTATCAGCCCGAATTGCAAGTGTTTGGTTGGTTTTGTTTTCTTACTCTTACAGCGCGGGGATCGATTTCAGTCGTCAGAATCTGACGTCTGTAGACGTCGTAGACGTCAGATTCTGACAACTAAAGGCGGTCCCTGCACTGTAAGAGTATAAATATTTCTAATGGCTGTAGACCCATAAGATAGTTTTTCAAATGAATCAGAAAGAGCTAACAAAGCCATTTATGATGATCTCAAATTGAAATAAACACCATGATTTTACAAAAATATTCCAGCGTTGTAAGGGTTAAATAGGCTAATGTTTACCTTGACGTGTCCATCGTCACCCAGTAATAAATTGGAAGGCTTCACGTCTCTATGGATAATCTTCTGATAATGCACTGTGAAAAAGATATACAGGTGTTTACAAATGAAAAGTGATAAATTATCTACACCAAAAGCAGGTTGTAAATTTGGGTGAATTTTATTAAAATTTACAGTCAATAATATATTCAAATCATTTCATCTCAAAGGTTACAATATTTGAATAGTAAGCGTTCAAGAGTGAAACCAAAAAACGTTCTTAATGTAAATAACTCTTCTTACAATATTCAATGCCGAGTATGACATCTCTCATGTACGTCCACGCCTGGTCCTCTGACAGTGGTGACTCTGTTGGCACTTCTAGCACAGCCCTGCAGAAAAACACAGTAGATTAATTATAATAATAAAATAAACTTTTTTGAGTTTTGAAAAACTGGTAACTATGCACTCCTGCATTCAAACAGATGTTTCTTTGGTATGAAAGGATATATCGTTTAATCAGCAAGATTAAAAGGACATATCTCCCATCTGAAAAGTGTGCTCCGTCATTGTGGACTGTACAATGAAGGCAGTATCTACCATTTTACAAAGGGCTAAATACGTCCTTTGAAGGTTGTATCTACTAATTCGGAAAGTAGGAGATACATGTACGTACGTTTGTATCTGAAATTTAGCGAAGTGGAGATACATATCAATTCTGAACAATACCTTCATGGTTTATACAAAAGTAATTCAGCGCATTAAGAGTTAAAAATATGATGGACCATGGCATAACTCTCACCAGTAGCCTCCATCCCAGCTAACACTCAAGACAATGACCCAATGTTGTTTTAATGTTGGTCCATCATCTATGTCGCTGCCCCAACATTAAACCAGCATCGGGCCGATGCCTTGTATTTGCTTGGATGTAGCCTCTATGCAGTATCCACTCACCCTCTCTCCACAAGCTCAAATGCTACAAAAACAAGAAAAAATATCTGTAAAAATATAATACATTCAGCACTTTAACCTATCACTCGCTAAATTATCTTATTTTAATTTTCACCCACTTGAGAAGATGTCTACCATTAGATATATTATATCTGCTTACAAAAATACAATATTTCAAAAAAAAGACAAATGGAAGCTGTGTATGTTTACATACAGCTCAGTCAATAGCTGTTAGCATCATGTTTAAATTACTAGCTGGTAGCTGTATCTAGAGCTGATTTTATATTTTTATCAGGCGATCTACACAATGGTTTCAAAGAAAAATAATCAGCTAAAAAGTAATGTAGTTTTTGTATTTGACATAGAAATATGTTAATATGGCACAAAACTCTCACTTTGAAAATATTTTTGTCAACTATGTTTGTGTTGTACAGTGTAGTATAATGACACACAACTTCCAAACTTGTGTCTAAAATGTTTTGTACCTAAGATTAGCAGGCAAATTCATAAGCTGGAACCACTGACCCAATTTCCAGGTTCAAATGACGAGAAATATTTTAGTTGATGAAAAATAGACATCGCACAAATTAAACTATTTGATTAACCCTTTCAATGCATGGATCGACTTTTGACGCTAGAATCTGACATCAAAAGTCGCTCCACGCGCTAAAAAAACTAAAAATGTATAATTGCAGTAGAACCATAACATAGGTATTCAAATGAAGCAGGAAGAACCAACTAAGCCATTTATGATGATTTCAAATTGTAAATAAAAAATCTTTGGCCTCCATGGCTTATACAAGAATATTTCAGCCCTTAACCCTTTCAGTGTGGGGACCGTCTTCATACTTCAGAATCTGCGGTCTGTAGACAGCAGATTCTGAAGGTCCCCGCACTGAAATAATTACAATATTTATAATGACCATAGACCCATACCATATGTATTCAAAAGAATCGGATAGAGTTTAAATTCTAAGACATTTAGGATGATTTCAAATCAGAAAAAAACCCTTTGGCTCCATGGTTTATACAAAAATATTTCAGCGCTGTAAGGGTTAGGGTATTTTGTAAATTTCAGTCATATTTCATTTTGCTAATAATATTTAAACCGAATAGTTTTTTCCCCACTCACCGAGGTATAGATTGTCTTCCTCAGATCAGTTTAAATATTATTAGCAAAATGAAATGTGACTGAAATTTACAAAATACTTGTGTTAGCTCATGAGTTACCCATAACCCTTGCGCTGCAAGGGTTATGGTTAACTCATGAGCTAACACAAGTATTTTGTAAATTTCAATGGCATTTCTTTTTGCTAATAATATTTAAACCGAATAGTTTTTTCCAACTCACCGAGGTATAGATTGTCTTCCTCAGGATCGTCCATCACTTCCACAAGCTTGACAATGTTCGGGTGGTCCAGCTTCTTTAGAATAGCTATCTCTTTGTAAACACGCTCTAGAGGCTCCAGTCTTTTCTGTCCGGCACGGATTGATGGCTTTCCTAAATTAATACAATAAAATACATATTCTGTTTCACTAAAGATCAATAGAAGATAAACGGTTTAATACGTTTGTAATCAATATTATATTTAATACATTTAATATGGCACAAAACTCTCAAGTTGTAAATACGTACAGTATAATAATAATAACGTTCACATTATCCCTTGAATATTTTGTATGATTAAAACTACATAAAAATTATGAGAAAATGACTTACTGAGGAGACCAGCTTTCTTCACAAGTTTCCGTTTGGATAGGATTTTCATTGCCTAAAACATTAAAAGACATGTGAAGTTGTACTACAAATTTGCATGGACTTCTTAATTTTGAAACCTTTTTCATTACTCAAGTTTAATGTTAACATTTAATTCCAAACAGTGGAAAATTAGCCAACCCTTTTAAATACTTGTCGCATTTAAAAAAATGGTAAAAGAGATCAAAATATTGTTCATTTGATATATGGGTATTTTATTAAAACATGTAGTTTTTATTGATCTTGAGTGTAAAGCCATGAGCAAAAACACTGGGTGTTAGCATGAATAAGATAGCCGTACATAAATATAAAAGCTCACATATTGTATATCGTCCTCTTCATTATACGCCAGCTTGACAATTCCATATGAGCCCTGTTAAAAAAAAGATTGTCAATTAAGCATCAATCGATATCAATTATAGGAGATGGTCACTAAATCATATATACCAGGAAATATCTACACCTGGGTTACAATAATTACTGGGTTTCTACAACCAGTCACATGGTGTAAATAATTAACCCTTAAACAGTATGGTACAGTTCTAATTTAATTTCTTACCATTTGTTTTATTGTGTCTCGCTACTGGTACCCACATTAACAAGCGGATAAGATTACTTAGTTATACTTACAAATCCTTGTCTATGTTAATCCATGTTTAAGTAAATACATGTACAATTATATACTTTAATGTGCAAAAGCAAAAATGTCTTAGTGTCAATAAAATATTCCCAAACTGATAATCACATATTTTGAAAAAAAGAGAAAGGCATTCATCAGATAAAGTTTTAAAAGTTTTTTTAGAAAGCTAAAATCTTTATATTTTTGTGGACTATTACCATGTAGGAAGTGTTATTGTTAAATCAAGTAATTTTTATTCATATTCAGGTGTGAATCTTCACATCTCAAGGCAAATAAAAATCAGAATATTTAAATGTGAATGGGGCTGGCAGAACCGCTCCAGATGGTCCGGTTTGGGCTTGACTAGTTTTTCAACTAGGCATCATGATTTTCATTTGATTATTCCTAAAATTTTCGGAGGGTTGGGTTATGTCTTCCCTTGTTGTAATAATGGACGGACCAGTTAATTAAGTGCATATACTGTGTGTATATTCATAAGAGCAGATGTGAGCCAAACACCAGATTCATTGGACACATTTCAATTTTTTAAAGCTGCATGAGAAAAAGTTTTCTATTTTTTACACTTGACAAACAGACATATAAACATCACCTTACAGAATACTCATCTATAATTACTACAAGGTGTACTAACAAAAATTATATTGTCTGTTAGTCCAGTTTATAATTTTCTCAATTGACAAACACCATTTTTTTGAAAAATATTCCCCAACCCCCAGATTGAATGATTTAATTGACGAGCACTACCAACTATTTTTTTGGTCTCAGTGGCATCATAGCCCTGAGCCAGCAAGTTTTCAACATTTAAATTGTCACGACTTGAAGTTGTGTCTCACTCCCGCGACTCACAACCTCAAGTAGGTGAAAATTGGTGTTTATATTTTATATCTATACAATTTGAATAAAAATATTTGCAATTCTTGAATTCTTGAACATTTACTGTTCAATTTCCCCTTAATTTTTTTTTTCAAGGATATAAAAAGGCTGGAAACGACTATAGACGCGAGTGGCTCTTTAAGGCTTTATCGCTAAATTTAAGTAATTTAAATTTTCCCCACTTGAAGCTGTGTCTCGCTATGTGACCCACAACTTCAAGTGGGGGCATTTATACATATTAGTTTATATTGAGATCAAACTTTTGCAAATCTTCATGATTAAACACACATTTCTTTCCCGCTAACTGCAATTTAAAGGGCTAAATAAAACGATTTAAAAAATACTATAGTCATGCTTAGTGGCTTTAAGGGTTGACATAGCATATAGTGTGAGGATACTGTTGCTTACTGACCTTTCCTATTTCATCCTTCATTTTATACTGATTGAGCTGTGTGTAACCTCCTCCTCCGTCAGTGATGGAGAGTCTACGAGTCTCTTTGGTCGGTTGTCGTCGTAAGCGAGGTGAGCCAGCGGGAGAGCTGTACGGGGAATAAGGGAGTGATGGACAGATCGGCCGTACACCGTCTGATGTCGTCACACGGTCCTCCGAGTGACAGTATGCCACCATAGGAGCGTGTTTTCTCACGTTTGTCCTCACAAAGTTAGGGGATCCGGGCGAGTTTTCACCCGTGTCATTGGACGGGGTGTTATCTGCCGCGGCACAGTCAGCGGGAGGGGGGCAGCGGCACACACTCTGAGGAGAGACCTCCATGGGGGCACCTGATATGTTTTGGAATAGAGTGGGAACTTGAAGATGACCCGTATGATCCACGACGGCCAGACTGTGTCTGCGTGGACCCTTCTTAGAACCCGCAGTAAACCCTTGACTCGTTCGCTGCACTGATCCGTCGTCTACCGAAACTCTACCTGAGGCGTGGCCTGCCTGAGACATAAGGCTTGAGCTATGGTGGAGCCGCCTCGTGGGTGAGCTCTTCCTGTTGGGCACTTTGCGGGTGGGAGTTGTTGGACCGCTGCCACTGCTTGACACGCTGGTCACAGAATCATTGTCCGGCTTACATCTGCACGGCGTACTCTGTACAGACGACGTGGTCGTCACATCCTCCGAACCCGCCTCAGAGTAATCCTCCTGACTCCCCCGATCCAAAGGCATCTGCCTGCAATCATAAAAAAAATAACATTAAAAACCCGATCCAAAGGCACAGATCTGCCTGAAATTAATGGAAACATAAATTAACATAACTTAAAAGTATTTGCCTCATATGGACAAAAAGACACATTGTACAAAGACGTATGAGATTGATTGATAATAATCCTGTAGGTAACAGGATTCATTGGCTACGTTCTGAAATCCATATTGGACATGCATATCTCCCTATACAGCTAAAACAAATGCATCTGCTCCACCCATTGTTTTGTTCAAGACATCATTATACTGATAATTACAATGTAGACTTGTGCAAACTTATTGTATACAGCCAAAGTGACGAAATTTTATCAGAAAATCTACCTTGAAATTTCAGAGATGAGAAGTCCCCACTGAGCTTTTGTACTTTTAAATAGACATATATTTCATTGTCAAATGAAAGCACATAAAGTGTGCCCAGTAACAAAATGGACTTGACTTGTTGGATTAATGCTCAATCACTGTCTGCGACACAGGCCTAATATTAAAACAACATTGTGTCGACGTTTCATGTTTAATGGAATTACAACTGTTATTTTAATTGTCAAGTGTAGCACTTAAAAGATTACTACTTCCCATAGTAAATACTGAAGGTTCATTTAATGGTGGACATCCGTCTGCAAGACTCGCCTTGCATTGAAACGGCAATTAAATCTAACATTTAAAGGGTTAATAGGGCGACCCAGCCTGAACACACTACTCGCATTTCAGCCTGAGTCTATTCATACCCCGAATGTAACTGCATCAGACATGTAATATCATTGAACCGACATCAATCCATATAATGATCCAGAAAATCATGAATAAATCTGAAAAAACAGTTGTGAATTCTTAAAAAAAAGTCATAGCATAAAACTTAAATACCTAAGAATCATTGCGCCAAGGTTTGAAGTCGATTGGATAAAAAATCAATGAGAAATACCCCATCAAAATTTTAAATTGATCCGAAAGATCCAGAATAAATCTGAAAAAACGACTCGGAATTCACAAAAAAAGATATAGCGTGCAGCCTGACCATCCGTGGAACATTGTGTTAAAATTGCAAGTTGATTGCATAAAAACTCGAGGAGAAATAGCACTTCAATTTTTGGACATAGAAAACAGGAAAACGAGAAAGAACCAAACAAAACTCAATATCCAAACATAATCATTATAAGGAAGTAGTAAGCAAGTAAAGCAGATAATGTTGACCTTTTGATCTGTCCTATCTTTGGAGCGCGGGTCGGCTTAGCGGTCTTCTGCAGACTGGTACTAGAGCACATACCACTGGCGCCTGAAGGTACACGAAAAAACACATCATAGGTATATAAAACATATATAATATATACATATAATAGAATATGAGGACGATAAAGTTGGCAATAATATTTTCATTCAAATTGGCCAAATGTTAAGAAGCTAAACTGGAAGATAGAGCAATGGTCTGGGACATACGTGTAGTAAAGTTAAGGTATGGAGGAGGGTAGAAACAAACAAGGCAGGAGACAAAAATGTTCTATTTCTCAGTAAAATAGTATTTTGCCATGTCATATTATTTTTCACCACCAAAATACACCTTTTGATCTGCATGCCATGGCATAAAGCTTGTAAGGGGACTTTGATGATCAAACTTCTGAGAAAACCGTACTGTGTTCTTCAATAAAAAAATTGGGTTGTTCAGCAAAAGAATTGTTAACAAAGCATCTCAAAATAAGATAATTATTAAATATATTGTGTCGATGAATTCACACAATCTCTACACGAATAACATTTTATCTTGTATGATGACAAAAATGTTCCAACAAAATGGTAAAAGATGAGATCTGCAAATATAAAATTGAACAAAATAAACATAGAATATGATAAGAACATAAATAAAAAGACAATTTATCATTCTCCAGCAAAAAAAAAAGATCAGAGGCCCATCCCACGAACCATCTTAAAATTAAGATTATCTTAACTTTCTCTTATTTGCATTAGAAAAGTTAAGATCATCTTAACTTTTTTAATGCAAATAAGAGAAAGTTAAGATGATCTTAATTTTAAGATGGTTCGTGGAGATGGGCCCCTTAACCTAAAACTAAGAAAAAACGGTTTATATAGGGGTGTAAAATAAAATTTAAAAGATTAGTATATGTGAACAAGCATGCGAAACAAAAAAAGTAAATATCAACATCACACTGAGTCCCACTACTAGTTATGTAGTATCTTGGAGATGAAAAGATGTATCAGCCAATGGCAGATATATCCTTTATCTCCAATGATTGTGTTAACCTTAAAGTTCCACTTTTCATACTTGTTTATCTGAAACTCCACTGCATTGTAACCTTTAACCTTACAAGCATGAAATGTTGAGCCAATGTTGTTTTAACATTGGTTCACTGTCTACAATGCTGACACAGCCTTAAAACAACATTAGCTCAATGCCTGTGTTTTGCTGAGAAGCTGCATTAGCCAAATGTTCAATTTTCTAAACAACAAACATCTGAAATCGATGAAATATAAATTCTATGATAGAGAGTATTATTATTATGGTATTTATTTTAAATTTAAACATCTTGTTTTCCAAACTCAGTTGTCACCATTCATTTAAAAAAGAATTTTCTTTTCAGGAAAGGTTCATACATCTAATAGGAAAATAGTGAAATGCACGTTAAAGGGTTAAACCTTAACTACTCAGGTCTTATAGTAAAATTTTCCTCAACTTGACTTGATTAAATGTAATGGGTATAGGCCTACTGAAGCTTTATGATATTCAAATTAATTTTATTCAAAACTATGTCACTACATTATGTTATACATATAGGAAAAAAATGTTGTTGTTATGATGAATTTGATTTGCATCATGCTAAATTGACTGTAAATGGTAGTTATATATCTACTTTATGCTTGAGGTTTTTCAGAAAAGCTTTGTTTACAAGCAATTGTATGAAGTTAACGTGAATTGTTGTGGGAACTAAAAGGTTAATGGGGACAATTCTAATATCAGCACAGAAAAGGTCAAAATAAAATGTAAATGAACCTACCTACTTAAATAAATGGATGGATTAGATGGAACACTCTTAAAAATAAAGTTATTGAATACTCATTGCCATTTGATAAGAAGATAAAGGTTTCTCAGACATTCTACCTCTGCCTGGAATGGTTGTCTATCTAATTTATCATAGAGTATCAAATTGTCAATAACTTTTTTCTTCGAGTTCAAGGGTATGATTGTTTAATGTACAGTAGACTCTCATGAGTGCAACCATAGTATCACCACAAAATACATAAATTTAAAATAGAAATGTTGGATATAATTGTGTGTGTGGACACTTTTGTGGAGAATAACATTTAACCCTTGTCCTGCTACATTTATATATTTAAATTTATAACCACTTATATATTTATATATTTATTTATAACCACTTATATATTTAAATTTTTAACCACTTATATATTTATATATTTATTTATAACCACTTATATATTTAAATTTTTAACCACTTGAAGTTGTGTCTCGCTACCGCGATTCACAACCTCAAGTGGTTGAAAATGACTCATATATTTGTTTATTTTGAACCAAATATTTACAAATATTTATGTTTAAACAGTCATTTCATTCCTAATAACAGCTGATAAAACTGATTAAAAACGTCTATTGTGGTGATTAGCAGGCAAAGAGTTGGTTGTTATTTTGAGGAGGTTGCGTTGTGAGAATCTACTGTACGTAACTTGAGAGTTCTGATAGGTGAGATGAGGTTATCTGTGGCTGGTGTCTGGTCTATAGCGGTGGAGCATGCAGAAAGCAGAGTGATACCTACCATGGCGGTGGGGTTACCATGGTTACAGGGAGAGGAGGTGGCAACGTGAAACAGCTCCTGGAAAAAAAGGTGAGTGAAAAAACTGACAACAACACATCAACAACAGTGACAGCGTACTGACTGCATGACTGACTGCATGACTGACTGAATGACTGATTGACTGAGTGACTGACTGACTGAGAAAGCGACATATCCCACTCAAGGACAATTATTACATCACAAACTGTCAACACACTTTTCTATCAAAAGAAAAGTTGTGATGTAATAGTGCTGACAAATAACAATTATAATAGTGGACCACACGTTTCACTAAAACATAAATATTTGATAAATTATCAAACCTTCGTTCGCTAAGTTGTTTATTTTAATTTTTCACCCACTTGCAGTTGTGTCTCGCTACCGCGATCCACAAATTCAAGTGGGTGAAAAGTAATCATATTTGTCCAACTTGAGCCCAAACATTTACAATTTATGTCACCAAAAAATGGTATTTGATATAAAAGAAAAATTATGACAATGAGTATAATCGTGCTCAGCGCTTAAAGTGTTAAGAAAAGGCTATGACCTCTAGCAGACAGAGTGTCACATGAGCCACTTAATTGGGTGTTACATGTAACACTCAATTGAGTGTTACATGTAGCACTCTGGCGGCTGTTTTCTCAAATGAGTGGTGCATGCGACAGCCTTTGCACTTACAACGAAATGTACCAATAAATATCTACATTCCAGTTGATATCCAGCTCCCAATATACAGATGAAAGAACCAGCCACCGTGTATTACCACAACGAATGTGTTTAAAGTAGCATCACACATATACCCGTACATAATTATTATATATCGTATTATGTAAGATGACAGTAGTTCCAATGTGAATATTTCAACATTTTTGCTTTACCATGTTCTCTGAACAAATGTCCGACAATTAAGCGTCACGATTCGTGGGTCAGTGGTGTATTTCTACTTACCTCCAACCAGTCAACACTTTGAACTGAAGCAAAGAGCTCTGCTCCCGATTAGGCCTATTGTGGTCAGCTAATAGCAGTTAATCACCTGGCAAAACGCCATTTCATTGTCATCAGAGTCTAATCCTATGAATCCATATGATTGTGCAACGGAGCGAAACAAATCGCAGATATAATATGATGGATCGACTGTTCATGACGAAATTAATTGATCATATAAACCCTTAGCCCTCATGCTGCTGAATGGTTTCCTTCTAGTTTTTATTCATTTAGAGCTGGCAGTGCTTAATGCAATAAAATGCTCGGCTTCAAATGACGAAAAAATATAGATAGGAAGGGTATTCCCCCTGGCCCGGGATATCTATGCATGTTTCATTCATTTAAAGATATCAATACTAACACAATGATCAGCTTCAAATGACGAAAAAACGTTTCTATTGATGGATAATAACCACCTCCCAAATTGAATTAAACCTTAGACATTAACCTTAGATTTTACACATCTGACGTCAATACAGATCAGATTCTCACGTCCAAAATCGATCCCCGCACTGAAAGAGTCAAAGATTTAAAACGGTCGTAGACCCATAACATTGGTATTCAAAGGAATCGAAAAGAGCTAAATAAGACATTTATAGTGATTTCAAATTGAAAAAACCCTATCTCTCCATAGTTAATATAAAAATATTTCAGCGTGATAAGGGTTAATATTATTGATTTATTGAACATTTATATTCGAACTATTTCGCTGGCATTTTATTCGGTTTGAAACTTGAAACTCAGGCCATACATATTACAAAACATGCTAAACATGACACATTGAACTGATGTCGGCTTAATGTTGGCAAATCGTCTACGACGCTGGCCCAACATTAAAACAACATTGTTGCAACGTCAACTGGGGAATACGGTCCCAGTCTGGCAATTAGTGCTAAATAGTATATTAATTTTACATATACTAATAACACTGCACATTATAAGCATTCAATAATGTAGGTACTGATTACTGTACCATTAACCCTTTACTCGCCAAGTTATCTTGTTTATTTTCTCACCCACCTGAAGTTGTGTGTCGCTACCGCGACCCACAACTTCAAGTGGTCAAAACTTACTCTTAACTGTTTCATTTGCAAATTTCATTTCATTCCCAATAACTGTGATTTGATCGGATAAAAACAGATTGAAAACTATTATAGGCCTAGTGGTGCTTAACGATAAAAGGGTTTAACATGTTACATATTACATGTCACATATCACTCAGCAAACACAGGGCGTTGAGCCAGTGGACCCAACTTGAACGTAGTATTATTAACTATGGTCAAGTGGGGTCAAATACGGTCTAACTACGTTTGATATGTTTAACTATGGTGAGCTACGGCCAACCCCACTACGGTCAACTATAAACGTGGGTGACCGAAAGATGTGATCACGGCTAAACTCTTCCAGTGTGGGAACCGTCTTTATAATACGTCAGAATCTGACGTCTATAGACGTCAGATTCTGACGTATAAATACGGTCCCCGCACTGAAAAAATCAAACTATTTATAATGGCCGCAGACCCATATATAGCAGAGGTATTCAAATGAAGCAGAAAGAGCTTTTTTTATCTTGAGGTGAAAGAAAAATAACTGATTTTCATAATACACCCCGACAATACTTGTGTTTAGCGCCTAAAGGGTCAATATGTACTAAATAATACATGCGTAAATTACAGCCGGCGACGACGATCCGGGAAGTCTGAAACGGGAACCCAATGTTGTTTTAATGTTGGCCCTGCCCCACTGTATTCGACGCTGGACCAACATTAAAACAACAACGTCCCGTGTCTGTTGTGCATAATGCAGTTACTAGATATCTATAATACGGAGCAATGACTCTATTAAACACGCTCGTTCATCATTATGGATACCTTACATTTACATTATGGATACCTTACATTTACATTATGGTACCTTACATTTACATTATGGATACCTTACACTAACATTATGGATACCTTACATTTACATTATGGATACCTTACATTTACATTATGGATACCTTACACTAACATTATGGATACCTTACATTTACATTATGGATACCTTACATTTACATTATGGATACCTTACATTTAAAGTGTGCTGGTCGCCTGTTTTGGGTATCCGAGTGTAGGCCCTATATCCCAGCAAACACAAAACATTTGTATAACACTTATGCAATGTTGATCCAACTTCGAATACGTTAGGCCGACGTTGTATGAATGTTATACAAAAGTTTTCTGTTTGCTGGATATAGCATGATGATAAATGTATGGTAATTATTCAAGTATATTTATCACGTTTAATATTCCTAAAGCGCAAAATGAAATAATTTAAATTTTAACCAAGTTGAAGTTGTGTCTCGCTACCGCGACCCACAACTTCAAGTGCGTGAAAATTACACATATGTGTTTAATTTGACACCAAACATTACAACGTTTCATTCCAATAACCAGATAACAGTGGTTTAAACAGATAACAAAACGGATTAAAACGACTAAGTTAAATAATTTACATTTTCGCCCACGTGAAAACTGCAGTTGTCTCTCGCTACCGCGAACCATAGCTTCAAGTAGGGGAAAATTACACATATTTGTTTCATTTGGGAACAAACATTTGCAAATTTTGTAAACACTTGTTTCGTTCCCAAATTATCTGTGATTTGATCAGCCAATAAAACGGACTAAAAACGGCTATAGTCGTGCTAAGGGGTTTACCCTCACAGCGCGGGGATAGACTTTAGTCGTCAGAATCTGACGACTAAAGTCTGCCCTCGCGCTGTAAGAGTGAAAATATTTATAGTGGCTGTAGACCCATAACATAGGTATTCAAATGAATCAGAAAGAGTCAACTAAGACATTTATGATGATTTCAAAGTGAAAAAACCCTTTGGTTGCGATGTTTTTTGCAAATTAATTCAGCGCTTTAAGGGTTAACCCTTTCAGTGCGGGGACCGACTTTAGACGTCAGATTCTGACGTGGACCCGTAGTATAGACCCATTCGATATACAAAGATGTCTTTCAGGTCGACCCCCTGAGGTCGGATTTCCGTAGACCCGTAACATAGGTATTCAAATGAAGCCGAAAGGGCTAACCAAGACATTTGTGATCATTTCAAATTGAAAAAAACCCTTTTGATCTCTTGGATTATATAAAAATATTTCCGCGCTTCAAGGGCTAA
The DNA here is from genome assembly GCA_964017125.1 of Flabesymbios commensalis. Taxonomy (NCBI): domain Eukaryota; kingdom Metazoa; phylum Annelida; class Polychaeta; order Terebellida; family Flabelligeridae; genus Flabesymbios; species Flabesymbios commensalis. The sequence goes on along the minus strand of OZ024903.1, from coordinate 5,603,142 downwards.
CAATGTCGAGATATGAAATGAATGGGGTTGTATGCCACCTGTGTGCACATATAGGATAAACCGGGCCTGGAGAACCTCATGAGATGAATAAGATTACACTGCCCTCCAGACACAGAATTCAAAATTCGAGCCCCGGCTGTCTGAGATCGAGCCCACTACCTCTCGGTCACGGAGGCTTCCCAGAATATTGAATCATTACGAGTGAGCGGAGAAGAAACATTTTGTTTCTTTGAAACTTGAAGGCCAGTGTGGGGTTCGAGGCCGCGATTTCCCGACTTTCCAAACAGGCAGCTTTACCTACTGCATCAGGGCCAGCGCCATGAGCGGCTAATAAAACGGATTAAAAACGGTTATCAACTGGTTATAGTCGTGCTTAGCGGTTTAACGCTTTCAGTGCGGGGACCGTCCATATAGACGTCAGAATCTGTAGCCTGTGCAACTGTCCTCTCATGGCTCTTTCACTGACAGCCAAATTTACGCTAGAGACGGAATCTCTGTCTACAGATTCTGACGTCTAAAGTCGATCCCCGCACTGAAAGAGTGAAATATTTGTAATAGCCCTAGACCCATAGCGGATGATTTTGAATTGGAAATAACCCTTTGGTCTCTTGGTTTATACAAAGAATATTTCAGCGATTTAACCCTTTAACTGCCGGTGCCGCATATATTCGGGTTTTCATTTTTTATTAGCACATTAAGTACCAAATTTTAAATATGGTTAAGATAAAATGTGACATCAATCAGCAAGATTTGAAAACAGTTGACCTCCATTTTGTCAAATCTGAATAATTTTCACTCACTTGAAGTGACGCGATCCACAACTTCAAGTGGGTGAAAATTCAAATTGAATAATTTGGCGGTTAAAGGGTTAAAATGCCGAGATAAATGGGTATACGTTTACCAGGCTCAGCCAATAAGCACGAGACGTGGATTGCTAGTTAAATGCTGGACCAACGTCGGCAACGCCGGCCCAACATTAAATCAACAACCGCTCAACGCTTCGTGTTTCACAGCAAACACAACACGATGTACTAATATGGGGTCAGCGTCGCAGACGGTGGACCAACACAGAAACAATAGGTTGATGCCTCGTGTTTGGTAATTGAGCACCCCGCCCTCAAAATAAGCTGTATAGATCCTCAATATTACATGGCTTATTGCAATAAACCAGGCGGGCTCATTTAACAGTGCTAATTATATACACATGTATTAGTTTACCCTTTCAGCGCAAAGCACAACTATAACCGTTCCTAATCCACTTTAACCCTTAAAGCGCTGAATTTTTTTTAAACCTTGAAGGCCAAAGTGTTTTTTTCTGATTTGAAATCATCATAAATGTCTTAGTTAGCTCTTTCCGATTAATTTGCATACCTATGTTATGGGTCTACGGCCATTAGAATAGTTTAATTCTTTCAGTGCGGGGGTCGTCTTTAGTCAACAGAGTCTGACGTCTACAGACGTAAAAAAAGTCCATCTCCGCGCTGTAAGGGTTAATAGTAGGATAAATCACTGCTACTCATTGAGAATAAACAACAACATCAACATTTATAATTATTTCTGTTTTGAAATTAAACAAATACGTGTAATTTCCACCTACTTTAAGGTGTGGGTCACGAGAAACAACTGCAAGTGTGTGAAAATGTATTTTTCACAACTTAGAGGGAAAAGGGTATATATCCATATATTAGTTTATTTATCTATAGCTACGCGATGATGTGTTTTTCCTGTATCTATAACCCACGTGAATTAGCGTGATGGATCGCTCATCAGGTAATATATATTGATTAAATGAGATTTGCAATAACAAGTTACAAGCATTGCCAACGTAATTATCCTGCTGCGCCTCTGCTGATATTAAAACGCGTAGTTTGTATTGGTTGAAACACTTAAACGTAACATTCTCAACCCTTCAAATGCTAAGTTCTTCAATTTTGTTTTCACTCACGTGAAGTTGTGTCTCGTACCGCGACCCACAACTTCAAGTGGGGAAAAAATTGTCATATTCATGAGACTAAAAATTGGTGCGAATGTGGATGTTTAAACACTCATTTCGTTCCCCAGTAACAGTAATTTGATCGACGAAAGAAGCGGATGATAATTATCATAGTCGTGATTAGCGATGAGTACTATTTAATTGAAAAACAAACACAAGACGTTCACCCAATGTTAGTTCAATGTTGGTCCACCGTCTACGACGTCGGCCCTTACTTGAACCAACATTGGGTCAACATCTCGTGTTTGCTCAGAATTTACTATACTATACTATACAATACTATATGCATACTATTATTCATGCCAAAAACTGCTACGCCAGAATATTATTGTATACATAGATATTTCTCTATATCTATGATTGTATACCCTTTTTTCCCCAATTGTGTAGCAAACTGCTCCGCTGCACCTGTACACCAGACAAATTGTTCCCTGTAGAAACACAAGTAACTGATTCTATTTTATGTTTATATAAATCAACAGACCAGAGGGTTTTTTTAATTTTAAATCATCATAAATGTCTTAGTTAGCTGTTTGTGCTTTATTTTAATACCTATGTTATGAGTCTACGGCGATTAGAAATATTTTCAGTTCGGGGCTCGACTTTACACGTCTGATTGTGACATCTAAAGTCGGTCCCCGCACTGAGAGGGTTATCATGAACATGTATACAGAGTGGTCAAACCCCGTTTATCAGTTTCTCCTCTATTTCTTATTTTGGACGTCGATGTGTCAAATTAAATCTAATTCTTATTTCTTTTTTAAGGCGACACAATCGGTCTGTTTTTAATTTTGGCTTCTTAATATGGTCATAAGATGTGAACATGTCAACATACTAGAATTATTCTTTAAGTTTTGTGTTGCGCATTTACCAGGTAAGCGATAAATAAGGACGAAATTTAATTTCGGACATGTCCAAAATAAGAAATACGGGAATAACTGATAAATGGGGTTTTCGGCACACTTGCTACGTTGCCACAGCAACCCAAAATTTAAAAGACTTCAGTCTATGGACATGTTCACATCTTATCGCCATATTACGCCATATAATTATATTTGATGATTTCAGGCTGATTGTGTCGCTTTAACTGGTAAATGCGCAATCCAATTTAATGTAAAAGACCAAGGCAATCAGGGTTGGCAAAAACCCGGGTAATATTAATATTACCCGGCCCACTGGGCAATAATGGGCAATATGGATAAATACGGGTTTTAATGGGCAATAAAGGGCAATATTGGACGGCTGCCTATATTCTCCATTTCATACAATTTTTATTCATACCCCCTGATACCTATGTTTGCTTTATTTGCATTTAAAATATTAATTTAATATCAGTCACGATGTCATATTATTTTTATTTTATCATATTAACAATAACGTATTTTATATTTTTAAGTGAAATCTGTGGGCGGGAATATAAGTGGTTTATGGCATAAATTAACAGCATGTTGTTTTCATGTGTATAGACACACTACAGTTGATGAACCTTTTGAGGCTGGTATTTTCTTATTAAATATAATTTATTATTAGACAGACAAATAGGCCTACACTGCCACTAATAAATGATCTTGTCAAATTCAATTTGAATGAAAATCATTAATTGTTATAAACTGGGAACGGAGGGACACAACGACAGGCTTTTAAATAATATAAATACGATCCCTGGATCATAAACACTAATTCCCGTGTCACATGTCGCCTTCTGAGATCAAAGCTGCATGTTCAGCGTGGACAATGGTTGTTTTTTTCACCTTACCAACACGATACATTGAATCAACGTCGTCTCAATGCTGTTCCACAGTCTGCGATGCTGGTGGAACAATAAAACAGCATTGGGTCAAAATCTGATGCACAGTGAGTATTAACCCGATGCCGGCCGAATTATGTGTTTCTCAGGCGCGCTGCAATCACACCTATTGTCAATAGTGTTCACCGTCTGGAGGCGTCTACACATTACGTAATCATAAGCCCAGCTACAGGGAGAACGTCTCTCTGATTACGTAACCTAGTGCAGTACATCTCTAACTGTTTTTTCTTATCTAAATAATAGCCGTATGCGTTTTTTTAAATATTGGTTTGTAAGTTTGACCGAAAGGCACTGTAAATCGATACCAAATATTTAAATATAGCACTAAAACTAGCGAATTGCACATTTAGAACCCAAATGGTTTCATGGTACAAGCAGTCATGCATGGCACGCATTCAATACCCAAGGGACTACACAATTATAAATTTAATGTTGAAATTATCCATGAAAAACACATTTAGTACATTCGACTAGCCCTCCCTTATAACAAGTAAAATGATATCCTTAATTTCGTTTTTAACGATTGATTTGTACATTTAACTGGAAGGCACTGTAGTTCGATACTAATTATTTAAATTTAGCACTAAAACTAACAAATTGCACATTTATAACCCAAATGTTTCACGGTATGAGCAGTTGTGCATGGCACGCATTCAGTTCCTAAGGGACTGCACAACTGTAAATTGCCACTTCGTCATTTATTTTTCGTTTATCACTTTTCTTTTACCATTGGCTAATATTATTGCCTATGATTGCGTGCTTCAACAATATCATTTTTACTTTTCATTTTGTTATGTTCTAGTATTTTTTATTTTTTTATTATTGCCCATTATTGCCCACTTTGGCTAAAAAAACATTTTCTTTTACAATTGGCTAATATTATTGCCTATTATTGCGTGCTTTGACAACATTATGTTTACTTTGTGATATTCTAGTAATTTTTTATTTAAAAAAAAATTATTATTGCCCATTATTGCCCACTTTGGCTAAAAAAGCATTATTGCCCAGCCCGGGTTTTCCCGGGTTTACCCGGGGTGGGAAAACCCGGGCCGGGTAATATTGCCAACCCTGAAGGCAATACTAGTCTATGAACATTTTGAAAACATAAGAACATATCAAGAAGCCAAAATAAAAATGATGATTTTTGGCCTGATTGAGTCATTTCAACCCTTTTAGCGCGGGGACCGACTTTAGACGTCGGAAAATGTTAATTATAGTAGATCAAGTCTCCACATTTCAAATCTAGCTGCTTATTCCAACCAGCAAACAAGAGCCAATCGCTGGCGAAGAGTCAAAAGGAGATAAGTCCATTTGACCACCCTCCCTTGGATGGTATCGTATTGGTTCTACATACACTCAACAGTATGATTATGACGTTTTGCTTTTATGCTAGAATCCTCAAGGACTTATTCCAATTTGACACCAGATGCTCACATACAAGTGTAGCCTATGAAAGACCATTAACCACCAAAACGTCAAATGTGACTTATCTTACTTTGACTCTTCACCAGCGCAATGTTAGTTTAATGACGTGCCAGCATGATATAATGCCAGAGGCAGGCATTCTGCAATCAAATAGATATTGAGACTAATGAGTTAATTACAAAAATCTTTGTGTGTATCGTTTCAGCTTAAGAACAGTTATGTGGTAATATTAAAACGTCACTGACACAATAGGCCTAAATAGTCTAAGACACAATTATTTTAGAAAATCTGTAGCGCATGTTTTTCGACAATTTCTCCGTCAACTCTGAACCGATTTCCTTGTACAGGCAATTTCCAAGGCATGTCATCGGTGAAGATTTCGTCAAATTATATTGAATATTTCAAAAGTTAGTCAATTTGACATGTAATAAAATTCCAGAATTAGTGTAATGGGTCATAATTTCAATTTACCACATGTAGAAATACTGCATATAATTTTATGACTTGGAAATGGCCTCTACAAAATTTTATGAAAATCGGTTCAGAATTGACGGAGAAATCGACGAAAAACATGCGCTACAAATTTACCAAAATACTTGTGTCTCACAGTATATATACATAAATACAATAAAGCATACGGTTTCAAAAACTTTTTTTCACTAAGAATAAACCCTCATTTACCAAATCTAGCTGTCATCAAAGACACAATTTGATAGTGATACCGTTTTTTCAGTAATTTAGGTGTACTTATCCCGGTTTCTTGTCTCTCTATATAGATATCGCCACAGCACTGAGACTGGAGCATCTCACTCTTTTACTTTCGCCAACAGATACCTCTCCCGCCTGAGTCAGTGGCTGAATACCTCTTGTAAAAGCGCGCGACCTCTACTTATGCCCACCTTCAAAAGGGTCAAATTGTAGACTGGTAAACATGGGATGTCATATCAATGTTGACATAGTGTTGGACCAGCGTCGCATCTATGGGGGCCACGACAGCGCTCGCTGGGCCAGCAAACACAACACGATAAACTTATGTTGTTTTAAAGTTGGGCCAGCGTCGCAGACGGTGGGCAAACATTAAAAAACCATTAGTTTATCGTGTCGGGTGTTTCTGGAGGGTTAGTTCTAAACATGAGCGGCACGTGCAAAAAATCAACAGTGGTTTACAAGAGCAGAATCTGCTACTACAAACGCAACGTTGGATCAGCGTTGTATTAATGCTGGACCAGCGTCTGAAACGCTGGCCTAGCATTTCAGCGTTATGCCAGCGTGCCATACCAGCTGTCTCGGTTGTTTAGATCGGCTCTCTGTGGCACACAGCGCTAACTTGATCTTTCTCGTTTCCACGGAAACAGATTGTCTTTCCGGGGAAATGGACAAGACCTGTGAGTAAACAAGCATAACAGTATAATGGACCAGGTGTCCAGCACGTCAACACAACTAAAAGACGCCTGTTGATTGGTAAAGTACCATCGCTTTTTCGATACTATTATTTAACGCTTACAAGGCTATTCTAGCATAAACCATGGAAACCTATAGTCCAGAGGCTTTGTGATACAAGTATGCAATTTGGCACACAGCTAGGATAACCAGCAATGACTTATTTTAAGGTGGGACTCCAACCAGATTTGACCTGTGGCGGCGGTAGCAGCCATTTTTCAAAATGGCCGCCGTAATAATTATCACAGTGTCGTATATAGCTTACTATTGGAGATAGAAACATGATTTTGGTGTCTATATCTATGTTTGCAGGCCCATGGATTTCAAATATTGTATCACTTTCAACTTTGCAGGTTTTGGTCCTACTTTTTCTACAAAATTACCATTTTAGGCTTAAAATAGGTATTTGTATAAGTATAAATGTTTAAAAATCAACGTCTCTTAGTTCATCCATGTAGAATTGGCATTTTCTGATATAATTACGCTATTTGGTACATGCCTAGTATAAGCACCAATGACTTGTTTTAAAGGAGGACCCCAACCAGATTCAACCTGTGGCGGCGAAAGCGGCCATTTTATACCAATTTTCGGGGTGTAGAAACATGAGTTTGGTGTCTATACCTATGTTTGTCGGCTCATGGATTTCAAATATTGTATCGCTTTCAACTTTGCATGTTTTGGTCATTTATTTTTCTGCAAAATTACTATTCATGTTTAAAAAAGGTATTTGTATAAGTATAAATGTTTATAAATCAACGTCTCTTAGTTCATCTATTTAGAATTGGCATTTTGCGATACAAGTACGCTATTTGGTACATACCTAGTATAAGCACCAATGACCTATTTTAAAGTGGAACCCTAACCAGATTCTATCTGTAGCGGCGAGAGCGGCCATTTTTCAAAATGGCCGCCGTACCATTTTTCGAAGTGGTGTATATCGCTGACTATGGGAGATATAAACTTGAGTTTGGTGTCTATACCTATGTTTTTAGGCCCAATGATTTCAAATATGGTATCAGTTTCAATGTATCAGGCTTTGGTCATTAAGTTTTCAATATAAAAATCAACGCATTCTAGTTCATCCACGTAAAATGAAAAAAAATGATTTGGGACAATATGTGACCTGATCTAGCAATGCTATTGGCCGAGTAATTTATTTTAATTGAAAACGGTTATAATGGACAGGCAAGTCATTAGAACAAGAGTATTTAGAGATAACAAAATGACACAGATGACAATTAACTGCATTTATTTCTTGCATATGTCACATGTATTGTATCGTTTATTATATTTAAATAGCTCAGTTATGACTTGCAAATAAGAACAAAAAACTATACTCAAATATTTTGTATATATATCTAGTTGATGTAAGTGATATATAGCATTCAACATGGAGAATTATACAACAATCACATCCCCCACATTTACATAGTGTTGTGCAAGCTAAATCCGATTTTTGCATAATCCTCCTCATCCCTTGGTGCATCTCCCTTTTTTATTGCACAGCATGCTCCACCGGCCGTTGGCAGAGTCATCCATTGTATTTGCCACTGTGTACTTTCTGAGTCCCAGCCAAAGTAAAGTATTTCGTGGCAGATTGTTGCCATATATGACCTGCAATGTATCCTGCCTTCAACACATGTTGTGCTAGAGCATCTCTTGTTGGTGGTATATTTTCTATTTTTCTGCCTTTCTGAGTGAACAACATCTGTTTTTTTTATAATTGACACTGCTTTCACAGCACGTACATAATTTTCATAAGTGTCTCAATAGTGGGAAGAACATTCATTACATCATCTATAGAAGGTTATCAGCCAGGATACACAAAGCAGGTGTAGAATCTTCCCATGCAAACCAGCTCGTACGCTTTCCTCTCCGACCAAATGAAGATGTCACATCACAGCCTGTGAGGGCATAAAAAGCATGTGAGGGCATGAGCTGTACATTTATTGCCACCAAGTGATTGCGCCATGTCCATAATGGCTGTTGCATCAATGTATCGGAATGTATTTCCTTTTGCAAAGGATAGCCATAAACGCTCACAATCAAATTTTGGAGTCATAGTTGTGCTGATTACCACAACATCTGTATCCACAGTTCTCAGTAGAATTTTTTCAGACCATGTTGAACTGCGTGCGAGGCATGTACAAACATCCGTGTGTCTGCCTCCTTATGTGTACAGCCGATTAGCTCTTCGATATCACATGGTGTGGATGACAACACATTCTCACCATGTGTGATAATAACCAGCCCTGGGAACACTTCATGTACAACTTGTTTGCTGATAGATAGAAGAGTTCGGACTTGTTATAATACATACACAAAAACTCCTGTCAATTACCTGGAACTTTATTCTTTCCTTCGACGCGCCTCTGTGTACCTTTATCCTTTTTTGTCAAGTGCCAGCTTTTAGACTTCCCTTCCTGTAAATTTCAAATACTTTATCAACTTGAACAACAGACATTGCTAATGGTCTGTGACTTGAACCACCTCGCCACTGAGCTGACTACGGATGTATACCAAGATAGTTGAGATGTAGTCCTTAAATAAATCAGATTCTCCTGGCTTGATAATGGCAGCACCGTCAAGTACAATCATCTGGACATCTGGTCGGTTGACTGAACTCTGTATGATTTGGTCGTTAATACATAAAAGTAGATCTGTTTTTGTCCCGCATCTCGTAGAGCCATACTCTAAGCGACAGGGAGCATGGGTATGGCTGGTTCTCGTGTGAGAAGAACTCTGTCATGCTAATTTGCCGCAGTTGACAAACAATATAAAGTGTAGAGAATAATGTACGGTCCAGTTTCATGGCTTTCAACTGCTTGTGATTTTTCTTTATGCTGACGCGAACAAAAGAGTCGAATATTTGCTATCGTAACTGTGTCACTAAGAGGTCTTATGCAGTCAACCAGGCGGTTTTTTAAAGAAAGTGTCACACATTTTCTGTCCAAGTTTTTCGATCTTCTGAATGGTGTCCCCCACAGTAGAGTCAACAATAACTCTAGTGTCTAGAACCAGTAGATCTCCACTAGTATCCATGAAAGGATTCCCTATGTGTGACATAGTTCTTGTCAGAAAATTGACATGTTGCAGGAAGGTTGATTGCTTACCTAACATGAGAAAAACATACATCAATAAATACTTATTCAACATACTTGCCATTATTCGCATGATCCAACTAAATTTGTTGTAATTGTCAATATTTATAAATCATAGCTGGTTGATCTTCGTGATGATATGTCTCTGCATCCTCGTTTGTCTTGTCTAATCCATAAATAAATTCTGTAACAACACGATCCATCTCTGATTCAGCAACCATCAATCTCAGTAGGGCTGCTGGTTTCTCTGTCAGACCGACAGCTCCACCCTCCGCATTGACATAAGCATTGTTTTGCTCATGACTCACGTCTAGGGACATATTGAAAAAGGGTGAATTGGCAGTAAAATTGCCTTTACAGAATTCATCATAAATAACTGGATGTCTGTTAACATGTCCCGTAGATGTACTGCCACTGTTCTGGCGTTATTTTAGTGGTCAAGAAACAACCACTCCACAGCTAATAATGTCTCCACATACAATGGAAAATATCCCTCGTGGATGGCTCTGTCCCATGTGAGAACTGTCAGCTCAATTTTTAAAATCGGTTTCAAAAATTTGCACTGTACACTACTTGCACTTCGCTCCTTTGACCAATTTGCTCTAGATATTTCAGTGTCATCTTTGGTGTAGGCATCTTGTCGTAGCGTATATAGAACTCAAGCTGTCACCTGGTGATCCCTAGCTGTCTTCTTGACATGTGAAGCTTTGAGAAAACTTTCTGCTGTACCAGGTGTGGCAATGTTGGCCTGTGATATAGCAGATGTCCAGCCGCTCCCATTAAGCAGATCTCCAATACATTTCAGTAAAGTCGTCTTAATGTGAAGGCCGCCCAACATCACCACATAAGAATCTCCCCCATGTGTCTCTGACCAAGTCCACTGTTTTTGGCAATCTTATAAAGTGGTTTGTCACATGCTGTAACAGGTGTCATGGTTGACGATATTGACAGCATTCCTTAAGTCCATTGAAATGTTTTATCATGGCTACAGATTTTGAGTCATTTGGAAATAATGGCAGCAGAACACTAATTGACGTTTTCCAAGTTTCAACAATTCCATTGCTATGGTATACTGCCCATGATACATGGACCACCTACCTCGTGTGCATCTTTGTTGTTAATTGGCCGACTAATAACATCACATACATGTCGACACCATAGATTTTATTTTAAAAGATCAAGAGTAAACTCCGGCTTAGTGAGGTCTGTCAGTTTGGGAACGTGTAGCTTCTTGCTTGCCACCACAACTGATACTAATGTATAAAAGCTTGGTAGTTTGAAAATTTGGCGGTTGGACTTCGAAAGTGAATAACGTTCTTGCTCAATACCCATGTTTTCCTTATCTGGATGTTGAAACATTGATATTCCAGTACCACGGAAAAAAGTTTTAGCGGTATTGAGCTGGGAGCATGGGCTATGTTATCAACTGCAGATGTTGTAAAAATTGCAAATGCATTGTTTCTCAAATTTAGACACAATTAAAATATCTCCAATTTAAAGGATTATTATAGGCCTATATAGATTATTTATTAAAATAAATTATAATGTCAAAAATTATATTTATATACTGAAATAATAGGCCTATGACATACGCCTGTATAGCACCTTGTGAAATCCACTATCACAGCATGAATACTATCTGTTAAATACGGTAAAAAAAAATATTTCGATCGTGAGCCCATTTCAAAAATGTTATTGCCGCAAAGCCGTTTGAAGCTAAAAATTATATAGGCTAATAACATTTATACATCAAATGAACAAATCACAAATTAACTCACATAAAATGTAGGTTTATGTCTGGTTTGGGTGGTGTATGAAATCATTTGATGCAACTATAAATAGTGGAATTGAACTGCGACGCTAAGATGGCTATGAATTTCTACATAAAATGGCAACCAAACTGTAAAACAAAAGGTCTGCATCAAGATAAGTTGAAAACAATGCAATATTTGAAATCCTTGTACCTTAAAACATAGGGTTAGACACCAAAATTTATTTCCTATCCCGATTATTAAACAATATATGATACTTCTAATATTATATGGCGGCCATTTTGAAAAATGGCTGTCACTGACGACACAAGTGAAATTTGGCTGGGGTCCCACCCTGAAATAAACTACTATATAGTATTCTAGCTCTGTACCAAATTTCGTGCTTGTATTACAAAATGCACGATTCACCAAGAAATGGGGCTTAAGCCTCCGGACTACTAAGGGTTTTTTCAATTTGAAATCATCATAAATGTCTTAGTTTGCTCTTTCTGCTTCATTTCAATACCTAGGTTATGGGTCTACAGCCATTATAAAGATTTTACTCATTCAGCGTGAGGGCCGAAATGGCGTCTAAAAACGTCAGATTATAACGTCTAAGGTCGATCCCCGCGCTCTAAGGGTCAAATATATCCCCATGTGTTTTTAACAGCGAAACAAATACCTCGCGTCCTTATATTATTGTAACAGTCATAGCCGATGGGAACCCTTTAAGCTCCAAGCACGACTATATCCTGTTTTAACATATCACTGATATTGGATAAAATGTGTCTCTAAATATCACGATTTGCTATAAATGTTTGGTCTGGAATTAAAAAGAGTAATTTTCACCCACTTGAAGTTGTAAATCGCTGTTAGCAGATAAAGGGTTATATTAGGAATCTAAAAGAGTAGCATTCTATGATTCCTAACAACCCTGTCACAAAATAGCACTGTGTGACTGCTGGACTTTGCAGAAAGTAGATCATTTCACCATCCTGACCCCTAGAACACTGATGTCGACTTCAGTAGACATTCCGTGTTTTTATTAGCACCTGTATAACCCCTGACAACCAGTTGTCTTCAACTTCAATATGCCTTCAATCTTGAAACACTGATATATATCATGTATATTGCGACTTAAAAAATCACAAATAATCTAAATTTTCAGTCACTTGAAGTTACGTATCGCGGTAGCGAGACACAACTTTAGGTGACTGAAAATTTCAATTGAATAGCTCAGTGATCGAAGGGCTAACATGTCTAGTAGGCCTGGCCAAGCACTGCCTTACCTTCAGTTGAATCAATCTGTTAATGTAAGGGTGTCGGAGTCTCTCTGCTCAACTGTACACAGTGAACCGTCTTTCTCGCTTATAAACACTATAATCTCCTACAACTAACCCTTTGTGCGCCATGTTCACTAATTGTAATTTCACCCACTTGGAGTTGTGTTTCGCTGGCGCGATTCACAACTTCAAGTGGGTGGAATTTATTTGAATTCGTCAAATGAAAGGGCTTGTCTTTTCAAATCTTGCTTAATGACAACGTTCCACCGCCAAAAAGTTTACATTAAACATGTTAAAAGTGACAATAAAAATTAGTAGAAATGATTATAGTTGTGAGTAGCGCACAAAAGGTAAAGTACCTGCCATTTAAGAGTATACACAGAAAACGCGAGACATGGTCGAAGCAATGTTGGATTCATGTTGGGCCAGCGTCGCAGACGGTGAGCCACCATTATACCAACATTGGCTCAATGTTCGCCGTGTAGCGTGAGTAATCTGCTGTTCCATTCCAGTAAACTCGGATCCGCTAAAACTACGTTGGCTTAACGTTGGCCCACCGTCTGCGACGCTGGGCCAACGTTGAGCCAGCATTGTTTTAAATGTATGGCGTTTGCCAGGCTTTGTTACCACTTGTGCAGCTACATACCTGTGAACTGTAACTGACGCACATATTTGACCTTTCACCCCTCTCTGCCCACGCATGAACACGGTGAAACCATAACCCCTCCCCCCCCCCCCCCCACTACGCACCGTTACTAATCTTCACGGTATGGTTGCTTTTGAAGTCTTCAAAGAATAAAGAGATCAAACACCCCTTGTGCATAAACTGTTTAAATATATATGTCAGAATGAGCTTGTTCTTTGTTTTACAAACCAGTGAAAAGAACTGGCCCGTGAACAGTGGTAATTTATTAAATGTTTTCTTATTTGAGTGAATAACGAATGATCAAGCTATGTCATTAAATCAAGATAAATTAGAAAATATTCGATTATTGAAAATTTATATTGTGATGAATACCGTAAATATACATTTGTTCACTTTTTTCATATAAATAAAAAAATTAGCAATATCGAGTGAATACAATAGATTAGAGATTGGACATTACAGTATCGGGAGTGGACGTTATAGAGAGCGATAGGGCATGGTGGGCTGTTGAAATTGTTTTCCTTCACTTGCCCAATAAGGGGTTTTGGGCATGTCTAGGGGATTTACCACCAGACATGTCCAGACGTCCCGAGACTCGGGCACTATCCCCTATTTTCGGGTCGGATAGTCCCCAGAGCATAGAGAGGAAAAGTTAATCAAGCAGAGTAGACGTTATAGACAGTGGGCGTTAGAGTGTGGGCGTCATATAGTGGACGTTATAGAAAGTAGATGTCATAGAGTAGACGTTATAGAGAGTGGACGTTATAGAGAATGGGCGTTATAAAGAGTGGATGTTATAGAGAGTGCATTTTATAGAGAGTGGATGTTATAGAGAGTGGACTTGATAGAGAGTGGATGTTATAGAGAGTGGACTTTATAGAGAGTGGATGTTATAGAGAGGGGCCTTTATGTAGAGTGGATGTTATAGAGAGTGGACGTTATAGACAGTGAATGTTATAGAGAGTGGACGTTATAGAGAGTGGGCGTTATAGAGAGTGGTTACAGAGAGTGGATGTTATAGAGAGTGGACGTTATAAAGAGTGGATGTTATAGAGATTGGACGTTATAGAGAGTGGACGTTATATAGAGTGACCTTTATAAAGAGTGGATGTTATAGAAAGTAGACGTTATAGAGAGTGTACGTTATAAAGAGTGGACTTTATAGAGAGCAGATGCTATAGAGAGTGGACTTTATAGAGAGTGGACGTTATAGAGAGTGGACGTTATAGAGAGTGGACGTTATAGAGAGTGGACGTTATAGAGAGTGTCGTTATAGAGAATGGATGTGATACAGTGGACGTTATAGAGAGTGGACGTTATAGAGTGGAGGTAACAGAGTGGAGGTTATAGAGAGTGGACGTTATAGAGAATGGATGTGATACAGTGGACGTTATAGAGAGTGGACGTTATAGAGAATGGATATGATACAGTGGACGTTATAGATAGTGGACGTTATAGAGTGGAGGTTATAGAGTGGAGGTTAACAGAGTGAACGTTATAGAGAGTGGACGTTATAGAGAGTGGACGTTATAGAGTGGACGTTATAGAGAGTAGACGTTACAGAAAGTAGATGTTATAGTTACAGAGTAGATGTTATAGAGAAAGGACGTTATAGAGAGTAGACGTTATAAAGTGGACGTTATAGAGTGGACATTATAGAGAGTGAAAGTTATAACGAGAGGACTTTATAGAGAGTGGACGTTATAGAGAGTAGATGTTATAGAGTAGACGTTATGGAGAGTGGACGTTAAAGAGTGGACGTTATAGAGGGTGGATGTTTTAGAGAGTGGACTTTATAGAGAGTGGACGTTATAGAGACTGGACGTGATAGAGTTGATGTTACTGAGAGTGGACGTTATAGGGAGTGGACGTTATAGAGTAGACGCTAGAAAGTGGATGATATAGAGAGTAGACGGTATAGAGTGGACATTATAGAGAGTAGACGTTATAGAGAGTGGACGTTATAGAGGAGACGTTATAGAGAATGGATGTTATGGAGAGTGGACGTTATAGAGAGTGGGCGTTATAGAGAATGGATGTGATACAGTGGACGTTATAGAGAGTGGACGTTATAGAGTGGAGGTTACAGAGTGGAGGTTATAGAGAGTGGAGGTTATAGAGAATGGATGTGATACAGTGGACGTTATAGAGAGTGGGCGTTATAGAGAATGGATGTGATACAGTGGACGTTATAGAGAATGGAGGTTATAGAGTGGAGGTTATAGAGTGGAGGTTACCAGAGTGAACGTTATAGAGAGTGGACGTTATAGAGAGTGGACGTTATAGAGTGGACGTTATAGAGAGTAGACGTTACAGAAAGTAGATGTTATAGTTACAGAGTAGATGTTATAGAGAAAGGACGTTATAGAGAGTAGACGTTATAAAGTGGACGTTATAGGGAGTGGACGTTATAGAGGATGGACGTTATAGAGAGTGGACGTTATAGAAAGTGGACGTTATAGAGAATGGAAGTTATAGAGAGTGGATGTTACAGAAAGTGGACGCTACTGAGAGTGGACGTTATAGAGTGCATGTTAAAGAGTGGATGTTATATAGTGGACGCCATAGAGATTGGGCGTTATAGAGAGTGTACGTTATAGAGAGAGAACGTTATATAGAGAGAGAACGTTATAGAAAGTGGACGTTATAGAGAGTAGACATACTTATAGAGTGGACGTTATATGGGAGTGGACATTATAACATGGACGGTAAATAGTGGACGTTATATAGAATGGATGTTATAGAGAGAGAACATTATAGACTGGACGTTATATAAAGTGGATATTATAGAGAGTGGACATAATAGAGAGTGGCAAGAATGGACCATATAGAGAGTGAACGTCATGGAGAGTGGACGTTATGGACTGAACGTTATAGAGAGTGGACGTTATTGAGAGTTGACGTTATAGGGAATTTACGTCATAGAGAGTGGACGTTATAGAGAATGGGCGTTATAGAGAATGGACGCTATAGAGAATGGTCGTTATAAAGTATAGACGTTATAGAGAGTGGACGTTATAGAGAGTGGACGTTATAGAGAGTGGACGTTATAGCGAGTGGAGGTTATAGAGAATGAACGTTATAGAGAGTGGACGTTATTGAGAGTTGACGTTATAGGGAATTGACGTCATAGAGAGTGGACGTTATAGAGAATGGACGTAATAGAGAATGGACGTTATAGAGAATGGACGTTATAGAGAATAGACGTTATAGAGAGTGAACGTTATAGAGAGTGGACGTTATCGAAAGTGGACGTTATAGAGAGTGGACGTTATAGAAAATGAACGTTATAGAGTGGACGTTATAGAGAGTGGACGTTATAGAAAGTGGACGTTATGGACTGGACGTCATAGAAAGTAGAGGTTATAGAGAGTGGATGATATAGAGAGTAGACGTTATAGAGAATGGACGTTTCTGAGAGTAGACGTTATAGAGAGTGGACGTTATGGAGAGTGGACGTCATAGATAGTGAACGTTATGGAGAGTGAACGTTCTAGAGAGGGGACGTTATACAGAGTGGACGTTATAGAGAGTGGACGGTATGGACTGGACGTTATAGAGATTTAATTCTGATAATGATTTTGTGCCTGGTGAAGTATAGTGAAATAGTAAATACAATAAGTCTGGTGACAATGTCACGCACAATTTATTGTATTGCCTAGGCTTATTTTAAACAATATTGAATAGGTTTTGAACATGTACACACTACTGTTCTTATCAGGAAAAACTAAAATAAAAATACACTACTATTTTGAAAAACCTTTATATCTCGCATACTGCAATGGATCCGCCACTGATGTACCAGGCTTACTAAGATACATACTTTTCAAAAATACAGAAGAACATGTATGTGTATCATTCTCCGTGATATTTTTGCCAAGTTTACACAGAATACCCTGCCTAGAATATTTCTCCCCTCACCTGCTCTAAAAAGCATGATCATTTTGAATAACCCTCAGAGCATGATGTTGACTGTACTTGACTTTAGTGTTATTTTCCAATGTTTTTATGACCTAATACATCCAGCGATTAAAAATTAAATATGTATAAAATTAGCGATAATCATATACATTTCAACTTAAATTAAGAAAAAAAAATCAACTAATTTCAGTCACTTGAAGTTGTGGATCGCGAAAACGAGACACAACTTTAAGTTACTGAAATTTTTAATTTATTACCTCCGACCCTTTAGGGATAAGTGATGCATGATTTCATGTTGATGTCTTTCAGTATTATGGAACCTCTCAGCACTAGGGAACTTTCTCAGAATCAGTATTATATACTGTAGATCTGCTAATATTAGAATTTTCGCGAATTTCACGTGGAGGACAAATTCGCAAATTCAAGAATCTTGCAAAAGCTATTTTTATAATAGAGCTACTAAAGAAAAATGTAAATTTGTGAATTCTAAATTTCGTGGAAAGTCCCAAAATCAGGTATTCACGAGAAATTAAACACGCAAGAATTACCAGATCTACAGTACCTGCAGTAGCTGACCTCTATACAGATAGGCCCTATACAGATCGCCACTGTACATGTACATCTCATTTATATTTAGACCTGTCAGGTCTATGAGCATGCTGAAAAGGAGTTAACCACAAAGGTTTGATTATCCCAAAAGCCTTTTACAAATTAATTAACTTTTAGTCATTAAAAAATTGCTTGAAAATTTTGCCTCCTTTTTCAGTGATCCTGGGATTAAAGTGACAATTATTGTTTTACTGACCTGACCCCATGCTGGTAGCCAGGGCGAGTCTAGAGCTGATGCAATCCGTGTCTCTGGCTCATAACCATCTACAGATCAAAAAATCATACGTCTTACTCTAGAAAAAGAAGACATTTTCATAAATATAATTATGTACATGCGGTATGTGCAATCACTGACCCTTTATCATGTTCATAATAATCTTAGCTATTATTAGTTAAAAGGGACCCCTTGGGATGAGACATTTTCAATGTTGTCAATTTTGAAAATTAAATTTATATAAAGCTATATAGCCCACTGATCTTAACTGGAAATACGAGAAAGTCAAAAAACAATTTTAAAGCACCGAAAAAGAGTGAAATAGTTGTATTTCCAGGTCGTATACTGCCATGTAAACAAAACAAGTCAGCAATATTCAGCACTTTACATCACATATTCCCATGTATCAGACGGTAAGATCAGAGCATTTGCCGCTAATTGGTGTCTTATAGTCAGGACACAGGAGGACACACCTGCAACACTGATTGTCTACCCAACGCTGGGCCGATGCCATCAGCATGTGGCCCAATGCTGTGAAAACATTCAATCGTCCTTCAGGTATACAAATAGTTTGTTTGGGTTACTTCTGGTTTCATAGAAATGTTGATTAAAAAAATGTGTAAAAATATGAAAATTCTGAAAAAAATAAAAAGGTGATCCGTGGGATACACTACTTCAGTACGGAATTAAAAACAAAAATTGATGTCATCCCAAGGGGCTGTTTTAAGATGATATTAACCATTAATTGAAAATAGGTTTAAAATTTTTTAGCAAAATTTTTATTGGATAATTTTTTCATCTTCCCCCAACTTTCCTGAACATTTGGTGTAATTTTGTTATGTATTATGGAAGTTAGACCATTTAGCATGTGATAAATTTTCAAAATTACAGCTCTCATTTCACCGTTATCATGAAACAAGAATTTTACTACATGCCAAATGATCTAAATTATAAAATACACAACAAAATTCTACAAAATGTTCAGCAATGTTGGGGGAAAATGAAAAAATGCCCCTGAAAAAACACATACAAATTGTGAATAGGCTGGGCCTAATACGAATCAGCTAATAGCGCCTGAGTCTGTGTAAATTTAAAAAAGCCCACTCCCAGGATCTGGTGGAACAGACTGTAGACGGGTCTATAGTCGGATTCATTAACCGTGGTGAATGAATTTCGCCGATTTCTCAGTCAATTCTCAAACACACTTTATTTTCCATTTATGTCATGACTACCCTGAAAGTTTCACGAAGTTTTCATTAGTATTTAAGACGTTAGACCATTTGACATGTAGGCCTAGTCTAGTAAATAAAAATGTTGCCCTCTATAAACCCATTAGCTTTGTCTCAGAATTTTATTACATGTCAAATGGTCCAACTTCTAAAATACTTATCGAAATTTTCAAGGTAGTCTCGGGTAAGTCACGACATGAATGGAAAATAGTGTGTGTAAAATTTCATGGTAATAGGTTGAGAATTAACTTAGAAATCCGCGAAATTCATTAATCCTGGTTGATGAATTTAATTATTGTGAATCTGACTATAGTCTATAGGCCTAGACTATAGGTTGTACGCCCAATATCTTGAAAATATTTACTGGCTAAAGTTGTTTTTTTATAAATACCATTCAACTCAATACGTCCGGCGATCTCCAGGTATAATTTCTGGTTGAAAATTATTTTAACTTGGGAAATCCTTTCTTTGTTATGTATACCGATTTGCCCGAATTTCACTTAATATCGCCCACCGCTCTAATGATGAATGACTTGCACCTGTCATCATACATGACAAAGAAAGGATCAGACGATGTAAAGTATTTTTTGCCGCAAAAACGGCAGAAATAGGCGCCGTATAACTAGGCAAGTTGAATGGAGTTGAAAAAAATAAAATTAAGTCACCAAATATTTTTTTAAATGGCAAAAAACGTGGTTCGCGATATTGGGCGTACGACCTATAGTTACAGACTATACCCGCCGTCAGATTAACTTGTATCGCATGTTTTTTGCCGATTTCTCAGTCAATTCTCAACCGATTTTATGAAGTTTTGCAAGGACTATTTTATGTCGTTCAAAATTTAGACCATTTGACATGTAGTAAATTTGAAATTATGACGTTCCTCTATAAACCCATTAAACTGTTTTTAGCCCTTAATTGCATTACATGCCAGATGGTCTAACTTTTTAGCTATACAATATTTTCCGACGAAAATTTCACGATAGTCGCCGCATGACTCGAAAATAGTCCTTGCAAAATTTCATAAAAATCGGTTGAGAATTGACTGAGAAATCGGCAAAAAACATGCGATACAAGTTAATCTGACGGCGGGTAGGCTATAGTAACGTTAGACTCTATTGATTTGTCGTATTGTCACAATTGACATTGTCATTGACATTGTCGTATTGAAGTGATGAGAACGAGAGACACTGACACTGACACTTAGATTGACAGTGACAAGTGACTGAATCTGACTCTGACTCCTGAGTCTGAGACTGACTCCCTCAGACTGAGTGATGTGATGACTGGTCTGATCACTGATGTCGGTGATGAGACTCATGAGTCATGTCAAGCATGTCATGAGTGATGTCACTTTTTCAATATTATTTTTTAAGAATTTGGCCCAACTAATATTTTTATTACGCTGCAAATGGTCATACTCTAACTGTTACAATACAATTTATTTATTTGTGCTCTCAAATATAAAAAACAGAGCTCACTGACACAGTGTTATTGGTATTATTTTGTTGACTGGCAGGTAAATGATAATATTGACAGCTACTGTCACCAACTGTCACTTTCATCTCGGAAATCAATCTGTTACACCCTGCACCGTTTTACGGCTCATCGCTAGATTAAGGAAATGCATTATCAGACTACATTGATTAATAGTGATTTCAACAAGTGTTAGTATAACAGGAAATGTGGGCTAGGGTGTATAAAAAACCGTAGTAATATCGGGCGTTGGCTAAAAATTGCAGATCTGACTGTCAGAAGGGTCGTGTTCGTTTCAATGTCGGGTTGTCACCATTATTGTGTTGTGGATTGGGGGGTAACCGTTATTGGGTTAAACGGTAGCCCGCCGTTGTCGATGGGGAAAATTCCACTGAGCCTGACTTTATATTTTTTGTTTTGCCTGGTCGTCAGGGGTCGATTAAATGAAGTTCACAACAAAAATGTGCTCGGCCGGTTTGACGAACGGCAGACTGTACATCCACCTCCAACGAAGAGTCTAGATTGAATGAAAAGGCGCGAATTTAGCGCATCGGCTGGGTCTAACGGAAGCTGGAGCTCGTCAACCCCCGATTCCGTTCAGCCTGAAACCAGCCCAAGTGAACTCGGTCGAGAAGACAGTATTCTATCTGTCATCGTCGCCATATTACCCCCAGACTAAGTGAAAACATGTATCGAAAAATGGTTGTGGTTACGGTGACAGGTAGAAGTCGCTAAAGTACGGTTATTCTACCAGACCGCCCGGGTAGCACCGAATCATACAATCTGTATATGAACAATGTAACAACGGAACATGAACATGTAAAAATTACAGAGTGGGGGGTTGGCCGACGTCATTGAGTGCAGCCATGACCAAACTCTCTTAGTTTATTTTTTCAGATCCTCTTAGCAAATGTCACTTTAACCCTTAGAGTGGGCAAACCAGTTATATCGGTGCGAACCTATTTGGGCCAAACCCGATATTTCGGGTCTGAAACGTTTCACAAATACCGATTTGCTTTTTATATGCAGGACATTGAAATTCTTTCAAAAATCGATATTTATCGACTAAGTACCCATATGACACGTCCAATATGTTGTTAAAATGATATTAAAAGTATCTATAAGCAATTTGTTGAGATAATGAACAACAATTTGGAATATTATAAATAATAAGGTTGCCTCCTTGCAAGGTAGCCGTCTGTGGGGCCGGACTTGCAGTGCTACAGCCCATACATGCCTACCACCTCTTTTTAGCGCAGTTGGTCAAATGTAAACTCGAAATGGAATAAAATGGTGACGGCCAGGCCGAAACACCACATACATAAATACGCCCTGATTAGTTCCCTGGGGGGAACAACAAATACAATGGATAGTATGTCTGGAATAGTAAGTCTGGGTTAAAAAGTAGCTGTAATTGCAGCATGTGAAATAATCAGTTACCGATACTCGTGTTTTATAGGCCTACTATTAACAGTCACCACGTGAACAATGCCTACACATTGCCATGCATATGAGAACATGTATTATGAACACTTAGGCCTATATATATAGTGACTTAAGCTTAGAGAACTAACATTTGTCAAAATATGGGGGCCTGAATTCACAAAGGCGCTATGTTCATGATGTTACACAATGTTGAAGTAGGTCTACTCAGTGCCCTTATCATGCTCATGGAATTGTCGTTATTGTACCACATATTAAGATATATCATCTGTGCCCTAAGGGGATCAGTATCACATAAAATAATACTCTGTTTTTACCTTCTGGGAGCTATCACTATGGTAACACATACCATTGATATGCCTACTCAATGCCCTCACGGAACTCTCACTAATACATGTATATTATAACATAAATACTCAGTGACCTCTGGGAACTATCACTACTACTTTGTCACAACATTTATAATAGTCAGTGTCCTCAGCTGATTTGAACTTACTGTGACCTATAGATGATCTAGTCATGACCTTAGAGTAACACCCGTATGAAGCCCAGCCTTGACCCGTCACATTGTTTACTTGGGTTGGGGTTCACCGGATGAAGCCCAGCCTTGACCCGTCACATTGTTTACTTGGGTTGGGGTTTCACCGGATGTAGTTAAAGTAGGTCTACTGGCCATTGGTCAAATCATAACAATCAAATGTTTGTTTATGGTCTATTTTTGACATAGCCTAGGGGCCTATCAAAATTTTAAATTGTGATCTTCAACCCTTATATTACCCCCTGTAACCTCTTGCGGCGTTTCGGTATATCTCCTTGCTGGGGTCTAGGCGGGTCTGAACCATGATAAACATCTGAAGTGAACAAAATTGTAAAAAAAACTAAGCTATTATCACCAATTTTGAGCTGATTTGACCTCGCTGTAACTTTCAGATGAATGAAACTGATTTTTCATTACCTTAGGTAACAACCCTATGAAGCCAACGTACCCCAACCCATGCCACCTCTGACCATGTTTACTTGGGTTGGGCGTCATCAGATGCTATCAAAGTAGGCATGCTGGCCGTTGGTTAAAACATAATAATCAGTGTGTTATTAGGTCAATTTCTGCAGGGGTGACATAAAGGGGATATAATGGGGTATGACCCTCCCAACCCATTTATTACCTCTGTATCCTTTTGGGGCGTTTCTTGGTATAGCTCTGTGCTGCGATCTAGGTGGCTTTCAATTTTAGCAGACTTCTCAGGTGAACATGTGAACAGCAATATACCAAAAGCAACAAAAACAAGTGATTTCTACTTGTTTTGAGCTAATTTGACCTTGCTTTGACCTTGGGATGACTTTGTCATGACCTCGAGGTAACACCCATGGAAAGGCTAACCTTATTTTTTGAGCTGATTTGGACTTCCTGTGACCTTGAGATGACCTTGCTATGACCTTGGAGTAATTACACTATGAAGCCTAACCCCAAACCATGTCACCATGTGTATACTTGGGTTGGTTTCCGGCCAATATATTAGAAGTGCTGGGCATCGGTCCAAATATATATCATTAAATATTTTTGGACTATTTCTGCCAGAACGGTCCTCGTATCTGGCTATAATCTTCGGGCGGATTGCCAGTGGCGTACCCTGGTTCTGCTGGCGCTGATGTAGGCTGTGGTAGCCTTAAATAACCGGCAATAGCGTGTTTGACATTAGGTCTCTCACGTGGGATGAATGGAGTTACCCAGAGGGAGTGATCCTTCCTATTGTTACTCTGGGGACTATCCGACCCGAGGATGGCGGAGCTGCGCAAAATGCCAAAGAGTTTCATCATTAAATTGTACAGCGAAACTCAAGTCTCCGGCCTTCTGGGCATGTCTGGGGGTATATCCCCTAGACATTCCCAGAACCCCTTATCGGGCGAGGGAAGGAAAACGCTCTCAATAACCCACCATGCCCTATCGCCCCCACCCTCACATCATCATCTGTACATCATTCATCTCATCAATTGACTACAACGTTTTCATCGTATTATAGTGTCACTTAAAAGACCTTTTGTGCCGAAAAGTGACGTAAAGCAATGATTTACTACTACTATTCTGCCAGAACGGACAGGGGTGACACAGGGTGATTTGCTGGGGGGTAAAAACCCTCCAACCTTTATATTACCCCTGTAACTTCTCGGGGTGTTTTGTTATAGGTCCGTGTTGAAGTCTAGGTGGGTTTCAAGCCATCATAGACATCTCAAGTGAACATAGTTGGGACAAAAACAACAAAAATAAGCTATTTTCAACCGTTTTGAACTGATTTGACTTTGCTGTGACCTTGGGCTAACCTTGCCATGACCTTGGGGTAACTCCACCATGAAGCCTGACCCCAACCCATGTCACCATGTGTACTTGGGTGGGATTCCGGCCGATTTATTGCAAGTGCTGGCCATTGGTCCAAATATAGCCTATATATATTTTATTATGTTTGGACCATTTCTGCTAGATCAGACAGAGGTGACACAAGGGTGATTTGATGGGGGTAAAAACCCTCCAACCCTTATATCACCCCTATAACCTCTTGGGGTGTTTTGGTAGAGGTCCGTGTTGAAGTCTAGGTAGGTTTCGAGCCATCATAGACATCTTAAGTAAACATAGTTGTTGAAAAATAACAAAAATAAGCTATTTTTGACCGTTTTGAGCTGATTTGACCTTGCTGTGACCTTGAGATGACCTTACCATGACCTTGGGGTAACTCCCATATGAAGCCCAACTCCAACCCATGTCACCTTGTGTATTTGAGATGCGCTCCGACCGATTTATTAGAAGTGCTTGTCTTTAGTCCAAATGTCTATTTTTAAAGTATTTTTTAGACAAAACCCCTTGCTACTCACAGTGTGTAAATGCCATATTTTGATACCACTCTAAGGGTTAAACAGTCATGCAAACAACTCGTCGTTTATCGTCTGAATCATCTGTTTAATTAGTACAATCAAAATCACTTATCACTTACGTAAATTACGTGCTACATACGTAATTAATATATTCAAAGACATTTGCTCAGTAAAAATACAATACATGTGAGCAGATACAATTGATGCAATTAGTGCGATGTGTGTGGCTGGTCTCGCCGTATTGATCATTTGGCGCTATAATAAACCGCGAGAACCAGCCGCACAAATCGAGCAGGTTCTTGGATAGTGCGTCCAACACATGCTTAATATAAAACGATTTTATTGCATTCACTGATCGTTAGGGGCAGTACTAGGAGTACTGTATCGAACGTGTGTTCGTGGAGTCGATTGTGTGTCGATAGCGTCTAAACGTGATGCAATATATACCCAATCTCCCCGTCAGCGCGAGGAGTGAAGTGCTCTATGATCGTGCTTGGACCGTTTGACTGACATTAGCCCACTTGGACGGCATAGCATGTATTTGATTGCAAACACTCCCGTCAAAGAACATATATATATATATTTTTTTATATATATATTCTGTCTGAGAAAAATTGTGCAACCTGGTCATAATCCTCGTTTTGTATCGATTCGCTTTAGCCTGTGTTGCGTCGAGTCACGGAGATGTGTGATGTTGGCAGATATGTGACGGTAGTAATCTGACAGCTCATTAACATATGACAGGCCAGGTGGTCACAGACAGAGCGGGCTGCCACCCTACGAAGTGGCCGTGCGCGTCTGATGACCTCATGTATAAAAAAAAATTATTGTAACAAAATTTGTTAAAACGTTGATCCGTGTATTTGTACGAACCGCGATATAATTTGTTACGCGAGGCGGGGGAAGTAAAAATAATTTGATGAAAAGATTGTCCGAAAAGAATTTATAATTTGCTGTATTTATCGTTGTCTGTTGTGGAAAAACGCTGACGATCCAATATGGCTGCCAAAACACGTGGGTGGAATTTGTTAGGGCGCCGTCGAAAAGTATGGCTGGCTAATTTATGCAAATATTAAAGGGACTGGCCCACGCTAAAATCATCAAAAAATCGGTGATTTTATTTCGGGTTCTTAATATGACCATATGATGTAAACATGTACATAGACTAGAACTGCAAATTTTTATAATTTTTGTGCTGCGCATTCATCAGTTAGACTAGATATAGAGACGAAATTCCCGCATTTCCAATTTTTGACATGGTTGTCAATGTCAACAATCAGGCTGAAATCAACAAAAAAATTGTAATTTTATTTTGGCTTCTTAATATGATCATATGATGTAAACATGTCCATAGACTAGAGCTGCAAATTTTTTTAAATTTTTGTGTTGCGCATTTAGAGACGAAATTCCCATTTTTTTATTTCTGACATGCATGTCTAAAATAAGAAATACGGAAATTTTGTCTCTTTATCTCGCCTAACTGGTAAATATAAATAAAATTATGAAGGTGATACATCTAGAACTAAATATAGCTTTTATTGCAATAAATATGTTAACCAAGCATTTCTAATTCAAGTATATCATAACATATATATTTTACCATAAATATAAACACAAATAACGTTCTGAATTATTTTCTTAATTTGATATGCGCACATTTAATCTCAAAATTACGTATTATTTTTCAAAATCAAACCACATATTTTCTGTGCGTTTTCGCTCATAAGTAGATAGTTAGGGGGATTATATCGATACAAAAGCACAGGAATAGAGTTTAGCCACTGTTTAAAGTGTATTAATTTAGTTGATATAATCCACCGATTCAGGCTGTAATTACTCAATGTTTAAACAGAGGTGGCTATATTTGACTGTATAGTCAAGTTGTACACACTCTATTATTGTATGATGAGCTGTAGAAATAATATTTCGCAGATGGCACTGGCAGGGACCCAGTGCTGCCTCAACGTTAGGCCATTATTATCGACTCTTGCCACAACGTTGGAATGACGATGGGTAAGTTATCGCATCGCTTCGCATAAACTGTCACTTGGCTAGGGCAGACATTGCCTGTGAATTTTGCGGTTACCTTTGATGTCTGGTCTTCGGAGGCGCTGCACACAAGGCGCATGTGTCGTCCTGGAGTGGGGTCCCAAATAAGTCTAAACAGGCTCATCACTGGCAGGGGTAGTGGGAACTACACCTGTCAATGACGGGATGCTTCAACTTCACCTTTTATTTTCACTGCACCATTTTTTCGTTCATTATAACCCCCTGTTCTATTTTTAGGGGTTATATTTGATCACATCTACACCTAGCTGTGTCATCCTCTCCGAAACCTGTTTCAGCCACTGGGGCTAATCTACACCAATCTTCGAAGGAACCACCCGCACTCACACTACCATGACTACGGCGTGCAATACTCCATTTGAGGAGTGATCCCTGTGACCACAGAGAAGACAGATTTACTATGAATTGATGCTTATTGCTTTGACAAAAATAATTTCATGATTCTGCGTTCTGCATGTTCTGTATAAATCAGTGGCTTCCGGTTTATTTGCAGTTTGCTGTCAAGAATTTTGATAATTTGTTAAAAGTACTTCTAGTCTAGTTATATTACGCAGGTTATTGAATTACTTATCTTCTATTTTGTTATTTTTACTAGAAAAAAGTTTATTCTAATTAATGCGACATATAAATTATATTATTTAGACTAGAGCTAAGACTATACATTAATAAAAGTGATCAACCAGGATCGCATGTTTTTCGCTGATTTCTCGGTCAATTGTCAACCGATTTTCATGAAATTTTGTAACAATCATATCTCAACAGAATCCCAATATCCCTGGAAATTTCGTAAAATTATATATCGTATTTTAAAAGTTGGACCATTTGACATGTAATAAATTGAAATTACGACGTCCCTCTATAAACCCATTAAACTAATTCTAGAATTTTATTACATGTCAAACGGTCTAACTTTTGAAATATTAAATATAATTTTGCGAATATTTTACCGCTGTTAGGATTTAAATAGGAAATGGCCTTTGCAAAATTTCAAGAAAATCGGTTCAGAATTGACGGAGAAATCGCCGAGAATCATGCGATTCTGGTTAATTTGACAGCGAGTATAGATCTAGACTAGATCTAGACTACACTGTCACTGAGTGAGTCTGTTTCACCAGATCCTGGGAGTAGCCTTTTTTCAATTTGCTCGGTCGCTGTTCAAATTTTTTTAACCAAATTTTTCTCGGATCATTTTTTCATCTTCCCTTACCATCGCTAAAAATTTGGTGTGATTGTGTTGTGTATCTTTTAAGTTAGACCATTTGGCATGTGATATAATTCTTGTTTCACTTTAATGGTGTAAAAAAGAGCTGTAATTTTGCAAATTTATTACATGCCAAATGGTCTAACTTTGATAATACACAAAAAAAATAAAGCGAATTTTTAGAATTTAGACCATTTGGCATGTAATAAATTTTCAAAATTACAGCTCTTTTAAGTTTAACAGCATTACCGTGAGACTAGAGTTCTATTACATACCAAATGGTCTAATAACTTACAAAAATACACAACAAAATTCCACCAAATTTTCCAGGGTGTTAGGGGGAGACGAAAAAATGATCCGGAATTTTTTTTTTTAAAGAGCGACAGAGCAAATTATAAAAAAGCTGCTCTCAGGATCTGGTGAAACAGACTAGTCGACCAGCTGAATCTGGAACGCTGCCAGTTTTTACCCCTCAGCCATTAAGGCTGTGGGGTATAGTGATCACCAGAGGCGGGCGGTAGGAAAAATTTTCCGACCAAGTATCCCTACAGATTAGCACCTTAATGGTTACCTTTGACTTTTTTCATTTTCAGATCAGGAAAATATAACCATGTGAAAGTGCAGCAGTGCCGTGTGACAATGTTCTTGATACGAGTCTGGTGATGTATAATATTCAAGACGGAACCCTTCCTTTTTCCCAGTATTAACAGATCTGACAGACAATGGAGAATTACTATGGTATACTGGGTTGTACAACTTCTTCAAGTCACGAGGAAATGAAACAATC
Organism: Flabesymbios commensalis; assembly: GCA_964017125.1. NCBI lineage: Eukaryota > Metazoa > Annelida > Polychaeta > Terebellida > Flabelligeridae > Flabesymbios > Flabesymbios commensalis. The sequence goes on along the minus strand of OZ024903.1, from coordinate 5,573,887 downwards.
TTATCTGTCATTGGTGCTAAAATATCATCCTGACAAACTGTCACCGGACATTTCAGATGGTGAGAAGAGATCACATGTGGACCATTTCATCACTATAGACAAAGCCTGGAAAATTCTCGGTGATGTTGATATTAGAAAGGAATATGATGCAAGATGGCATCAGCGATGTCTGGCTCAGCAGTGGCCAATCCAAGAAGATGTTCAGTTTGAGGATTTTGATGAGTTTGAATATGCTGGTTCTCGTAGAGCACATGTTTACAGCTGTCGCTGTGGAGGTGATTACTATCTGACTGCCATGGATGTACAGTTTAAGATGGATCTGGTGTGCTGTGAGACCTGCAGTCTCTGTATCAGAGTTATCTACGATTCCTGATAAGCTTTGTGGACAATCACAGACTATAAGCCAATTTATGTGCTGTTATAAATACAGTACTGCATGAGCTTGCTTACTATGCTTACATGAGCTTCATTTGTTTTTTGTGCATTGTAAACAGTCCCAGTATTATAAGAAAATGCACAGTAGGGTCAACTCATATTTTAATAAAAATGATTTTATTGCTACCCTTTTCCCCTGGCAAAGTACTTTTGAAGTCGCAAGAATCACACCATTATTTCATAATAATAACTTTTAATGAATTACAACAGTGAGTAATACAAAATATTCTAATTTATACAAATTTCATGCTAAATAAATGCCTCTATGTTAATAAAACATACGCGAAAATATCACCTTTTCAAATGAATGGGCTAAAGGATAATGTGTGATTTTTAAATATTTATAGAAATTGGAAAAATGTAGGTTTTGTTTGAAGGTAGAAATTCATGCTCTGAAAAAGTGAGGATATGTTGCCTAAAACGTTTTAGTTTGTAATTTTTTATTCACTGCATAGATGCCATTTTCCCATATTTTAACAACACCTTTATGAGCTCGTTAAATTATAGACTATTTACTTTATATAACATTTTAAAATCTGTTATATTGTATGGTGCTGCCACATGCATAGATCTAAGAAAGCATTTGATATTTACCTGTACTTTTGTACAGAAAGCATCCATGATTGTATGACTTTTAGTTGACTGGTATCAATCAAACTGAAACTTCAAGCACCTTCAAGTTCTTATGATTTATTTCAGGGATATATTTTAATTATTATCAAATACTGTATGATTTGTGATGTAGGCACTGCCCATGGTAACCTAATGCAAAACTACATAGTTACGATTCTGGATGTGTATGCTTAACCTCCTGAATTAAATGAAAGTCAGAATTATTGGAGTTGTTTTTATCAGTGTATGGGCTTCCCGGTAAACGCAAACCTCCTCTCAGTATCAGTTCAATGTTCGAGTCGGCATTGCAGATGGTGGCCTAACATTGAACAAACGCTGGGGTACTTTGTTGTGTTTTGCACATAAACTTAATAATGGCTGCAAGTCGGCAATTTTGAATGTTAGAAACTGTTAAGAGTTGAAATTTTTCAGGACATATCCGTCCCTCAAACTGCACATTTTGTTCTATGGTAATGGTCTAGCTATCTGACATGGTTTTGCAGATATTACGCATATTTTAAAAATAATGATTGATAGTCTGCCATGCTGGCCGCCTTGACCTAGTTTTTCCCGGTGCATATCCATTATCGAACTCATCCGAACTATAAATTGGACAAATAGATGCACAGTATAAATTCTAGAGCGAGACATAGAAAAATCTGCCAATCTGTAAAAATCATGATTAACCTGTATGTGAAATTTATGTGCATTCCAGTAAGACTAAGTTATAGTGCTAAAAGAGATGGAGGATGCGCCGCATGACAACAATAGGCATCGATCAAAATTTTGCCTAAAAATGGTCGACTGGCAGCCATTTCTAATCTGTTCAATCATTAAATCAGAATCCTTGCATGGCAAGGCTCAATATTTGATAACACGGAAAAATACCAAGCTGCTGAATATCAGTACGATGTGATTTATTATAACCCTTTATTTAAACACAATTACAAATTTTGCTGACGTTTACATTGATCACAATATCGGCTGTTACTCCATTTACGGTACATTATATCAGGCTACAACTTTACCACCCTGTGTGTGGAATTATTTATTTTTAAATCATATCAGGACAAGTAACATTACATACAAACTCCGTCACACCAAGTTAAGATAACACCTAGTTTGTCCTTATTTTCATTCACCTTGAGATGGGAAATGGTATCAAGGTGGTCATTCCAGTAAACACAAAACATTTGTATAACATGTGTACAATGTTAGACCAACGTCAAAAATGGTGGACCGACGTACATATGTTACACAAATGTTTTTTGTTTACTGGGATACTTAGCCTATTAGTACCCACCTCAGGTACTTTTTGCATTCACACAGAGGTTTGGCACTTCGAGATGGGAAATTGGCTATTCCCATTTTTATGCCGAAGAAAAAAAATTCCAAGTATTTAAAAGAAGGTGTTGGCAGTGGCTAATCATACATGATTCTTTTATAATTTGACTCTATGGGCAGCCTCGTTCATGAAATGACGGGATCCCATTGACTCTCATTATAACTATGCCATACAAATAGCCACTCCGTTAAATTAAAGCTCACAATGCTGTTATCATGGTTATTGTGATGTATTATAGCCTACAGTGGAACCAGCCATGGGAGACCACCAACTGGTTCGCCAAAATGGGCCTTTCTATTGTAGCTCCGTTTTATATGTATTTGATTCTAGAAAATACACAAGCCGTTCTGGCACAAAAGTGAACAAAAATATCGGAGAACAAATGGTTATCAGAGCAATGTTGTTTACATTTTTGTAAGTATATACTTAAAACAATTTTAGTCTTTATTCCCTAAGCACCCACAGTCAAAAGTTCTATCTATTTCACTGATAGTGGACTAGACTAATAAATTGTTTACATTGACAACTATTTTTGTAATACAAGTGGTTGTAATTATTATTCATTATCCCATGGATTTAACAGTCTGTTTTACATGTGTGCAAAGGAAACAAATGTTGGTTGAGCAAAGACTTGTTCCAAATAAACTACCAAAGCACCACATATAAATAATTATTGCACATATAAACATAAATTGCAAATTTCCTACTGATAACATACTGAATTTAATTGTATATAAATAATATAGATAAGCAGACGATCAATATTTAAGTTGTGAAAAATAATTATGTTATTCATGGTTCCAAGATTCATGTAAAAATAGGTTAAATTTTACTCGCTTTGGAACTACTGCGACATTTTGACCTGCCTTCAGCAGATCTTCATCACACAATGATCATGGGGGGTGATTCAGATGCCACCCATCTATGGCCATTTATGAAGGCAGGTAGAAACGTCGCAATCGTTTCACACTCTATTCCAAAGCGAGCAACATTTAATCACTTTCTACAATATTTAAATTGATGACGATTGCCACATTTGCAAAACAGAACATTTTCATAACAATGTAAACTACTTCATTTTTTCTTTTTGCACATCCTGACAATATTTCCCTGAGTTAAGTTCCCAGCAAACATTACCTAGATATCGATACAATGTTGAGCCATTGTCCGAGACACTGGCCCAACATTGATACAATATCAGCTCTATGTCTTGTGCTTGCTGGGCTTAGACCTGTGACAGCCGTGAACCGCTGAGGCAATGGAAAACTGGCAGTAACGCTACAAACAAACAAAACGGGTCAGATTATCACTGTAGTAAAAAATTACCTAGGAATATTTACAAAGTACAGTGAATAGGCTTTCAGTAGCGGATGCACATTTGAGGAATTCTAAAGATAAATACGCCGCTCCTTCGGCATACAAATTGACATATTTTATTTACAGTTACATAGTTACACTGATATTCAGAGTCTGAGGCACACAATCTGCACACATTGATATTGAAGTTTTCTGTCCTTCTATATAAAATTCTTAATATTAAAATCCCTCGGCTGATTTGTCACTTACTTTTTTGTTCGGGTCACAACACTTTCCGTTGTAAATCATTGTAAATGGCAGAGTAATAGGTATAGACACAGCAATACGGGTGAAAAGTAGTAAGTGTATGAGGCACCAAGGAATTGATCAGATAGAAAAGTCCAGGGAATGTGAAATACAATCAATTAACATAAATAAACAGACACTGCATCCTTAAGAACACTAAATTATCTTCAGCTGCATAAATTGAATATCTGTAAATAATAGCCTACGTCAAATTGTGCAGGATACACCATTGTACCATTAGGTAAAAAAAAGGACTATGTTTCTCGTCGTCGCACGCATTTAAAACCTGCGTACCAATCTCCACTTTTTTTCGGTAAGAGAATAAATTATGGAGGACATGCTCTGCTACTACTGATACACCGCACTGATGCAGCGGTGCAACACCTTGATCTGCCATTTTTGTTGCTTTTTACACATAATTGTTTATTTCTAGAGCTGAAATCCGCCCCCCCCCCCTCAAAGTAATGAAATAAACGCACTACTTTTGCAATTTTCTTTGATGAGACACCTAGTTCATTTTTTTGGCCGACTGTGTACGAACAGCGTAACACTTCTGTACCAAGAAAGCACTAAAACCAGAAACATATACAGTGGTCTCAGCTTCAACATTCCATTAAAAGTCCTGTTAGAATTAAATGGTCATATCCCGACTATACAAAGTGACAGATCCAACCATTTAATATAAACCCTTTACCACCCAAGTTATCTCATTTAAAATGTCACCCACTAACTTGGAAGTTGTGTCTCGCTAACATGACTCACAGCTTCAAGTGGGTGAAAATTAATCATGATTGTTTAATTTGACACGAAAAAAATTTGCAAATTTTTATGTTGAAAATTCATTTTGTTCCTAATAACATTGATTTAATCAGCTAATAAAACGGATTCAAAAAGACATAAGTCACACTTACGCTCAAAGGGTTAACCCTTAGACCACTCAGTTAATAAATTTTCAGCCACTAGAAGTCATGTCTCCCTACCGCGACTGACTGACTCTAGTGACTGAAAATTAATGTTATTTATGAAATTTTATGAAATTTAAGTCCTAACATATATCAGTGTTTCAAGATTGAAGGCATATTTTAATTTTAAAAACTGTTTTTTTGGGTACTTATAAAAAGATAATGTCTACTGTTGTCGACATCAGCGCTCAACGGGTTAAGAAACAATGAATATATTATCAACAATAAATAGTAATACTGTTCTAGATTGCCAGTGAGTATCACCTGAGGAAGTAATGTGATAACCCTTGAAGCGCTGAAATATTTGTATATAGACCAAGAGACCAAAGGGTTTTTAACCCTCTAAGCCCTCACGATGCATGAAAGCATCATTTTAAATCTCTGAAAAACAGACTTACTTTTCCTACAACTGAGGGTTTTAAAACGAAAATTTTCATGAAACTGGTTTACCAATACGTGGCAATTTCCTTTAATTTTTAAACCATATCAAATCATCCTTATCCACTACAAGTCAAGAATTGCGACAGCAATTCGCGGCTGGTAGTGGATAAAGATGACAAAGGTAAATACAGGCTTGAGAGGGTCGAAATTCAAAATCATCATAAATGTCTTGGTTAGCTCTTCCCGCCTTATTTGAATACCTATATTGTGGGTCTACGGCCAATATAAATATTTAAAACTTTCAGTGGGGGGATCGACTTTAAACATCACATTTGATGCAGGGTTCGCACTGGTCCTGGAAAGTCCTTGAATTTGAAAAATAAAAATCAAGGCTTTGAAAGTCCCAGAATTTTGGTAAAAGTGCTTGAAAGTCCTGGAATTTTAAATAATGAGAAAAGAGATTGCAAAAATAGTATTTGCTCGAGTCTAATAATTAAGTTACCCTTTTTAGAACAAGTTGAAATAGATCTACCAGCCCAATTTTATTATCAATTTTAAAAGATATGTAAAATGTAGATTCAAGTTGTTTTGGGGAAATAAATGTACGCGTTATTGTGTACACGTAAGTCCTTAAAAAATCTTATTAGGTCCTGGAAAAGTCCTGGAAAAGTCCTGGAATTTTGCTTCTTCATGGGAGTATGAACCCTGTGATGTCACATTCTGAAGTCAAAAGTCGGTCCCTGCGCTTTAAGGGTTAACAAGCCTCACAACTACATACCCAGCTTACATGAGTTAGTTTTAATGTTGGGTCGAGTTAGTTTTAATGTTGGGTCGACGTAGAAGACGGCCGGCCAACATTAGAACAACATTGAGTCGATGCCTCGTGTTTGCTGGGCACAACCTTCCTCGTAAACACCAGACATTGAGCCGAGGTTAGGATGATGTAGGACCAACTCCAGCATTGATATTCGCTGGGTTATAAACAGAGAGGTTGTATTATTTTTCCATCAACAATATCGCAAGCATTTTCTGGCAACGTCACAAAACAAGTAACTAATACTGATACATAACATTGAAGAATAATGAAACACAAAGTGAGATCGTCTACAGAGGCATAACATTATTCTGAAGTCGATGAAATTTTGAACAAGAAAATAGAGGTTCTGCTACTTCGAGAAAATAACTGCATTCTTTGATTAATAAGACCTAAGAAATCTAAAATGATCCGGCACCTTTTTTCTATCAATCATTTTTATACAAAATGCAAAGGTAAATTTTGCAGCAGCACATCTGATTTTGTGTATGTAGTATTTTACAAGTTATGTCTTTCAGTCCATGATCATAGTCTTGAACACATCATATTATGAATCATGTGAATATCAGAAAAATGTGTTATGTCCCTACTCCATAATGGAATGCAATGTGTATATTAGTATTTATCATACTAATATACATTAAATTTATAATATATAAGTCTATTGTTACTATGCTAGAGAGAATTATCTATCATATAATATATCTATTATAATAGATCCTCATACTCAAGTTGTGTCTGTGATGTGATTTTATAATTTTTATAACAATACTTTTGTTGTTCAGTTTCACATAATATTTCATGTTTAACCTTCGCCCCACCATGCCTGGGGCCGGTTTCTGTATCGTACTTAAGTAAAAAGTGTCATCTTTGTACTTAAGTACGTTACAGAAACCGGCCCCTGCGGCCGGTTTCTGTAACGTACTTAAGTAAAAGATAAAGTGGGCTGGTTTACGTAGCATACTTAACTAAAAAGTAAAGTTTTTACTTAAGTATGTTATAGATATCGGCCGCAGTGGCCAGTTTCTGTAACGTACTTAAGTACAAAATTCACACTTTTTACTTAAGTACGATACAGAAACTGACTCCTGAAACAGAACTTGAAACTGAAGATCCCGCCCAATCAAACTTGAAACTGGAGATTGCACCCAATCAAAAAGGTGGATCGCCATCTAAGACTCGGCCAAGATAGGTCTCAATAATAGGTTGATTAGAATCATTACCATTTCAGACACATGATCGCATGCTCAGCTCATTTGTCGCAACATCATTAACCCTTAAAGCGCTGAATATTTTTTATATAAACCATGGAGACTGAAGGGTTTATTCAATTCGAAATCATCATAGATGTCATGGTTAGCTCTTTCTGATTCAATTGAATACCTATGTTATGCGTCTACAGCCATTATGAATATATTTACTCTTACAGTGGGAGTATCAACTTCAGCCCTTACAGCACGGGGATTGATTTTAGTCGTCAGAATCTGACGTATGTAGACGTCAGATTCTGACGACTAAAGTTGATCCCCGCACTGTAAGAGAAGACAGATTTCTAATGGCCGTAGACCCATAACATAGGTATTCAAATGAATCAGAAAGAGCTAACTAAGACATTTATGATGACTTAAAATTTGAAAAAACCCATTTGGTTGCGATGTTTTTTACAAATTAATTTAGCGCTTCAAGAGTTAGACGTCAGGATCTGACGTCTACAGACTCAGATTCTGACGACTAAAGTCAATCCCCGCACTGTAAGGGTTAAAAAGTTATGGGCATTTTCCAACCTTGGGGTCAAGATCGCTCTCCGTTTAGAACAACTTTTTGGTGGTTTTTCAATTGTTGTGTACAAATAACTATAACTAAAAATAATAATATTCCTAGTACATTTCCACCCGATAATCTACTGTCGTTAGCTTTTCTTATAACTAATGGCTCAGGAATGAAGTTAAAATGTTGATAGAGGGGGGCGTGGTTATATGTAGGCTACACATCTTCTATCTTTACATTAGGTTTTTAATTAGACAATATGAATACGCTTTATCACGGGCAGTAGATTCACAAACATGACAAGGAGAGTAACAAACTCGACAATTACATCATACAGTAACACTTGACAGATTGTCCGCTGCCTTGCTGCCCTATTGACGATGTTGGATCAAAAATGGTCCAGCGTCGCACACGTTGGGCCAGCAATAATCCAACATTGGCATGCATGCTGACAGGGAGAGATTTCATGTGAGAATGTTTGGCATCGTTGACAGTGGTGATGGTGGGGTGTTGAGCATATACTAATATTGATTACTTCCTTTGTTTTTCTGCTTGCTGTTGCTTGCACAGACGCTTGTGGTACGCTTGTGCCATGGAATTAACTATGGAGATTACAAAATAGACGACCATCACCAACACTAACTTCTCAAACACCCATGATAACCAACTCGGCTCCTGAAAATACAACACAAAACATCAGGAAAACTTATACAAACATTTACAATATCGATTCACTGACTGTAGGCCATAGACTCATACTAGGCTACTACTAGCCTACATGTATGCCCAGCCAAATTTTGACCATTATATAGGATATGGAGCAATTCCCTCCTAATACCCACTAGTCAATAAATAAAATAATTAATCTAGTTTGTGTTTACAATCAACATTTTATTTCATTATTATGGACATATGCTAGTAACAGTTTCTATAAGCCGATACATATCAATATCATTGTCACCTGCAGTATATGGGCGAGTTACACAGCGGTGCACATGTTTTTTTCAAATATATAAGTGCATATTTTCAGTTGCAAGTGCATGCATGTTTATGCGCGGGGATAGGGTAAGCATTTAAACAATTAGTTGTAACAAATGGCTAAGGATACATAATTCTACTTACACTAGGTAAACTGGTTCCCGGCTTATGGTGTAGTTTTGCTTTTTGTTTCTGTAAATATTCTTTAAATGGAGCTTGCAATGATTTTCCAAAATGTGGTATATAACTGAAAATAAGAATGGGACATTACATTATCCTAAATAAGATTGATGCAGATTTGAATATTAAGTAATAAATAACCCTCTACCGCTTCAGTAAATTGTTTTTCTTTTTTTAACAAATTCCGAGCTGGAATTGCATACTCGTAGTTAATTTGAATAAATTTCATGTACAATATTCAGTTATTTAAGCACTGCACAAAGCGGAATTACTACCCTTTAACCCTTACAGCATGGGGATCGAATTTAGTCGTCAGAATCTGACGTCTACAGACGTCAGATTCTGACGACTAAAGTCGATTCCCGCGCTGTAAGAATTAAAATATTTGTAGGTATTCAAATGAATCAGAAAGAGCCAACTAAGACATCTATGGTGATTTCAAATTGAAAAAAACCTTTGGTCTCCATGGATTTTATTAAAATAATTCAGCGCTCTAAGGGTTATAAGGTCATACCTGACACTGCACATACTGGAAAATACTACCTTTTAATGTCAAGGTGAAGATATACAGAACTTTACACTGGACCAAAGTTGAACAGTCACACATTTTTAAAAAAAATGAAAGTAGCTATTTTAACCAGCACTTGTTTAACACTCAGGGCTTTGATTATGTTTGGTCTCAAATTAAACAAATACAAGTAATTTACACTCGATGCTGGGCCAACATCAAGCCAGCATTGGGTTAACGTCTCATGTTTGCTGGGCAGGATTGATTACTCACCTAATCATATTTACAACTTGTTCTACATGATGCTCACTGAATACAAATATCACAAATAATTTCTGAAACAAAAAAAACATTGTTTAAAATTATCAAATATTATATACATGTTGTAAAAATTAAAAAAATTATAAAACCTATAATTATAAAACCTTCAATAGTTTCACTATTGATAGCTTGCAATCTTAAAACTTGTCAATTGTTATTTATTTTGAAGCTGGAAATAACAATGTAACCACAGCTTCAAAATAAATATTTCCATTCAAGACATCTATCAATTAAAGACAAGCGTTCCTTAAACATATTATTTGATCATTTCCACTGGACGTTTAATTTTGTATTTAATGCCTTGATGATGTTTTTAAACCTTTTATAACTTCTTAAATACTGCTGTAATTTTAAACTTGTTTTTAACTTATTCTCCACAAATGGTCATATTTTAATATAAATTTATTTGATTGTACAATGCCTTGATTCACCTAGTAAGATGTGCATTCACAAAAACGTTTGAATTATTTGATCAAATGAACATCTTACAACAAGCATTCTATAACTATCAGTGGCATTCTATTTTGTTTGAAATTGGTTTGAAAACGTATATATTTGGCCCAAATTATTTGTTTCTATTTTTAATTCATTTGGAATGCAATTTTCAACTTCAAATGATGAAACACATGTCTAATTACACAATCCTTCAAATTGTTAAACATTTGATTGAATTTTTTCTTCAACTATTTCATTAATTTGAGCAGAATTTAGTTTGTTCTGAAACTGGGTGCCACGAAAAAGTATGTAAACGGTTCTAGGTTTAAATCATTTAATAAGTATCTGTGGCTATCCCTTCTCACCTGTATATGCATTTTAATTACAGCTTTCCCTATTAGTGTCGCTCCAAAGAACGTCCAGAAAGGGACGAGGAAATGGCCACAGGTGATCCCGGCCAAGTCAAACAATGGGTTGGGAATCTGTGGACAAGACAAAATAAAACAAATTAAACAAAGAAAAAATGAATGATGAGCAAATGTCGCAAAAAGAAACCAGATTGAGCACAAAGAAACTATGCTGCTACGGTACTGAGCTGTAGGTCAATTTGAGAGGTTCAATGAGCTTTTCTTCAATCTTCAAAAAGGTTGAAGAATAGTTATCACAAAAAACTGAATTGTGGTTTTTTATGATAGTCCTGAGATGATTTTGCATTTAAAATAACAGGGAGAGAATGAAGAATAAACAACAATGACAAGCAATTTATGACTGAAATCTTCACAAAAAATCTGCAATACAAATACTGTAGGTTTGAATTTTAAATCAATTTAATAATCAAAGTTGCAATTTGCACTTAAATAGGACAAAATTACATCAGTTCAGTAAGAAAAGATTTTGCATAAAGATTCATTAGATTAGAGTGTGGATTGTGGCATACATAAGACACAGTATATAGACTACTCACAGAAGCGCACAGAAGTATTCCCATGAACCCTACCCGCTGAACCAGATCATGCACAGCAACTTTAGCTTTGTCTAGAAAAGACTGAAAAAAATAAAATAAAAATAAATTATGTACAAATTTAAAGAAAATGATCATTTATCTGAGGTACCACCATAAATTTACTATAAATCCAATGATATCTGCCACATTTACTTTCCCATAATCTTCTAACATTATGCATAATTGAGTGATAATTTCAAGATTTAACAAATTTAATTCAAAAATTAATTACAACCAACAAAATAAGAGCATTAGGAAGAAAAATAGCAATGAAGCTGGGCATTGGTTAGAATAAGTATATCTGACAAAGGTGTTGTATTGTCATCAGAAACATTACTCACTAATTCTGATGGATGTGTTTGTTTCTCATGAATGAGTTCTTCTATTTCTTGTTCCTCCTCGTCTATTTGGCCTGACAGGCGTGCAGCTCGAGCCATAAAATAGGGAGGTAATTCCCCTATCGCTGTGCCAGCGCCCTGTAACAAAGTTCACATGATACTTAAGTCTTGTCATGTTGAATTGTCCTTTCTATTTTTCATTCAGTTTAAGCTGTAATTGTTAATGCAAATTCCAGCTTTAAATGATGAAAAGTAATTCTATTTCACAACTTCAATTGACTGAAAATTTGTGTGATTTGTGAAAATTAAGTCCCAACATATGCTATCAGTGTTTTAACATTTAAGGCATATTTTTCCTTTAACAACTGGTTATAAAAGTGCTTATAAAACACAGAATGTCTACTGTAGTTGACATCAGTGTTCTAAGGGCTAACATCAGTACTCCTAACTAAGGGCTAAAGATTGAGTAGATTGACTGACCCACATGAAGGCCTCTAGCCGCACTTTACTCATTATCGTCCACAAGCTCATACTGCTGCCTTCTGACTCAGGACAAATAATGCTGCAACAGAAAGGAAAACAGTTCAGACTTCACTTCTTTTGACTTCATTAGACTTCATTTATATCAGAAAACTGATCTTGAAATTCCATCAAAGTAAACATCTCTTTTACATATGAAAATTATGTGCGGGGGGGGGGGAATGTAGGGGGGGGGGGGGAATAATGTTATATATCTTTATCTGACCATATTTAGATGACAGAATCTGATTTCTAAAGATGGTCCCCACACTGGAAGAAGCAAAATATTTATAGCTGCCGTAAACACATAACATAGGTATTCAAATGAAGCGGAAGGAGGTAACTAGCTATGCGTCTTGAACTGGTCTCGGGAAAAGGGTAGTGGAGAGGTGTGGACATGGAGGAGCAGACACAGTAGCAGTGACACCAAAAGTCAACACTGCTAGCTGGAGACAAATATTTGGATCTCTCACGAAAGATTCCTCCAGAATATAATTATATACTTTTGCTACAAGTGTTAGGGTTTTATTGAGAAAACCCACTCCGCCACCCATGTAAAGCAAATAAGACCAGTTCAAGACACATGGCCAACTAAGACATTTATGCTGATTTCAAATTGAAAATAACCATTTGGTGTCCAAAAATGTCAAGCGTTTTAAGGGTTGAGGTGTGTGATCTTGCCTCACACCCAATGACAAATTAAGGTGTGAAATTAATCAGCATAAATTGCAAGTAATTCAGATCTGCTTCAATCCTCGTCAAATTGAGTAGTGCTATTTCCTGCATCCAACTAACGTTTTATACCCAAAGTTTAATAGTTAGCATATCTGCATAACAGCAGAATAACTAGATGATACATTTTTTATTATTTGTCAAGCAAAAGATGGTGAAAACCAATGAGCATTAATTATTATTAAGTCAGCAATTTTTTTTAAAATAGGACTTTTAAGTCATTTGAATATAGAATACATTAGAAATTGAGTTTTAAATAACCAAAAAATAAATAACATTTTATTTTTCATTTTGAAATATGGCACTTAACAAACCAGCAGCACATCCCTTTAATGCCTAGATAAGGACTAATGGATATTCGGAGTTCATAGTGATTGTGAAAGTAAATATATTGTAATTTTAATATTATAAATGTCAAGGCCTGGTTGAAATTAATCACTCACTCATCGGGGTAAGGTGGTTGTGGAAAGTCTACTGATAAACACTCGAAAGCGGCCAATGTCACAGCGGCGATGTGAGGTCCCTGAAAAGCATTAAATTAATCATTATTGTAAAATATCAAGTAATTCACTGGAGTCTTCTTAACATACAATATGTTTTATAATCATGAAGAGGTGTGCATGAAATTATCTCTAAATGAAGGATGCGAGTTAGAAATTCATTCCAAATGATTATCTACACACATAAGAAATCGAGAATGAAAGTCAAGAGCAATTGTAACTCAGGGATAAAACTACATGCATTAAAGTACAATACTGAAAGATTTACCATTTCTACACATAAAGTTCTGTATAAGAAATAAATCTTTGTTTGTTTCAATAGTAAAGCAAGCAAAAGAATTGTGGACTATTTTCTGTGGATAATCCAGTTTGACTCAAAATCAAGCGATTATTATTGTTATTATTAAAGTTCAATAAAAAATTGCTTGTCTCTTCTATGATTTTGTTGAAATTCTCTCAGTGCAGAATATTTTGTGTAAATCTGACCGCTTAGAAGTAATATTTTTCAGTTTTGTGACTCACAGAGTCGCTCTGAGCAGCTCCAGTCCATTTATAAAGTCATATAAAAGTGGCCTCTGGGGCTCAGAAAGAAAAATATATGTAACAAAATATTGCAGTCATTTTTTTAATAATTTAAAGTATTATTAGTTTGACTTGACACTTTATAACTGCAATCTGATATAATAACCCTTTCAGTGCGGGGATTAATGTTCGACATCCCCGCACTGAAAGAGTAAAATATTTATAACAGTCTTAGATTTCAAATAGAAAAAAACCCTTTGGCGCTATGATCAGTTAGCGCAACTAACACTTGCCCTGTTTCATCTCTATTTCTCACGCAGAAGCAGAAGTTGCACAAATGACATGTCCAGCTTTAAATAAATGAAAAATACTGCAGGTAAGAGTTAAGACTTTCACTAATCAGCAAAACCTGAAACAGTTCTCCAGCTCAAAAGGTATGGGATATAAATGTTACTTACCAAGTAGAGGAGGAATGTGTGAAGCCCGGTGCCGAGGCCAACAGATGACAGGATCCCGAGACCCACCCAGTAACTGCACCACAAAATCTGTCCCCGAAACGCCATCACAAACTAAAATATAAACAGAAAAATAGGACACAAAGTATGTATCACAGATATGAAGAAGAAGAATGGGTAAATTAAACTTTTAAAAATGTTGTTTGTCAACTAGCCAAAGTTATTCAGTCTCTAACAAGACCTCAAATGATTAAATGATAATTCAGGTAGGGCTGGAAAAAATATTTCAAAGAGACTTTGAAAATTTTATTTATATAAAGATATATAGCCTACTAATCTTACATAAAAATCTTAAAAAAATGTTTAAGCATTAAAAAAACTCAACTAGTTTTATTTCCATGTAAACACAACTACAGGTGTGCAGTATACAACACTTTATACCACAAATACACACCATCTCAGATGGCGGGATAAAAGTTACATCAATAAAAAAAGACACACAGTCACGTAAAAAAAAAAATTAAAAATTAGCCTTACCTCTTGATGTGGACCTTCTGTGTGATACAAGCCAAAGAATATGAGTGACGGAACCAAGCACACCACAACCACCAATTTGTTCTTCCATAATCTGAAGTAGATTTTAAGTTACAATAACATGAAAGTAAATTTATGCTTCAAAAAAAATGAGGATTGAATTTGCCTAATAAGCATATGTTTCGATTCAAATTGTACATTTGTAAATAATTTTTACCCACTTGAAGTTGTGGGTCGCGGCAGCGTGGCACAACTGTAAGAGGGTGAAAATTTCAATTCCATAAAGTTCTTTAATCTTAGTCCTTGATTTATAGATAAATCAAGATAAAATAAGCTGCTTGATCATTAGATTACCATAGCAACCTTGTTGTGTTTTAATTAACCCTTGTGTGACCAGATTCTAAAAATAAAATATGCATTATATCTGTTACATTGAGACTAACTTGGTGATTTAATTCTTCAAATACTTTTCAGGCACTGGAATTTAAAGTTGGTATCAAGAAAAAAAGACCCTTCATGTGACCCCTTATATGGTATGAATAATTTTGTGACAAATAAATCAAAGTTCCCACAAGATGGGGCACAAGTGTTTCCTTATATGGGGTGATTGGCTATCATGTGACCCTCTGAGAGGGTCACATAATAGCCAATCACCCCATATATAGTGTGATTGGCTATCATGTGACCTTCTGAGAGGGTCACATGATAGCCAATCACCCTATATAAGGACCCATAATTATTCATACCATATAAGGGGTGATAGGTCACCTGTAAAATTAATAGTTCAGTTAACCCTTACAATGCTGAATTATTTTGCTTAGTCATGGATGCCAAAGTTTTTTTTTAATTTGAAACCCTCGTAAATGTCTTATTTAGCTCTTTCCCATTTATTTGAATACATATTTTATGGGTATACAACCACTATAAATATTGAGTTCTTTCAGTTGGGGGACCGCCTTTATGAGTCAGAATCTGACGTCTACAGACGGCAGATTTTGACGGATGGTCCCAGCGCTGAAAGAGTTAATGAAGACACATGTAATATAAACTGTTTATCATTACTAGCTCACCTGAAACCATAATCAGTGAAAAAATATATTAGCTCTAAAAAGAAATAATATATAGTGGTAAGTGGACTCTTCCACAACACTATGTTGGCCCTCTCCTTGTGAAGAGCTACACTTGACGGCGGCATGGATTTGCTAGATTTGTTATTCTTTGATTCTCCGTTCAAATCCACTCCATCCCTTTTTCGAACACTACCCCCTTTTGTCATGCTTTTAGTAGAACCCTCCAGTCGTCTCACCTAAAATAAAAAGCGCTAGATGAAAACACCATGTACACATACTATCATAACCTGATAACAGAGCATATAACTAATCAATTTCCTTGAAATAAATCACATTCTTCATGCAGTAGAGTAGAGGACTGTCTGTGATTCTGATCTGGAAGCCATAAATTAGAGGTAGCCCATGGATGTAGAACATACGTTATCAATTTTTTTAATCTGGCAGGCTCGAGACACTTGCATATAATTTTATAATATCGGTACCTTTATAATAATTAAATTTAGCTACTCACTAACAATACAATAAATGAGCCCTGAAAGCACATTCACTGACCAAAATATAATAAGGCACTTTCTGCAGTATTTTAATCAGTAGACCAAAGAGATACCAAAAAATACAAAACAAATGTTCCGATCATAAAGTGACATGATGTACAAATCTACTTTAACTGTATTTTTGATATACTTCAAGCTGAAATTTTTATCAGTAACACCAGCTCGAAATAACTAAGAGATCAATATTACTCATCCAGTATAACTAACTATCAGTGGGCATGGTGGGTAAACATGATCAATATGAAAAACATAAACAACAAAAACCAAATGGTGCTAAATTCAAACACATGCATGAAAAATATGTCAAACACAAATTAAAAAGGTATTCAGATTTTCACAGATCAGTATGTATCATGGTTATAGCCCCCCACATCCCCCACGCCATATATGTAACAACACTTTTACTTCCACAAAAATATTTCAAATTGAAAGAATTGACATGAAATAATTAATATAACTAAGGGGAAGATTCAATAGAATATTGCTAGTATGGTTGAGGATAAATAACAATCATGGTATGTATTTGGTTTAATATAGATCAGTGTTATATTGAATGCCTATTGGCGCACAGTAGCTGTGAGTAGGAAAAACCGGTACTGTTTATGCAGAATTTGTTTATTTTGCTTTGCTGCACAAAAATAACCAACATGTGCATCACCCAATAGACTTGGGTATAAAAAAAAAAGCAAACAAAAAAAAAATCTACCTACCTACCCTATTTCTAAAAAGTCCGCTACCGGAAACATATCATTTTTTTTTAGGCCTTGACAGCCTATGTACTGGTGTATGGTGAAATTAACAACGCAGAAGACAGTTAAGCACTCCAGCCATTATGTAATCACCTCAAGAAAGGCCAATATCAACAACTAACCATTTCAACTGAGCTCTCTAAATCTAGGATAACGTCATTAACATTCCTGACATCCATATGAACTGCTGCAGTCATGCCTAGCGGAGTGTGAAAGTTAATGGATTAGACACGGATTGCTACACAACTAAATTAACCATGCATATTAAATGTGGAGAATCTAGACCAGTGTAACAGCTGATCAGTCAGTATTGTATAAAAGCATGCTGTCGTGCATAGCTAAAAGGCAGTATCTGCTTACTTTACAAGTGAGCAGATACTGCCTTTTGGCTTTGTGGAGCAGATATCGGGGTCAAAGTATCATGTTTTCTGGTTCAGTCGTCACATACAGTAGTTGTAGTAGGTGAGGAGGGAAGGGGACTGTATTATCACTACTCAAAGGTTAAGTGTGTTATACAATGAGATTCGTGAAACAAGGGGAATTAGACCAGCAATCGCAGGATTTGCACAATTTTTAAACAACACCAAGTCGATGTCTCTGACTTTCCGGGTGAAAATCTGACTACTAAATCTGTTAACCCTTATCCTACTAAGTCAATTTAATTAACAACGGTCCAGAATCATAAAATGGTTAAAATAACTCATATTTATATTCTTATTATATGAGAACAAAATCTTGATGTTTTAAACAGTCATTTTATTACCAATAACAGTGGTTTAATGAGCCAATAAAACAGATTAAAAATAACTACTGTCTTGATTGGCAGGCAAAGGGTTAAATTAGTCCCTCATAAATGAAAAGCATATCCACATTGAGCCTTTATCAAATCCTGTAGAAACATTTAATTGCAATGACTCAAGTTAGTTCTACCATTATCAGGGCTTAACCCTTACAGTGCGGGGATCGACTTTAGTCGTCAGAATCTGACGTCTACAGACGTCAGATTCTAACGTCTAAAGTTGATCCCCGCACTGTAAGAGAAAAAATATTTCTAATGGTCGTAGACCCATAACATAGGTATTCAAATGAATCGGAAAGAGCTGAATAAGACATTTATGATGATTTTAAATTGAAATAAACCCTTTGGTCTCCAAGGTTTTTTTAAAAAAAATTCAGCGCTTTAAGGGTTAACCCCCAGGCATCATCTCTCATTGTATATTGTCAATAAATTAACCCTTGTCCTGCTAGACCTGTATATACGATTTTATCAAGTTTGCTTTAAATCAATGGAAATATCACTAAATGTGATAAATTGATTGGTTATTTATCAAATACAATATTGGAGATATTTTTGATAAAAATAGAATAAAATTTAAAATGTCATATGGTAACCATGGTAACTACAATTTGGAGGGGTCTGAGCATTCATCTGAGACATATCTGGCCATCTGAACCCTGAAGCTGAAGGAGTTAATGTTTAAATCAATTATTGCTGACATTAATGGGACCTGGATGAAAGTTACAATATTACAATTATTCCATGTGTTGCATGGCAGGGAGATAATTATAATTTATCATTCAGACTTGCCCTCATTGTATGTCACTAAAACTTGCGATGTATGATATTATCTGCTGGTATTGAATTTAAACAAAGGGACATAGATGTAGATTATCTTTCCTCTTCCAATTAGCTATCAGTATAATGACAACCGCACAAGGTAAACAAATTAACCCTCAAAACGCTGACATATTTTAAAATAAATTATGGAGAACAAAGTGTTTCTTTCAATTTAAAATCATCATAAATGTCTTAATTAGCTCTTTCCACTTTATTTGAATAACTATGTTATGGGTCTACGCCCATTGTAAATATTTTACTCCTTCAGTATGTGGATCGACTTCAGACGCCTAAAGTCGGTCCCGCGCTAAAATGGGTTAACCCTTGTGCTGCTGAATTGTTTACAAGTTTATATTTTTTATTCATTTGAAGCTGGAATTGCTAACGCAAATTCCAGCTTCAAATGACCAAAAAATATGTTTTATATTGATGAGAAATGTACATCTTGCAAATATTAATAAATTATTTGATCAACTGAGCATAGTACTATCACAAAGTACCTTATCAATTTTAATAGCATTTTATTTGGTTTCAACTAAGTACTTAAAACCGTATATAGGGGCCTAGTAGGACAAAGGTTATTACTTAACCCTCAGAGCACTGATGTTCAGATATTTTTCTCAACTTAAATTTTGAAATTGCAAGCAATTTTTTTGTTGAAGTTGTGTGTCGCGTCAGCATGGGTATTGAGGCACAACTTCATGTGTGTTAAAATTGTATTTTTATAGTTCAGAGCTCAAATGGTTAACACTTATATTGCTGGAATATTTTATAAATAATATAAACTAAAAGACCAAATTGTTTTTTTCAGTAATCCCATAGTAGGCCCCTAATTATGATAATATGCAGATGATCCAGAATTAGGATAAGGACATAGCAATATGGATATGGAAAACGGTGGTGTGTGGAGTCTGATTGCTTAGGAGAGGGAGACGTGGTGCAATGGTTAGAGCATGGCATTGTGCAATTTTGTCACTGCTTCCATTTGAGTTCACAGTCCACTTGGGGCAGGTTTTCAGAGAAATATACCATGTTGAGTTTCTCCCTCTTAACATAGGGAAATTATTTTTATGTTTGTGTCTGGGGCAAGGCACTTTACCCTTCACATGCTACACTTGACTCAGGTGTAAATGAGTACCTGGTAAGACAGACATGGCAATGTGTATGATAAGTTCAATGCGCCAAAATGGCTGCTGGATTGTATTCTCTCCGTAGAGTTGAAATAACACATGAATGAACAGGTTAAGGCTAAGCTATCACTATGACTTACCTTTAAAAGGCAAGGTCTAATGACATGCCAATGGTTTCACTTTAACTTATACAATGCTTGTAGTCTAAGAGTGAGACAGGCTATAAACAATCAAATTTTGATTATAAATAATCTAGCAATCATACATTCATACAGTCCCATCCGTGACTCATTGCATTCTGGGCAGGCCAGATCAATTTAGGGTCACATGCCTATCCATACTGAAAAGCAACAAAAAATACACAAGATTTGTGAACAAAAGAAAGGCATTAAATTTCTGTGCATCAGAGCAACTTATTTTTTCACTTTAACAAATATTTACTGTCAAAACAGCGACATAATCGCCGTTTGTTTACGACCAGTGTGGATATTAGCGTGCTACTGTTTATGATCAGTAAGTGTATTATGCGAATCACAATATGAAAATGTTGACATTCGCTATGGATGGAATCTAGGCTACAGCGATTCACAACCTCAAGTGGTTGAAAATTCAAATCAATCAACTTAGCAGGATAACAGTCAGAAAAAAGGGTGAAAAAGTCACAGCAAAAATGTGTAGATCGACTGACCTATCTATCATGTCTAATATTATAGTATAAATCATTATATGGGCCTAAACACTAGGCTATAGTCTGCATAGGCCTACATAGATGTCATAGATACCCGGTGCAATAAATGTTCGATAATGTTGGGACAGCATTGCAGACGGTGGTCATCATTGACCCATCATAAAATCCATACATTGCTTATGCTGAGTCCCAGTGAGTGTTGACAGTGTTGTGACATGTGTTGTTAAGTGGACAACTGTAAAGTAAGATGTCATTATCAGTGATTATATGTGCTAAAGCCTAAGCAAAAAGATACACTCAAAAAAAGCAAACCACACTGCTCCATTCAAAAGCTAATGCCATCCCAATGCAATGGCAAGATGCCAAGAATGAACATGATGAAACTGAAAAGCACAAACATCAAAATCATAGTCATACCAATTCATGTTTCAAGCCTTTTTGATACAACCCCCTACGCTTGAGTTCTTCTCTTAATCTCTTGCAAGTGAAGCCAGTGAATTTAAAGCCTTGGGGTCGGGGAGATAAAGGGCTCACATTGACGTCTGATACCTCCACGCGTAGTCTGACCTCCGGGCTGGCTGTAGTAGGATGCTCAGCGTGTTTGAGGGTAGATGGCATGGATTCTGAAGCCGGGCGAGGGGAGGGTCCCGAGAAGTGACTGCACATTTCTAGCCGAACAATTATTATAATTTGCTTATTTGGACATTCGTGATTCACCAGTTTTTCCTACCTG
The DNA here is from genome assembly GCA_964017125.1 of Flabesymbios commensalis. NCBI lineage: Eukaryota > Metazoa > Annelida > Polychaeta > Terebellida > Flabelligeridae > Flabesymbios > Flabesymbios commensalis. The sequence continues at coordinate 5,552,402 of OZ024903.1, read as the reverse complement.
ACAGTGGGACGAGATCAGATTAAAATACAGAGTCAAACGATGGATAAAACACACACTTATTGAGATAATAAAATCGATCCAATTATTCACCAGACAACGTCACAGGCGGCCATCATCCGACGTGCAGGTTTTATGCTGGGTGCGTTCACACTGACGATATACATAATAATGAGACATGAGGCCGCTGTCGGGGAACCACTAAAAGATAGAAGACGTCATAGTTTAATTTGTGACGTCATATTGGGAATGTCCTTTAGTGGAATTTCCTTGGGAAATCCCTAAACACCAAGAAAATGCAAACCTGTGATGCATAGACAAATATGAAAATGGAACGTTAGATCTATCGAGTTTTCAATAGGGGGTCTATTTATATTTTTTAATTTCCTTTAACACGTAGATCTATAAAAGTATAAAATAATATAGTAGGCCTATATAACTATAAGAGTATATAAGAGTATAAAAGTTCAGATACATAATCGAAAAACACATACAAAATAAGATGAGTTTACTCAATGGCAAAAGAGGGCAGAATACTGAAAGTATAGTCTATGGACCCTCTCATTATCTACCATGAAATATAAACATAGTCAGAGAAGGATGACATTTATCCCAAGGGGTCCCCTATCATCACATCATGATGACAGTTACTCAGCAAACACCATGCATCGATCGACCAACGCCAGACCGACGTCGTAAACGGTGATCAAGCACTAAATTAGCCAACACCGGCCCAATTAATGCACCATGTCTGCTCGGCAGACCCCGTTGCCCAACACAAATATCAACGCAAAATAAATCACAATCACAGCTGTAAATACCGGTACTATAGTTTTACAAATAGTCATATTAGTGCAAAGGTATTTCTTAAAATTGTTTCTTAAACGTGGCTTTAAACTAAGCTTTATTGCTATCAATTCTTTAATTGCTGCATGATTCTGTTTTATTTAATATTTTAATCTGTGAAGCAATTGCCAGCTTCGAATTACGAAAAAAGTAGACATGCATTATAAGTTAGGCCTAGCCAATAAAAATATAACCTATGATTAACGTATGTATTTGAAATAAAAGTTGTCCACAGAAGGTGATATAGTAGGTCTACTCAAGGTTCCGGGTCAACTCGGACCCTAACCAACTCGGACCCTGCTACAAGCAGTGTCCGAGTCGGTTTACTGCAGTGTCCGACTTGGTAATGGTAGAATAGTGTCCGAGTTGGCATAGGGTCCGACCCGTCTAAAACCAACTCGAGCCCTATTTAGTAGATTTTATTAACAATATTAAGCCTACTGAATATATCAGGCCACTAAGTTTTGTTTGTTTTATCTGTTAGCATTGAGGCCGCGCTAAGTGTAGGCACAGGTGAAATGCAATAATGGCAAGATTAGATAAAACACCACCTGAAATGCAATTGACTCTGAACAGTTGATAAAACACGATATAAAATGTAGTTAACTTCAACAGTAGATAAAACACCATATAAAACGTAATTAACTTCAACTGTAGATAAAACACCATATAAAACGCAATTAACTTCAACGGTAGATAAAACACCATCTAAAACGCAATTAACATCAATAGTGGAGGAGCAACTCGACAGAGTGATGACATGTCCTGCCGACTAGTGAGGTGTGATATACTGGAAAGCTCAGCTAACCCTCCTCATGCTAATGACGACATTTACCATCCGTTAACCAAATAAAATATATTATAGTCTATATATATTTGTTGTTATTTATTTATCTGATAATAAATAACAACAAATATATACAGATACTATGATGATCACGAAACAAAGAAACATCACATTTTATTGATATAAAGATTAATTAATATTACAATTTAGATATACATGTTGTCTCTGATTGTCATTTCTTCACTTGTAGCGAGCCGCCCGTCTCTAATTATTCTTATTTGCAAATTTACTATTTTTTTGTGCCCTACATCATTTCTAACTTCAACCATCTCTAATAATCAACATTTATTCATGTTATATGTGGCGAGCCGTCCTGTGTTTGCAAAAAAGTTTATTTCTATCTATAGATAATAAAAAAAAACATTGCTTAAGCTATGTTTTTTAATCATGACCTTAATATTAGCAAGAATATATAATCATTATATTCTTGATATTCTACTCAATACCTTAAACATGAAACAACGACTTGATGTTGAACTTCAGTTGACATTAGACTCAGTAATTGCATTTAGAAGATCACGCCGACGCTTAACGCTCCTGTTATCAGAAGGGTCCAAGCAGTGTCCGAGTTGGTTATATGATCATAGAGTCGGTTAGATAATCATAGGGTCCGATCTGTGTTCAACTAATAGGCCTATCAGCAAGGTTTGAGTAGTGTTCGAGTTGGTTAAATAATCATGGGGTCCGAGTTGGTATAGGGTCCGAGTTGGTTTATCATAGTGTCCGAGTTGGTAGTGTCCGAGTTGGTCTAGGGTCCGAGTTGGTATAGGGTCCGAGTTGGCATAGGGTCCGAGTCGTCCGGTTACCCTACTCAAGACCATATGTGATGTTACTAAGATTTACAATTTACACAGTTCACAAATCACAAGTTCAAGTGTGTAAAAATGACGCTTTGTGATTTTTTAAGTGCACTTTTTGTGTTCTGATATATAAAAATGCTGATTTTTTCTCTTCACAAACTTATGAAAACATCAGCTAGAGATATGATATATAAAGAGGTTTCCGACTTTGTATCAGAAAACGGAATGGGTTTGCCACCAAATTTCTCATGTCCCTTCCTTTCGTATAAGGGGGGTGGTCGAATCCAATACGAACTGCATGTGTTCGTATTTTGGAACATTGCCAACTTTAGCGGCGGCCCCTAAATCCCAGATGATGAAGCGCTAAAAAACCCGTAGAATTGGCAGAATATACACTATGGTCTCACCAGGTGCCATGTGTGCATGATTAGCTGGCCCCAATAACATTGCTGAATCTGGCCAGATTATGCCTTGCACATCGACGCAGTACTGGGTCAATACAGTATCCATATATTCTATAACATATCATATATCTGTATTTTATTATAGTGACAGATACAACATGTAGGCCTACAAGTATACAAAATCAATCGTTGGTGAAGATAGTATGTCCAGCCTCTACATGGCTAACTAGTCACTTTTATCTGATGATATAGTAAAAAAATAATATATTTATATACATTGCTGTATAATAATTGGCCCTATATTGGGCCAGTAAAAGTACAAAATGTATTTATACAAAGCTGCATACCGGATTGTAATGATAAAACCGATATGGGCCAAATCACGTCATATATATCATGTTTACTGGGTCATATGTAAACACTAAACACTAAAAAATCAGTAGAGACTAGAAAGAGTTGTTTTGAAACGAACACGAAAGCAGCCCTCCGTTATCGCTTGACCACTATTTAAAAATTGTTTGCTGCCAAAAGTTTATCAGGTCAGAAATTCATAGATCAGCTATCATGCAAGATTGCCGACATAGTAAAAAAAAAAAAATCTAAAAAAAAAAATTTGTAAAAAAAAAAAATGGCCGACTGGCAGCTATTTTGGATTTTTTTAGAGTGAAATTTGTCATGGGTTATCCTTGTGTGAGATATAACATTTTGTTTTATGTTCATGGTCCAGTCATTTTGCATTTCTTGAGTTAAGTGAATATTACAAAATTTAAAATGGCCGCTAAACGGCCATTTTGAAATTGTTTGATCCCAAAAGTTAACCAGATCATTGGCTGACATAGCTGAACATATTTACCAAATTGAAAGAAGATCTGATGTTAATTTTTCCTGAAATGCGCTAACGAGCATTTCTTCGTTAGTGGCCATAGTAATTAAAGGGTTGATGATATGGGGATCAAAATGTCACCAAAACAATTCCCCAGTGGTATGTGATGGCTATGTGAAGTATGAGGAAGCAGAAGTTGATAGATTAGTAGCTATCTTGAAAACAAATCACTGTGGCTTAGGCGGACTGTGTGGAATACAGTAAGCAGCCCGCCTCGGCGAGGGCTGCTTAAATAGCAGAAAATAAACTATAGATTGGTATAGATTTATATCACTCGGCCATTTATTACTTTGGATAGGCCTATTGGAAAATAACTACAGAAATTCCGCCATTTTGTTGGTCGTTTATAGGCTACTAATACACCTTTTTCAATAACAACACGCCACACGGTGAGCAACGCTGAACTGTTTTAATCAGACAACTGTTACACAGTTTTCAATGACAGCATGCCACACAGTGAGCAACTCTGAACTGTTTTAATCAGACAATTGTTGACTACGCAAACTCGTGCAAGCAGTCTATTATAACTATATTCGATTAGAACTTTGAATTGCTTATATTTTTTTGAAGTAAACCTAAAAACTTGCAAGTAGGGATTTTTATAGCGTCGTAAGTGGAATGAAGATTTCTAACAGGTGCATTGAGTGTTTTTTTAACAAGCCACGACGGGTGTCTGCGGAAAGGCACGACCATGTACGTCAGCTTCTGCACACCCATGCAGTAGGCCTACAAGTTGAGTACCAAGAAAATAACTTGGTGAATATAAAGGAAATTTTGCCAACCCTATTGGCTGTGAAAAATAGTAGATAGATGAAAAAAATTATTAAATATTATATCGTTTTTTATATAGAACTAGAAAATGACATGAATATCCCCGGCAGCAGTGTACTGCAAGTCAGCACGATACTAACCCAATGCAGGTTCAATGCTGGACCACCGTCGCCTACATTCCCTTCCCTTACATCACCCACTCGATGGTTAACCGATGTTGCATAATGTCCACTTCGAGGCATCGCCAGCAGGGGCCATGTAGGTGACGCAAGTACCAGCATTACATCAACATTATGTGCATGCCAGCTGTTTGTTTGGTAGGCATACCAGCATAATATATGTCTAGTGACGGCTAAACCCTAAGTCAAACCCTCTAATGACGAATATAATCGTGAACCTATCTGTTGTTAACACTTTTGATAACACATTTTCAGGATTAAACGTCGCACCAAAAGTTTTTAAGTAAAAAAAAACTAAATGATACGGTATAGGCAAGCACTGCCAGGACCATGGCTAACTACATTATAACGTTTGTATACCGCTCTGTGTTCATATTCCCCTAGACTCAATAATAATATATCCAAAATATTAAATGTATTACCCTGAAGACTCAATAATAATATATCCAAAATATTAAATGTAACGTTATTACCCTGAAAAATCTGAAAAGCCATCTTACAGTTGCATTTCCCATTTCGAATTCCGTATTATACACTTTGCCTCAGCTTTAAAAGTGACCTCAACTTTACTTAGTTTTGTAGGTCATGTCAAGCTACGTAATTGGGTCATTTATGTTTTGACAGCTCAGACCAAGGAGTCGAAATCTGTCAAAACAGACGGGTAGTATATCGAAATAAATACTCCTAAAAACGTGATATAGGAGCAAAAAACCACGCGATTACACAAATAAAATACGGTGGATTCAGAATTAGCACTTTGATGTGTTTGTCAGAACGAGTTTATAGGGAATAATGGTGTTTTATCTGAGGTTACAATTCCTCTGTTTCCTTGTTTAATGTTTTGGTTGCGTACATGTATGTTGCTATAAATGGCAATTGCACAACATTGTGAATTGCTGTGTCGATGGAAATAAAGCAATAAATCGGGTTGTTCTGGGCAGACACTCCATAAAGTAATATACCGAGATTGTAACGATAGAGACGAGCTTCAAGAACGCTGATTTATTGAAAATATAGTACAAAAGCTGCCCAGCTGATAAACCGAACGAGATAAGTAATCCTTCAAGGACCATTCCCAGGGGTCAGGCTACAGTGGGCTACAATTATTTTATTGATTTCTGCTTGTCATTGCCTGACAGTTGTATCGTTCCTGACTAGAAAAACACAGTTGCCTTAAACTTAAATAAATTTTAACAAGAGACAATCATATACATTGATCAAAATGACAGGATCCCATGAAGCGATGGATTCCAGTTCGTCTGTCATATCTCCGGAAAAAAATGGCTATATTGAAGATCCCCGACTCGGGCGGCGTCTGGCTTACCTTCTGCGGTATGGAGCCGAAAAGGAGGGTTTACAAGTTCAAGAATCAGGTGAGGATTTAGACACCATTACCCCTTTGCCTGCTGATCACGACTGTAGTTGTTTTTAATCAGTTTTATTTAATCCTTGAAGCGCTGAATAAATTTGTAAAAAAACATCACAACCAAAGGTTTTAGGCCCCCATTTTTATTCTTACAGTGTGGATTTTAGTCGTCAGAATCTGACGCGCTGTAAGGGTTAAACATTCAGTTTCGCAAATGTTTGGTCTCAAATTAACCAAATACAAATAATTTGTAGGCCTATCATGGTTTTAAAAAACAGTTTTTGCTGGGAGTCCAACAAAACAAAATAACTAACAAGAGCACACTCGATAATAGCCCGCCGCCGAATTATGTTAAAGAAAGTAAATAACAACCCAAGATATAAATGGTATGTTAAATAAGATAGATACATGTATAATATGATATACTATATAATACTTGCATAGACTACAAGCAGATCTATAAGATGCGTCTGACAAAAATGTTTTCTATTGGTGTCATAAAGATCAAAGTCGATATATGAGGAGGGGGGTATTACAATAAAAACGCTGTAGTCAATTGATGAGATGAATGATGTACGCCCACAAGGTCAAATTATGGACGTAAAATAAATGTGAAAAATCGCAATAAGTCGACAATTTTGATTTTTTTACCGGCCATTATTGAGCTTGTCCAAGAACTGCTTATTAGTAATTACATGCATAACAAACTTGAAGAGGATACTTGTGAAAATGTTGAAGTTATCGCGCCTACAAGGTCAAATTATTGACGTAAAATGAGAAAAATCGCAATAAATCGGCCATTTTGAATTTTTTTTCAGCCATTATTGAACTTGTCCAAGAACTACTTATTAGTAACATGCATAACAAATTTGAAGAGGATATGTGAAAAACTTTTCAAGTTATCGCGCCCACAAGGTCAAATTATTGACGTAAAATGAGAAAAATCACAATAAATCGGCCATTTTTTTTTTTTTTCAGCCATTATTGAACTTGTCCAAGAACTACTTATAAGTAACATACATAACAAATTTGAAGAGAATATGTGAAAAACTTTTCAAGTTATCGCGCCCACAGGGTCAAATTATTGATGTAAAATGAGAAAAATCGCAATAAATCGGCCATTTTTTTTTTTTTTTCGGCCATTATTGAACTTCTCCAAGAACTACTTATTAGTAATATGCATAACCAATTTGAAGAGGATATGTGAAAAACTTTCCAAGTTTTCGCGCCCACAAGGTCAAATTATTGACGTAAAATGTGAAAAATCACAATAAATCGGCCATTTTTTTTTTTTTTCGGCCATTATTGAACTTGTCCAAGAACTACTTATTAGTAACATGCATAACCAATTTGAAGAGGATATGTGAAAAACTTTTCAACTTATCGCGCCCACAAGGTCAAATTATTGACGTAAAATGTGAAAAATCGCAATAAATCGGCCATTTTTTTTTTTTCGGCCATTATTGAACTTGTCCGAGAACTGGTCATTAGTAACATGCATAACAAATTTGAAAAGGATATGTGAAAAACTTTTCAAGTTATCGCGCCCACAAGGTCAAATTATTGACGTAAAATGTGAAAAATCGCAATAAATCGGCCATTTTTTTTTTTTTTCGGCCATTATTGAACTTGTCCGGGAACTGGTCATAAGTAACATGCATAACAAATTTAAAAAGGATACGTGAAAAACTTTTCAAGTTATCGCGCCCACAAGGTCAAATTATTGACGTAAAAGGTGAAAAATCGCAATAAGTCGGCCATTTTGAATTTTTTTTCAGCCATTATTGAACTTGTCCGAGAAGTGGTCATTAGTAACATGCAAAACAAATTTGGGAAGGAAACATGAAAAACTTTTCAAGTTATCGCGCCCACAAGTAAATGTTAACGCCGACGATGCCGAACTTCAATTGCAATAGCCCACCTTTTTTAATTAAAATTAAAAGGCGGGCTAAAAACGATTTTTTAATTCATATTGTGTGCAAAGATTTGTCAATTTTTCTTAGCTCAATTAATTTGAATATATAGGAGCATATTATCTATTAACTCTACAACCTTGCCCCAGGTAATTCTTGATTATTCAGTTTTAAGGTGGGAGAACAATTATCAGGCTTTGATCCACCCTTTTGCGCCAAATTCTTTAAAAAGACCAGATAATTGGCCTAAATAATCTTGGGAGCGAGCGCCAAATCCCCCCCCCCCACTCCTTTTTCAAATTCTGGATCCGCCCTAGTAGTCCTTAATTAAAATAGCTATATACTTTTTCAAAAGTGAGAATTTTTTCTCTTACTTTTAAGCTATAAGTGGAATTAAACCTTTCAGTGTGGGGACCGACATTAGAATCTGATGTCTATAGACATCAGATTCTGACATTTATATGGATGATCCCCACACTCAAAGAATTTAAAAATCCAGTTTGTAGACCAATGACATCAGTATTCAAATGAAGCGAAAGAACTAGGTAACTAAAACTAAAAAAATCCTTGAGGGGTCTCCATGGTTTATACAAACATATTTCAGCATTGTAAGGGTTATTTACCTGGCATGACCTGGCCGCCTAACTTCGCTAATGTCATCAGGGTAAGGGCTATTAACCCTTGTCCTGCTGAATCTGTGAATTGCTTCAATTGTATTTTTCATCATTTTTGCAATTTCCAGCTTAAAATGACGAAAAATATTTCTATTACTGAAAAATAGACATGTCTAAAATTAAATTATTGGATCAACAAAGCGTCTATTATAAACAATTATAGCAAAATTAAGTGACATTTTTATTGATCTAATACATCCTTAACCCCGTATATATCCGTGCATAACAGGACAAGGGTTAAGCATACTTCTCACATTCTTGTCACGCCACATGGCATGATTAAAATTATTCTGAGAAAACAATTGTAGGCTATATTCCATGACAACTTGGGATGTTCTAAGCAATCATTTGATATATTATTATAGTTGGTTTATTTATGAATTTAAAAATACACAAAAATAAATTGTGTTGTCTATTTATTATCTTAAATATCATATTGGAAATTGAGTTACTAATTACAGCTCTGAATAGGATAGTAATGATAGAAATGATAGTAGGTATGACTTTATCATTAATAAGTGAATTAATTTGTCATTGTTGCCAGGTTTTGTTCCTTTGATGGCACTATTAAAAGTTCCACTGTTGACGGATTACCAGCCATATCACATCCTGCGGATGGTGGATAATTCTTGTAGTAACGGGAAAATAAGGCGTTTTGAGAGGAAATTTTACAATGGAGAGGTTTATGTGAGAGCTCTATACGGCCGCCGAATGGAGAGGGTAAGATTATTTATACACCAAGGTTTTACGGCCAGACCTGCAGGGACCTAGCCAGCAAAAACTATACATTGACCCAATGCTGGGTTAATGTTGGCCCACCGTCTCCGACGTTTGCCCAACATTAACCCAGCATCAGTTAACAGATCGTGTTTGCTGGGTATATAAGTTTTTAAGCAAGTTTAAACCCGAAAAGCTACAAAGAAAATACATGCATACCCAAAATGACCAACCCGCTTTATAAATAAAATATTGATGGTTATATTCAGTATACATATTTAGTTCTTAATTTCTAATACATGTATCTAAGTGTATATTCATTTTTTTAGAACCCTAACCACAGTGGAACATGCGTAGCACGTCTCCTAGAATGCTGCCTCAACACAATCTGTTCAAGCATCACAGATTATGACTTAGAAAATTTCCCGGATGAATTTTTACTGAAGTAAGTAATCCTTCACTGTGTAAACTTCATTTTAATGACCAATCACCCTCTATAATCATTCTGTAACCCTTTTCTTGGCACATTAAATAGCATCCTCTGGAGGTGTCTTCCATCATATAAAAATAAATGGACACCGATTGAACAATTATACATAATTTTCACTCACTCACAGCTGTGTATTTCATCAGCAAGACACAACTTCAAATGCGAGAGAGAATTTTAATTAGAAAGCTCGACTTTTAAAGGGTTAAGTTAGAATAGATTACAAAGTTTTGCAACACAAAATCTGACACAAAATCTAATAACAATATTTAGAAATTATGCACATTTGGGAGTAATAATTTTTTGTCAATTTAAAGATCAGTTAACCCCTTTCAGCATGTTCAATGTGGATGATAGATTTAAGAGCATTCCAACTGTTCTTCATTGACAACAATATCCACCAAAAATTTATCAGAATTATAACAGGTTTTTTAGATATATTTTTTATTCATTTGAAGTTGGCCATCAAATGAAAGAAAGAGGACATACCAGTACACAATTAGTTCAATAATTGACAAATTAAAGGGATACACTAAGTCACCGTTCCCAATCAAATGAGTGAGAAGCTCTACGTCATACACTTGAAAAATAAATCAGGTCAAATACCTTTTTACCATGATTTCAGGTAAAGTTGTAAAAAATCTTGTATAATATCTATAATAATATTTTTTTTTGCATTACAGCACCATGATTCATCGTTTAAAGCAGAAGAAGCGTCTGAATAACCGTGCCTTCAAAGTGATTCTTGGTCCGACAATCGAGCATTTGGATCTTGGTGCTGTCTACCTGACTGAGAACACACTGCGCCTCGTCAGCTGTCGATGTCCTCATCTTAAGGTGCTCAACCTCAGGGAGTCTGGCTATCTACTTAATGATCACATCATGGAAGTACTGCTAAAGGTCGGCTTTCTTAACCCTTAAAGCACTAAATTATTTTGTATGAACCACGGAGACCAAAGGGTTTTTTCAATTTGAAATCATCATAACTGTCTCAGTTAGCACTTTCTGATTCATTTGAATATCTATGTGATGGGTCTACGACCATTAGAAATATTTTAATTCTTTCAGTGTGGGGACGTCTTTATACTTCAGAATCTGTCGTCCACAGATTCTGACATATAAAGTTCCCAGCGCTGAAAGTTATATTATATACATATACATTGTTCCTTTTTATGCAATATAATTCATTCTACCTTGTTGATCGTTGAAATGTCCATAGCTGCTCTTCAACTTTTTTTTTAAACAAGATAATTTGAAAAAGAAATTAGCATTTAATTTGTTTCTTATTTACATAATATATAGATGGTGACGAGACAAAACCAGCTCCTACGCTATATAGAAGGAATTAGTTTTGCCTTTTCACCATCGATATGCACAATTTGAATCATGTTTTTCATTATCATGCCTAGCATCATACAAAAATATTATGTATGTAAAAAATAATTTTTCAAAGTGACAATAGACAATATAATAAAATTGCATGGATATAGTCAGGGTTCCCCACAGAAAAAAAATCATCTGGTTGTTCTCTTAGAAATATTAACTTGGCACGCGTGGGGAGCTCAACCCTTACACTGCTGCATAAAATTTGCAGCATGTGTGGTAGCCCACTAAGTAATATGTGGCACGTTTTTTCTTAAAAAAATGTTCATTTGATGAACAACTGATACTAAAAGCCACTAAATTACAAAATCAGTCACTGTCAGTTAGCTATCTTTAAAACGCAAATGAAAGGACACCACAAAACAAAACTGAAAAAAACAAATTGAAAAAAAAATATAAAAAAAATTAGAATTCATTCGGTCGGGCAGCCGGCATTTCCGGCACTGTGGTGAACCCTGATATAGTGGCAAATTTATGAAGAAGAGACCTATAGACTATATGTACCGGTAATTTCGGAGATGACTAGAATTTCACAAATGTTTAATGATTTTCTATTTCATTGCAGAAGTTGCCAGAGTTGGAGAGTTTAAACTTGGCGGGCTGTCGTCACCTTACAGATCGGACATTATTTGCACTGAGTAAACATTGTCGTCAGCTTCAGAGTATTAATCTGAGTAACGTGCCGCTAGTCAGCCAGGAAGGCGTCCTGAGGCTCGTCACAATGTGTACCAGCCTTACACACCTCGATCTCATAGACAACCAAAGTATAACCGGCGAGGGTCGGGAGGTGCTTGCTCACATTGCCGAGCAGAGAAAAATGATGGTGTTATTACAGGGACAACAGCTGGGCATCAGCGGAGATAAACAAAACGCCTCTCTCACACTACCACTGGCTAGCATCGGCAAGTACTGGTAGCAATATGATGGTGCTAGAAAGGATGAGCTCAGGATTAAAATGGACTATAAAAATCTGGGAATCAGTTCAAGTTATAGTCTAAATAACTGCAGTCTGTCTAATATTTTAACAATATAAAGGAGCAGTAGCTGAAACTGAAAGCTTCAAAGTTTTAAAATATTAATCACTATGGTATAGAAATTCAATGTTCACATACTTGAAGCTGCCCCAGAACCTTCAAGTGAGTAAAAATAATTACATTTCTATAATTTGAATGAAAATATACTCCAATCTAACAAATTTAATGCTTATTTCTCCTTAATAAACAGAGCACTTCTGATATCTCTTGACATAATGTGATTTAACCTTTACAACGCTGGAATATTTCTGTATAAACCATGGAGACCAAAGTGTTTTTTCAGCTTGAAATCATCATGAATGTCTTAGACAGCTCCTTCCGATTTATTTGAATACCTTTGTTATGGGTCTACGGCCATTAGAAATATTTGTATTCTTTCAGTGCGGGGATCGACTTTTTACACGGTCCCCGTGCAAGATCTGCAAGATGTGGCCTCGATCCACATCGCAATATAAAGTTAAATCTTGTTGCCTAAATGAAAATTTATTGCTGTGAGTGATCGAGCTCATTTTGTGTGACTAAAATATCATACTTGTTCAATGGATACGGTGTGAGCATTTAGGCAAACATCAACCATATTACATTAGGATAGGATAAGATTTGTACTTCTATACTATAGTAACCTTAATCCTTGGGGTCCTGACCAGCCAGAAATAACCCTTAAAGTGCTACGACCATTATAAATATTTCACTCCTTCAGTACGGGGACTGAATTTTAGACGTCCGAATCTGAAATTCAGTGCAGTGATCAACTTGAGAATCTGATGTCTAGGCCTTATAGACGTCAAATACTGAAGTCTAAAGTCGGTCCCCACACTGTAAGGGTTAAAATAATTTGTTCCATTTGAGGTCTTCACTTGTTAAGGCTTGGCCCTAGATCATCACATGATTTAAAACCACATTCCCTCTCACAACATCAGGGTAGAAAACATCATTTCTATGCAACAATGCTCTGAATGATTTTCCAACCTAATGCCTGCCTTGCCTCTGGTAGAGTTACTTCATCACATAATCGTTATAGATACAGTAGGAATGTTCATAAGCGGAGTGGATAAACAGTTTGGGATGAATAATTAATGAATTTAAGATTTTACTAATGATATAATAAATGATACATGTATAATGAAGTTAGTTGGTAGAATTAGATGTGAATCTATGTATTAAAGAGTCATATCAGCCATTTAGCTAAGTGGTAGATACAAGTTTTTGATACCAAGGTGGTGAATAGTTAGTTAGTTAACCAACTTAAAAGGACATGCCCAGGTCTACAATCATTAAAAAATCGGTGATTTTATTTTAGCTTCTTAATATGACCATATGATGTAAACATATCTATATCTAGCCTAACTGATAAGTGCGCAGCACAAAAATTAAAAAAACTTTTGCAGTTCTAGACTATGGACATGTTTACATCATATGGTCATAATAATAAGCTAACATAAAATCACCGACTTTTTGATGATTTTAGACCTGAGCATGTCCCTTTAAGAATAACTATTATAATGAACTCAGGAGACAACTGTGTAATACTCCTTCCAATTTCTTGTACATTAATTTTTGTGAACATATTTTTCATGACTTTGTTTTTGTGTTCTATTAAAGACATGAATATCTCAAACTGTCTTTTCTTGATTTTTGATATCTACAATGTCATCATCTAGCCTACATTACAAGAATCCAACAGCTACTTAGGTCATAGATAATATACAAAAGGCCAAAAAAAGCCTCCAATAAAAAAAAGCTTACTTACATGTACTACAACACACACCACATCAATTGCCATATCTACACATACAAAAATTCCATACTCACCATTAATCACTTACTGTAGATCTGGTAATTTTCGCGAATTTGTGATTTTGGGACTTCTCGTGAAGTCTTGAATGCTCAAATTATCAATTTCGATGATAGTAGCGTTATTATAATAATAAGTTTCCCGAGATTTCTAAATTCGCGAATTTGTCCTCCTCGCGAAAATTAAACCTCACTAATATTTCCAGATCTACAGTGTTTAAAAAGAGGTTACAACACATGCTAATTGTAGTACTTTATAAATGTATCTGTCACTTTGTATTGCCCCCTTATGGAGAAGTCAAAATATAAAAGTACACATCACAGGGACAAAGTTACAACAGACAAGTTAATATTGTCAATGACAAAACATTTGATATAATACATTTTTTATTTATAAAATATTATACATGTTAAAATAAATACATGTACATGTATCAACAATATGAACAGACGGAATTGTAGCTTTTCAACTTGGTTATTGAAAAGTACATGTGTGTCACAAGGGTTAGCCCATTAACCCATAAAGCGCTAAATTAAATAGTTCAAATTTGCACCCACTTGAAGTTGTGTCTCGCTACTGCGACCCACGACTTCAAGAGGGTGAAAATTACTCCTATCTGTTTTATTTGAACCAATATTTGCAAATCTTGATGTTTAAACTCTCATTACATTTCCAAAAACAGTGATTTGATCGGCCAATAAAATGGATTAAAACGACTTTTGTTGTGCTTAGTGCTTTAACGGTTAACTGCCTGAGAGTATCACAATAGTTTTATTTACTCGAGCGGTGAATTGCTTCAAATAACCCTTGTGCTATATATACGGTTTCAAGCAAATTTCAGACTAAATAAAATACCACTAAAATTTGTAACATATCTTTTGGTAGATGCTCTGCAGTTAGTCAAATAATTCAATTTAGGATATTTTTTTCATAAATAATATTATTTGTCATTTATATGAAGCTGGATATTCCTTGGAAACTCCTCTAATTTAGTGCAATCAATTTAAAAAGCTTAGAAACAAAACTGTATCTACTATTTTATTTGAAAATACCCATAGAAGTTATCAATCAACACATAATTGATTCCTCTAAGACATTTCAACGACTTAACCACTCGTAGTTAACTGGAGAGTGAAAACTTCTTCTGCTGCTGAATTGTTTGCTTGTATTTTCATTTATTTGTAGCTGGGAATTAGAACTCCAATTTCCAGCTTTAAATCAAGAAATATATTTCATTTGGTCCAAAAACATGCCTGACAATGCACAAGGGTTAGATCATCCACGATCAGGATCATCCACGTAGACGCCCATTTTGTAGCTCAAATCACAATTCAGATTCTGGTCACATCATAATTCCCTAGTTACACGTTGACTAGATTGTTCTGAGAGAGATCAATACAGTTTTAGGTGACCTGTCACTTGATCCACCACTGATGCAGGGCCTACATAAATAAAAAAAACAGTACAATTAGGTTTTTTTACGCACAAACAAATCACATGGTTGGTACAGATTGTGCATCAGCAAATTCAAACACTTTTCAAGCAATTTTTCACGAACTTTAATGTCGTTTTCAAACACCCATCCTAACTAATGAGAACACTCAGAAGTAAAACAAATTGTATCCGCTCTGATTTATTTTTCAGTTATTCTTTTAAAGTTTGCACAGAAATTCAAGCACTTTTCAAGGCGAGTTAACCATTTTCAACTTTCAATTACTATTCATGCTCCTTTTACACTGTAGCACTTTTCATTGAGAGGGGGTCAGCCCTGAAATTCATGCACTTTTCAAGATTGTGCGAACCATGCATCAAGCATCATTTTTATTGCTATTACAATTTTGGGACATTAAACCACTATTGAGTAAATGTCTAGTGGTTGCTGGGTAGGTATTCACAATCAGCGGAAAATACGACTACATAGATAAATCCATTTTATCAGCTGATCAAATCACTGTTATTGCGAATGAAATGTGTGTTTAAACAAATAGATTTGCAAACATGGCAAATGATTGGTCTAAAATTAAACAAATATGGGTAATCTTCACCCACTTGAAGTTGTGGATCATGGTAGCGAGACACAACTTGAAGTGTGTAAAAATCACCTTTTTTAATGTAGCCCCTAAGGGTTTATGGATTCAGCAAATTATTATAATTTTTTTTGAGTAGGTATTCACCTGGTCCAACGCCGAGCACTGTTCTGGATCCTGGAGCTATCTGTGTTCTGCCTGCATCCTGAACAAGGCTGGTTATAAGGCCGAGAGATTGAGCATGGGTCGCCAAGTCAAATCTGAAATACAGTAAGAAATATAGATATAGCTAAGTCGCCGAGTAATATTCGAAATACAGCAAGAGATTTAGCATGAGTCGCCGAGTAAATTTTTAAATATCACGAGAGATTGAACATGGGATGGCAAATCAAATCTGAAATGCAGATTCTATATAGAGATAGATAGATAGGTGATAATACATAAATTTAACTCTTGTGCTACGAGGCCTGTATATATACAGTTCAACCCTCGTGCTGCCAGGCCTGCGTATATACATTTTAAAAAAGTTTACAACAAAATTAAATGTCAATTACATCACTGAAATTATGTTGGGAAGATTCTCAGTTACTGAAATAATTCATTTTGGGAGTCTAATTTTCACAAATCGAAATATCTTTATTTGAAACTGGAAATTGCAATTAGCAATTCAAGTCTGAAATTGAATTAACTAACTTTAGCATTTCCAGCTTCAAATGAATGAAAAACACTGTCAACCCTTAAAACGCTGAAACATTTTTGCATAACCATGGAGATCAAAGGGTTTTTCCTATTTGATATCATCATAAATGTCTTAGTTAGCTCTTTCCGCTTCATTTCAATACCTATGTTATAGGTCTACGACCATTATAAATATTATAATTCTTTCAGTGGGCACCGTCTTTATACGTCAGAATCTGACGTCTACAGACGTATAAAGACGGTCTACAGATGGTCCACACGCTGAAAATGTTAACTTAAATATTCACTCACAAGATTTGTTCATTCTCTGCTTTGGTGACGACTTTCGGTTGACCGGAGTTTCGCCATTTGTAGAGCATGTCTTTGTCTTGTCGCTCTGATTTTTGATAAGACATGACTGCAGCGTGGGCACACTGGACCAACAAAAATAAACAGTGAGTATAAGCCAAAACATTGTGGACTGAAAAACCAACGCAAACGTAGTTTATTATCTATTTTTGTAATCTTGATCACTGCTTCATAGATTGCCTAATAATAAATACTATATTCTAGTAGATAATGTGACGCCCTGTATAATACAAGACGATTTAAAGCATTTGATGACATAAGAAACATCTAGCCCTGTCTACAGTGATCTATGATCTGTAAGACCTGGAATATTGGCCATCAGCGGTAGCTCCATAGTGGGTCTTCCAAATAATTATGAAAGGTACTTGATGTGGGCCAAACACAAAATTGTACCAAAATCTACATCTGCGTATAATACAAGGTGCATTATAGGTACATGTATAGACATAAAATATCACATTATAGATGGAATAACCAGTATTAGATTTTTTTTTTTATAGACAGCCGAAAATTTATAGTCTAAATTTAAATTTGACTACAATTTATTTCAAACTTCAAAAGCGTACATTGAAAAGATCTGAATTTTGAAAAGAGAAACAGATAATTGATAATAAATATAAATAATTCATAATAATATTTTTTAATGCTTGCTATGTAATTTGTCATGGATTCAACCTGAACAGTGCAAGAACTAGCTTGTCATCATTCAAAACAGCAGACGGGTTGACAGTTAACACTGAAAATCACCTGAGCTGCTATTTTCCCCTTTCCCATCTTCAGATCAGAACGAACAACAAGAACGAGTTTGGCTTCTCCACCTTCTCCCATGACTTCCGCAACACCCTGCAACAGAACATTGACAATTTGAGTTCCATCATAAAATCATGGTGTGAAACCTGCCCACAGATATATGTTGTTTTTGTCAAAATATTACTTTTAATAAATTGCATTGCTTATACAGTGTAAATCTTGAAAAATCTGGATTTTAAAAAATATTTTACCCCTTAACCTGCTGATCCCGACTACTGTCGTTTTTAACCTGTTTTGTCAGTCGATCAAATCACTGATATTGGGAATAAAATTGGTGTTTGAACATCAAGATTTGAAAATGTTTGATCTCAAATTCAACTTCTATGAGTAATTTTTCATCACTTGAGGTTGTGGATCGCGGGAGCGAGACACAACCGCGATCCACAACCTCAAGTTAGTTAGATGCTCAGTTTTTAAATCAAAAATGGACTGGGAGATATTTTACATAAAGAGAAACATCATTTGAAAATTATAATATTATATAAACAGACTACAAAAGAAACAAATAATGATATTAATATTATTATATTTTTATGAAATAATTCATCAGTGTTTTAAATTTGAACATTCAAATAGCAATATTTTGGCGGCTGTAGACATGGTACCTTTTTATATAAATATTTTAGATATGTGTACAGTAAAACCTGTCCATACCGGAATGCCTTGGGGACAAACTTTTATTCCGAGTTGGACAAGTTCCGGTTTGGAGAGGGTTTTTGCTTTCGGAGAGGAACAAACAACGATAACTTGTACAATTGATATGAGGGTTATAATTCAGGATGTGTTGTCGGTAGGTCTACAAATGATAGGTGGATGTATGCAAATAAATTTGCATTGTCATTTTATAAACGTTGATTTTTTAGCACCTGATCTAAAATAACATTACATTCTTGTAATCATCGGACACACATTTCAAACAGGAGCATATTTGTTAACACCAACATCAGTCCGTTTAAATATCAAAGCGGTAGTCATGGTAGTAGGAGAAGTTGTGCTTCCGCTACGGAGTTAATCATATTGCAGTAGCTTTTTTTAACTTTCATAACGATAACACTCGTTTGTTTGGTAACTTTTATACATTTTCTGGAATGTATGACGCTGGACTAAATGCTCCGTTTCTGTATAATTATATCATTTAATACAATTAATGACTTGACTAGGAGTAAAAAATAATATAGGAATGATCGAGCGATATAAGAATAAATAAAATGTTTTTATATTTTACCCACCATTAGTTATTTATTTATTGGGCCATTAAATATCACAAAAAGAGTAAATTTATCCCAAAATACAGTATAATGTATGTGAGAATTATTGTTTAATGCACTGATATGTTTATGAATTGATACGACCTTTTAATATTTTATTAGTCAAATATTTTGTTACAATATTTTACTAACCAATTATTTTAATAATCTATTATTGGTATGTTGTTAAAATATCTTACCAATCTCAAAGTAAAGGCGCTATAATAGTAGGCTACCTTTAACGCCAAAAAGGTGTTACTAACACTAACTTCGCACTTTACCCATTGCATAACCAGATAACAAGTAGGATGAACATTACGTCACATTGCCTCCTCCTGTTCAACCCTTGGTGCACCACATGCGATTTTAAAAATTCTAAAAAAAAATCGATTATGGTTTGGACAGGTTAAATACAATACAATTTATGCATTTGGGGAAAATATTGAGTCCGGTATTCAGAGTAGACAGGTTCCGGTTTGGAGAGGGTTAATTAGTATTGTTTTGAGTGAAATTAATTCGGGACCAAATATTTATTACGGTATAGACAGGATTCCAGTTTGTACAGGGTCCGGTATGTACAGGTTGCACTGTATTGTGAAAAGATGTTTGTTTAACAACTTTTCAATGCAGACTTCTTATGTTTTTTTTGCTTTTAATTACAATACATGTACTTGCTAATGAAGGTACATTAATTGATAATACATCCCCAACATATTAGAATAAAAAGTTGCTATACACACAAAGTTGAAACATACATCAGAATCCACAAATAATTTAAAGCAAGAAATACAAACATCTGATATACTTCATAAACTAGACCTGGGACCAGGTGCTGATCCTAATAATAATTTTAAAATTTTAGATAATTGCATTGCAAAAAATAAACACAGCACATGTAGTTAATTTCAATAAACATGATAAATTTTATGTAAACATGTAAAGTTAACATTCATAACACAACGAATCTCAAAGTCTATAAAATTTAGAAACCAAGTTTATAAACGCAAATGACTGAACCTAAATCTAAATCAAAACTGCAGTCACAATAAAATATTTGAGTTTAAAAACAAAAATACTCTCATCAATCCTATTTTCCAAATTTTAAATATAACATAAAACAAACTTTGTTAACTAAGAACAGTAGAAACATTTAAAGAAACATACTGATCTAGAATTTTTCATGGGGCACACAGGGTATAATAAAACCTTAAAAGATAAAGCAGAAATTCCAAATTAGTTTAATTTATTCTTTATACTTTGTGGCTTTAAAATTAATAATAAAATTAAGATCCATCTTGGTGAATTATATAAAAAATATTTAATAAAAACACACTACCAGATTTTAATTACAAACTTTTCAACAATATTGCCATCTTGGATGTTAGCCACAATGCAATATCTAAAATAATGTCTGGTATCACCCCCTGGTAAATAAATGGTGACCCCATTCATGCTAATGTGTGCCAAATTCACAATTCATCACATAATTTAGGATTATCAAAACCACTAAAAGATCTAGCATGATCTTTTTAAACAGATTCCTAAATGCAAGGTCTGACAAAGATACTGAAATGACACAAATTACAACTGGGGTTCCCCAGGGATTGATTTCAGGCCCCTTTTTTAACATAATTATGATGCAGTAAGTTGCACTCCAGGGCCCGGTACCAAATAAAAATTCACATTGTCGAATTATTTATTAATTTTCCTGTGCTATTTTAGTTTTGCTATATAATTCACTTATTGCTACTGTAGGCTACCTCAGATGACAAAAAAATCACATAACTACCCTGTTTTTTGGTCTTCTCTATTGGCTTGGGGTGATCAATAAGGTTGGATGTGACTGAACCGTATGGGGCCGACACTTGTTTTGATACTTGAACATGTTGAATGGACCATTGTGTGATCTATTTAAGCTTAACATCAGTTACCTTAGTATGAAAACAAGAACAGGTCTTGTATGCAATTTATACTACATGTAGTGAAAAAGATAACCAACTATTGATCAGGGAATGCTAAATGCCTTCAAGAAATTGTATCTCTTTTGAAAGATTTTCAAGCATACTTGAAGCAAAGGTTATGCATTGGAACATGAATTTTCACATACTATGGCCACCATAGGCTCATTTAATTTACCAGGCCCAATGTTAACATGGTTTACAGGGCAAAATATTAGCAGCATTACCGCAAAGTTCTCAAGCTCATGTGTTTTGCAACGTAAAGCTTTGGACACAAACAACTAGTTCTATTTATGAAACATTCTGTTCTCTTCACTTAAGATTATGCAACATTATTCTGATCACTCATATATATATTTATCAAGACATATAATAACTTATTTAACCCGTTAAGCGCTGAATACTTTTATATTTAAACCATGGAGACCAAAGGGTTTTTTCAATACTCGAAATCATCATAAATGTCTTAGTTAGCTCTTTCCGATTCATTTGAAATATACCTATGTTATGGGTCTACGGAAATCAGTCTTTCCCAATAACGTCGGACCTACTTGACATGTCCTGTGAAACGCAGGTCGGTCAGGTAAAATACCCAACTACATCGTACCTACAATCTGTTTATTTTTGGTCAGTTTTTGTGTCCACAAGGTAAGAATCGCCCATTTACCACCTACTTGTGTCTTGTGAAAATTGTTTTGATCTGGGAAAAGTTTCATGTTTACAGGATCTACTGTCTGGTGAAATTTTAAGCTTATTGGGAAAGACTGGGAAATTAGAAATATTTTTACTTTTACAGAGTGAGATCAACTTTAGTCGTCAGAATCTGACGTCTACAGATGTCAGATTCTGACGACTAAAGTTGATCCCCGCTGTACTAGGGTTAACCCTTACAAAGTTGAAATATTATGTATAAGCCAAAGGGTTTATTTTTAGTTTGAGATCATCAAAAATGTCTTAGTTAGTTCTTTCCGCTTCATTTGAATAGCTATATAATGGGTTTACGGCCGTTAGAATTATTTTAATTTTTGTCTTTATATGTCAGAATCTGACGTCTACAGATAAAGACATTCACTGCGGTGAAAAGTTTAATAAAAAATGTATTAAATTTAATTTGTTTAATTAGAACTTAACAACCAAAGCATTCATTTACTTGTACCAGTGTGTACAGGCAGTAATCGTCCCAAGCCTGCTATGACGTGTATTCAACACACATCTAAAATTATCAGCACAAAAGAGCAGTTAGCTCTAGCCCATTTGAAATTATGTACAATAGGGCTTAGCAGTCACGTTTTTTAGAAGTAAAGTCTATTTCACAATAGATTTGCCAGAGGGCCTAAGCTTGCGTCTCCAACCGCCCCACATAGATTTAGCAACCAAAATACATTAATTATAGAGAAATAAAGTACTCCCACCAATTTTTTTGTGTAAACCAGGCGAAAATGTGATGTCAAAATCACACCAAAATGTAATCAGCATATGTCCAGGGTAAGTAGCTTCCTTGGAACAAATCAGTGAAGCAGTTCAAGCTCTTGAGAGTATAATGTGATTCGTCTGCCATCTTGAATTTTGTTGAAAAAATGAAAAAAGAAAAACAATTCTCTTGACAATTTTCTCAGGCCAGTGAACATACCCAAAAGATAACATTTGAGCTGTATAACTACCTAAGCATATTACCAAATTTTTATAATAGCCAAAATAAGCAAAACTGTAATATCAACTTAAATCCTAAAACGTAAAAAAATATAAGTTTTATTATCATATTCACACCAAAAACTAATCACAAACGATCAGGGTAGGGTCTTTCCTTTAAACCAAACATGAAACAAAACCATAAAGCGGCTCAAGCTTTAGAGAGCGACATAGGATTTTAGCGGCCATCTTGTATTTTGTTGAAAAAGCTGTAAAACACCAAAAAAAATTTACAGGGCAAATTTACTAGGGCCAATATGCATACCGAAAATATTTAGAAATAATCAGAGTTGGGGTGCAGTATGGCTATATTACCAAATTTTGCTGATTGCCAAAATGAGCAAAACTGAAATATCCGCTAAAATACTAAAACGTAAAAAAATCAAAGTTTTTATTATCAGAATCACACCAAAAACTAATCAGCACACGGCCAGGGCAAGATTTTTACTTTAAACCAAACATGAAACAAATCCATGAAGCGGTTCAAGCTCTAGAGAGCGACATAGGATTTTGGCAGCCATCTTGGATTTTGTTGAAAAAAATAAAAAAAAAAAAAAAAAAAATTACATAGGATTTTGTCGGCCATCTTGGATTTTGTTGAAGAAACTGTAAAACGCAAAAAAAAATTTTACCAGGCAAATTCCCCAGGGCCAGTATGCATACTGCAAATATTTGGAAATAATCCGAGTAGGGGTTTTCGAGTGAGAGCAGAAACAAGTGGCAGCGGCGGGCGGACTCAGCAAAAACAATAAGTCTCCACCACCACAAAGTGGGTGGAGACTTAAAAATGGAGCTATTATAAAGCATGCTAAGTGCGGCAATAATAGGAATACCCCCTAAAAAACGTGTAGTCATACATGACAGGGGGGGGGGGGGGGGTAACGGACAAATAAAGAAGCAGGGGGGTAATTACCTCAATCCAAAGTATTATAAGAATTTCACATAATCATACTAATACATGAATCTTACTCTTGTTAAATTTTAGTTTTACTTTGGTTTGGGGAAAGTTACTTTATTTATGGATATAATGCCTTAGTTACAGAAACATACTCAAAGTCTTTTAGAAGTATTAGCCGTAACTTCGCCGTCACATATCGTAAAGATATGATAGTGGCATCAAAATGTCTGTCATCCCACGTGGTTTCTCACTGTAATGAATGCGTGGGGAATTCCCCCGTGATGACATCCTGACATTTGACCGGATTCCCTTTTTCCGTTAGTAACCAGGCAGATGCCATCCAGCTGTTGGCCATAAAAGCGGGGATACCGCAAAGAACATGGTCCCACAAAGAACATGGTCCCACGCGACTTGAGCTAATTGGACACGCTCATATACCCCGCCCGAAACAAAGGGCCTCTACTGTGCCTCATAAATAGGACTATTCATGCTCACAACCACAATCCTTTGATCCCAGCCTTCCGAGGGAATTGTGATTCCTGTCTTATATATTCCTTGATATAATCAACAAGGTGATCCAAGTAATTTATAACTTACCTCATAATACCAATCATCAGGCATACATGTATTACCAAATGAGCGAACAATATTTGTTCTGAATCTTAAAATACCACACACTTTTTTGGTGATCATATTCATTTTGTTTGGATCTTACACAGCTGCAGCCTCAAATCTTGATACAGATATACATGTATCCTGATACAAAAACAGTGAATGATAATATGTATACATTATTGATTTGAATGTTTCCCAAGCAGTCATGTCATCACGCACAATGTATGCAGGTCATCTAAACCAGCACATCATATCAAGGGTAGGATACAACCCTTTAACCCTTAAAGCGCTGAATTAATTTGTAAAAAAACATCGCAAGCAAAGGAATTGTGTATGTTTGGTATAAATGAAATGTAAATGAAATTCAAGAAAATATTGTGGTACTGGCCAATGGTGGCATGTGCTTAGTAAATCGAATAATTTGATTGGGAAGATGAATATAAATATTCTTTGTCATTTGAAGCTTCAATTTGTGTTGGCAACTGCAGCTTAAGCTTGTCCTTCCAGGTTTCTATATACAGTTTCAAACACTGTCTATTCTATATACAGTTTCAAGCATGTTTTAGATCAATAGGAATATCACTAAATTTGATAAAACAGTTTATGGTAGATTTTTAGTTAATACAACAATTCAATATTGGAGATGTCTATTTTTATTTTGCTATAAATATTTTTTATCATTTGAAGCTGGAAATTGTGTTAGCAATTCCAGCTCCAAATGATGAAAAATAGAAACAAACAATTCAGCAGCACCAGGGTTAAATAAATGAAAAAAAACATTCAGCAGCACAAGATGCTGTCTCCTGTACTAGTCGACAAATGTACTGAGAATGGACTCATGATAGTATAATTATGATACAATTAATCAACACAAATGGATATAATATATCATAAAATTTGTTATTTGTTTATTATAAACATGATAATTGGCATCAGAATCATTTTATACAATATATGTTCTAGCATTTAAAGAACAATTGTTCCACCCCTTCCTCCCTTGTGACACACTTTGACTGTCAGAATAATTCAGATTTATTCTTAACCTTTTAACTTACAGTGCTGGTAAAGTTTAAAACACATTTTTTTACAACAAAAATATCTTCTTCTTTTTTTTCAGATTAATTTTTAAAATAAACATCAAATGTAGTCTAGGCCCTTACATTTTATCATAGACTATAGACTTTTAATACATGTTGATACTTTTTATTCAAGTATTTATTTAGCCTATATTTTATGAGTAGGCCTAATCATGTCATGTTAATTGTGATATAATTAAGTTAAATTTAAAATGAATATTTTTCAAGTATTGAATTAATAATAGAAGATTAAAATGTATGATTATTTTTCACGTATTGGATTAATAGTAGAAGAATAAAATGTAAGTAACTAAAGACGAAGATGACACAGAAGATAGGGGCAAATTAATTTGGAAAAGCACATGGTAATTAATTGACTGCGATATGGATGATGAATAAGCCATGATAATTATGTCACTGTGTCCTGCAGTCTGCAGGAATCGATTAGAATAGGCTAGATCTAATTGTTATAATGATTAGGCCACCATGTTTTCTCTCTGTTTTGGATAAGCGCGGATTACCAAAAAAGTGGGGGAATTGAAGTGTGTTTCTCTCTGCCACTTTCCCGAAAAACTACATTAGTGGAGATTATACAAAATGACCTAGCCTATAGGCTATTGTCTATGCTATTACAATCTAATTAAACTAGCTGATGACAGACGTTGAAATCATAAAGAGGAAAACACATGGTCTCACCACCCCAAATGCCAGTCCCATTGAAACACATGTAAACTGCCTCAATTCCGCAGGCCGATTTCACCATTTTTCACCCTATTAGATATTTAGTGTGACATATCAGGATAAAGCTTGAGATGTCCTTGTTCGAAAACAGGCCCGCTATGGGTATGGTTACCAGACAGATTTTGAGCTACGCCCCCTAGAGTGTAAAAAAGTCAATACTGTTAAAATTGGGCTATAATCCGTGCTCTCTTTCACAGAACAGACACACATCATTTTAACCCACTGTATCCCTGCGAGGTTATCATGAAACAGTTATATATGATATCCTTGACAAAGAAGATAACGTGGGCTTATTAAATATTCACAAAATTATTACTTCTTTGTATTTTATTTCGTTTCAATAGAGGTTGGAACAGCCGCATTAAAAATATTTTGTGTGATGATTCCATCATTAGTAGACACCTCCCTGGATTTCGGCTTATTTAGGGTGGTGAGACCATATGTAGAGATATAATTTTCTTTGATTATTTTATTTCGGCCTGGTATAATGCTTGAAGGTGTTCTGAACAAAATAGTTTTTGAATTAGGCAAATATATTGAAAACTGTTGCCCTCGGAGCCCTTTGAATAATTATTGATATCATGAAAATCGGCCTGGTTTCCTTGAAAGTCGCATTAAATAAAACAGTTAAATGAAGTGGCTATTCCCGCCTCTATTTCGTCACACAAAGTCGTCATGGTTACCTTGTATTTCGAAAATTGTTGTTGAAATATGCCACACATATTAGAATGGACTGCTATTAGTAGCATCCATACTTAAATTCACTATTTTTTATTTTTATTTGGGCCCATATGACAATCAAACTACCAACCAGGCATTTCATCTATGACTTATATCACCAAAACACGGCCTCTTCTGGTCTTTTCTAGACATGGTTATCACATTTATTCACCAATTATATACTTTCTAATCAAAACTATTACACTTAGATTGTTACAGCGATAGTAAAACTCAATAAAATATAGATATCAAGCTGCAGATTTTTGATCAAGCAGCTGGAATATGTCAAGAAAGGACCAGAACATGCAAACCCCTTGTGTCTACTGATGGTCTCACCACCCCAAATGCCAGTCCCATTGAAACACATGTAAACTGCCTCAATTCCGCAGGCCGATTTCACCATTTTTCACCCTATTAGATATTTAGTGTGACATATCAGGATAAAGCTTGAGATGTCCTTGTTCGAAAACAGGCCCGCTATGGGTATGGTTACCAGACAGATTTTGAGCTACGCCCCCTAGAGTGTAAAAAAGTCAATACTGTTAAAATTGGGCTATAATCCGTGCTCTCTTTCACAGAACAGACACACATCATTTTAACCCACTGTATCCCTGCGAGGTTATCATGAAACAGTTATATATGATATCCTTGACAAAGAAGATAACGTGGGCTTATTAAATATTCACAAAATTATTACTTCTTTGTATTTTATTTCGTTTCAATAGAGGTTGGAACAGCCGCATTAAAAATATTTTGTGTGATGATTCCATCATTAGTAGACACCTCCCTGGATTTCGGCTTATTTAGGGTGGTGAGACCACATGGGAAAAAAATAGTATCTTCTCTTATTATCGCCCGCTTTTACCTTCTCAATTTTATTGACGATTGGGTTTGTCGATCTTATTTTTCCTTTAAGAAGCCACGCCAGACAAAATCCGCATCCCACTCCTACCGCAATCCCGAATAATGTGCTGTTTTCAAGCATTTTCTTGTAATTCATTTGGCGCCGAAGTAGCCGGGTCACTTTTCTGTTTTTTCTGCTGGCGGTGGCAGCTTGTCGACGCGTAGGCCATCTGGTGAATGAAATTTGTATTATACTCACCAGGTGGCTCTTGCGTCAGGATTTGAATAGTCATTACAGAGGATATCAGGCTCTGAGTGGATATTACCACAGAACATACATTATCAAGTATATTTCTATGGATATTATATATTGTTCATATAAGGAATGATAGGCTCATAATATTCAAATAGTCCTCGGGGATCCGTCCTCCGATGTTCCGTCATCTTCTACATCCGCCACGATTTTGACGAGAACGGATCTGCCCAATGTATTTTTGCTTCTATGTTCTGCATTCCGATGTCCGCCTTAGTCATCAGATTTAGGGGACGAAAAAGTTAAATCAATGCGTAAGTGTCCCGTTGTTCTGTCACGGTCCGTCACGCTAATTGTGTGAACGCTAGCTAGCTAGAGGAGCGCGCAGCGCGAGGGCTGACGCGAGATTATGCACTAGTTCTGGTATAAACCTTATAGTGCCTCTCTCTTTTCACCTGGTGAGGTAGGTGATTGTACAAGCATTGGCAAGAAGTCCAGGAGACAAGGAACCAGGGCAGAGGCGACCAGCCACCAGAGTAAGGGCAAGGACTGACCCTTTGAGATGTGCTCTGCTTTCTGAGCAGTGTGTTTGAAACCACCATCATGAACCGTCATCGTCAGCCAACCATCCGTGTCCGCCGTGCCATCACCCAAGCTAGCAATGTAATGATAGAGAGCTCATTGCTTAAGACCAGAATCCGTCTCCTTCAGTGCTATGATTGAAAGCCCACTGCCTTATGTGTCTCACAAAACGGCTCCTTTCAGAGCCCCTGCTCTCTGTGGGAACAGGAGTTCAGGAGTTCAACCGATATCCGTCAACCGTCAACCGTGTTCTTGTCTCATGCAGTGGAGTGATAGGGAACTCCCTGCTTTTGGTATGTCACACAGAACGGCGCCCCCAGAGCTCCTGTTCTATGTGGGAACAGGAGCTCAACCGTTATCCGGTGTGAACGCTATGTGTTTGTAGGCTATATATATACAGTGATTGTGGGCTTGCAGATGTCGCTCTCATCACATTGCCCCAACACCGGCTCAATGCACTTAGCGTTCAACGGATTAGTGAGTGGCTAATTAGCAAATAAAACACTGCAATCACATGTTCACAAGATGAGCCAGTGGCGTATCCAGGGGGATTTCCTGGTTGCCCGGAAACCCCCCTTCACTTTTGCAACAACAAAATATATTTGGCATTGAATTTTAAACTAACTAGCAGCGTCAACTTGCCCGTGAATTGACAGTGTAAAAGGGTGATAAAAGACCATTTACTCGGGTTCATATCACTTAGATGTTATATATTTAGATATTCCTACCAAACTAAGTAGCTGATCTTTAATGGCTGGGTAAGGAATACATATGTATTTACTCAAATACCTTCACATAGAGATGTGTAGGCCTACAGAATATGCTTTATCTTATCTATCAAATAATATTTGGAGCTAGTTGACATTCATTTAATCAGACTGATACTTCCCTGTATCCGGCTGTCTTTGTAAGATTTTGTACCAAATGTGCGAACAAAGTAAAAATTTAGTATTAAATTTACCTGGACATCATTAAATAGACCATTTAAAAGCAGGGGATTTTTCAGTAATAACATCTTTTTCTATGTAAATTTCATATTGCTTTCAGGAAGATATCTATGTGTCACATCCGTCCCCTAACTGACCATGTTTTCTGATTTCAATGAATTTGTATAAACACTGTAAGATAATACATTGTTAAGAATGCAGTCTATCAGTTGACATATGTGGCTTTATTTATGTAGATTTTGGGCCAAATCACGGATATTTTTTTCGATACAGATGCTAACCAATTAACCACTTTTCGTGCACCAGGCCCTATATAAATATAATTTAGCTATAGGCATTTTGTAAAAAAATACCAGACATCCCGCATATTATGGAAATAAAAATATGGAAATAAAATTAGGCACATAGGCTACACTTTGTGTCATATAAGATTGGTTTTATAATGAGCTTTACGATAATTTTAAAATAATTCGCGAGCATTAAAAAATGATGTGTTATAACAATATAGTTACCTTTGCTGTCGGCTTCATGGAAGCCATTATGGGGTTTTTTTCCGGTAAAAAACGTCTAGGCGATGGTATCAATGTCACTCAGTGACAACTCAATACGAAGTTTGCCGATCACAATTTATCTCAGTTGATCCAAGGATGCTAATTGCTAATTGTGTGTTTGAATGAAACTCTTACATTTTCTTGTATTGTTTTACAATTAATTAGATCTACTTCATCGTAAGGACGATTTGAGTATCAGAATCCTACTCCCATTTCAACGTAATGTCCACTTAAAAACGGCGACGGTCAAATGGGCGGTAACCACACCCCTCCCCCCAACATCGAAGAAAGCTGTCGAAAATATATTTTATTTCTGCGTGACTTCACCGATGTTATTAAAACCATAAAGTATTGTTTTTGCTGCAAAGTGGAAATGTACTTCATTCATCTTAAGTTAATTAAAACATTCAATTTACACAAATAAAAAAAATAGCATAGGTACCTATGTAAAAACAAGGAAGATATAAAGCGATTTAATGGGACCGATCTATCTGATATAAACCCATGAATAGGGCTACGACTTTTCTCATCATGTTCTAATGCATACCAATTTATAATATAGTTTCATAGGTGAATATAAATAGGCCCTATGCAGTAATATTCTCATATGACTTTGACGCTTTCGTTGGGCTTCAGGGTTCGTAAATACTGTACAAAGATAATCATATTTTTCTATCTTTATGTGGTCCGTTTTCTGCGTCGTAGACAAAATAAATAGTGACATAGCCGATTGATTACAAATAATCTACAGGAACATCAAGGTGATCCTACAGGTAATACATTTTATGAGAGGAGTATTCGAATTATCATAATCAACATGTTTCCATACCATATTCTGTTAGAAAGTGTTCCACTATGCCCGTAACATAATAAATCAATATGCATTGCATATCACTCATACTGCCGCAACCTATGTTGATGGGAAAACGTTTTTTGCTATGTTTTCTAAGAATGACGGAGGTTTTCTCATTTATCCATACTCATGTGTTGGCCGAGGAGCCACCAGTCCATCTAATATTATTATTTTCTTATAGGATAGGTTGATTTGTGATTTTCTGACAGCTATTCTTAGCAGGGGCGAGGATAATTCCCGGTGTTGGGTGGGTGCCGGATTTGGCCGGCACTGGGTTGATTACTCGTTTCAGCTGGGGACACGTGTAATTATAATGTTTTAATACATAGGCCTACCCGAGCAACTTTGCAGGTTTTTATAAGTGCTCAATTTGTAGTTATTTTGAATGTTTCTACGCTTTTAATTCATTTCCAATCCTATTAAAAGCAGTTACGAAAACAAGTTATTCGATTACAATCCCACTAAAAGAACTGAAGTATGGCACTTGGTATTTTGTAAGAGCATACAGGAAATAAAAATACATGTAGTTTTAAGCAATATCAGGTAAAATTATATGACATGTATTAAAAAATTAAGTTGAGCGGGTTGCTTTGTGTAGTGGTTATCAGGGCACAAATTAAGGCTTAGGTTGTTTTTTTTTGGGGGGGGGGGACTGTCCCCCCCTGTAAAATTTTTTCAAGAGGAATTTTTCATTCGAAGGGGGACTGTCCCGCCTTGTAAGTTTTATGGAAGGGGATGAGGGGGATGTTTTTGGGGTGTCACATTAAAAATCAACTCTTCAAATGAAAAAAAAATGAATTGTTGTTTTTATTTCAATTGTCAGGGTAAATGCAGGGTCAAGAGTATAAATTATGTTGATGACCAATCTACTTATTGCTTGAACATCCGCGTGTAATCATGGCTGATTGGCGAGAGCTAGGATATCTCTTGTCATTTCAAAAAGATATCGCTGCACAATGATGGTCCTGCATCTGCAATGTCGGCACACAATCAAACTAATGCCGTCTAAACGTTACAGTATAGAAACGTCACATGCACAGCGTGAACAGACAGCCAGACCCCTGGGGCCAGACACACATCTTTTGGAAGTGTGACGTCATAATCCAATCTGACCCCCCACTATGCTTCCTCGCCTTACTCGTTTATTAGGGATGATACGGTCGCAGATACAATCTTATGATAACTCTGCAGTGGACTTGGTATCAAGAGAAATTAAAACACGATTACATCAAACAGATGTTGTGTCCATGGATCCCGCACTTGTGATAACTGATGCGAGGGATCTAAGTAAAAACAGCGGGAATCCCGCATTTGCGCACCCTAATTTGTGCCCTGGTTATGCCCTGATGTCTGTCCCAATGGAATTTTAATTTTTTTTTATTTGCTTCATCTTGTAATGGTTCAGTAACGTACCACAGGAGAGCATGTGTGACTGAATTGGTAGATCCTGCTGTGTTTCCAGTAGGCCTAGTTAGGTCGGTGCTTTTCGTTTGAAACAAAATATATCTTACTATTGAATAATTCAATAGTAATTCAATGTTGTACCAGCGTCATAGAAGCTGGACCAACATTGGACTATCAATGGGTCAGTGACTCGTGCCTGCTGAGTTATCATAGGGGCTGCATGGCCTAGTCTTACGACACCAACCGGTGGTTTGGTGAGCTTGGCATCGCAGCCAACACGACCCAACAAACACCAGACATAGATCCAGTGTTGTTTTACTGTTGGACCACCGTCCGGGACGCTGGCCCAACATTAAAACAACATTGAGTCAATGCCTTGTGTTACCTGGGGAGGCATTGGTCCGATGTCAAACTAATTCGGGGCCATCGTCTACGACTCTGGCCCAGCGTTAGACCAATGCGGCTCAACGTCTCGTGTTTGTTATTAAGGGGTTTGATGTTGGTCTAATGTAACATTATATTGGCCCATAATTAACCACTATTAGTATCACGTACATATGGTACACAGACGGACCGATTTACCACACCATATAACTTGATGGTGTATCGCGTCGTGATCTAATCCAGCTACATTTACATCGATTTTGTCCATTTATAAAGCCTTTAAAAATATATGAATGATTGTGCTGAACATTTTAGGTTATTTCGGTCGAAATAAACAAAACAGTTATGCAGCTTTAACTGGATAAACTAACTATTCGTGATACATATTAAGTTAAAAAAGAATCGTGTGAAAATATATTTCAAAATAAGCGTAGCTACAGCTGTTTGAGTGAATAATAAATACTTCCTCTTTTCAAAGGGCGGCTGCTGTGGCATAGCTCAACTGCCTAGTCACCACTCCAGTCACCATAAATGATAAATGTCGCTCACACCTCAAGTATATCAGCTGTTGTGCGATTATGGTTAACAACGTGTGTTTTATATTTTTTCAATAATTATTCTGTGATATTTTTTAAATTTTAATAGGCCTAATAATGAAATGAAATAAGATTTAAAACTTGTATTACAGACAATGTAAAACACATCGTTTGGAGGTTAGAAATCTGTTTACTCCCATCAGTTCATTCACAACCCGTTATATTAGAACACTTATGATACTTTTTAAGATATTCATTTCATTTCATTTACTTTTTAAGATGGGTTATGAGTTTGTGAATAAATATGATATCTTGGAAACAGATGTTTTAACAGAGGTTTTAATAAAACACCTTTCGTAGTTATATCATAATATTATTATAAACGCGTTTCCCCACTCCCTTCCACTACTAGATATGTCTAAACTTTCCACAGTGTATGTAGGCCTGCTGTGTTATATGGGCACCACGAAAACAGTAATTCATGTTCAGATTGATAAAAACTGAATGGTTTGCCCAATAAACATTCTTATTCTTACAGGGAAACCCTAATAAACACAAAAACATTTTGTAGATATCGAGAAAATGAAAACATCACCATAACGGTCTGTATGTGATACCATGTAATGTCCATGTCGTGTGATTTCAGAAAATTAACCAGCTTGTATATACATGTATATATATTTTATCATTTCTAAGACAAATAAGTCAGTAATGACTTTTCTTTATAAATGTCAATAAATCTTCTGTCTGTCTGTCTGTCTGTCTGTTAATTTTATTTATAAAATTTTACAACACAGGTCCCTATATTAATGCATGTTCAAAAAATCTGCCAGTAAATTTAATAATTATCATTATTGTAGTAGAGTCGAACATCTGAATAACGTAATGTCGACTATAGAACCTCAAAAATTACCTACCGCGTGTTTTCTCCCAGTCCCTTCCCCTAGATAGTAGATAGCTCTGTATTTTGCACAGAATAGCCATACCCAGCAAACACAAAACATTTGTATAACATTTGTACAACGTCGACCCAACTTCTTCAACATAGGTCCAACATTGTACAAATGTCATACAAATGTTTTGTGTTGCCTGGGTAGGTATATCGGCTCCATATCATTATGCAGTTTTGATTGCAATGCATATACAACAAAATATAATGTCAATAAAAGAACACATGAACTATGATAACATGACAAATATATTTATTAAAACAAGGCATGATATATACATAATATGCCTATGTTATATTCCAGTCCGCATTAAGAACTACCACTCGTGACAACAATGACATTTTCAATTCTGCAGTCGTTTTTACCTTTTTTTTTATGTGAAAACCATCTTTCACGTGTCATATTTGTTAATCGAGATACGTAGATCGAGGTGAACTGAACAGTTAAATATACATATTTATTGATAGTAAATCTAAATAATATGACTACAGTGCAATATGTCAGTGCAATCCAGTGTGGCTTATTAAAGCTTGCGCTACTTATGTATTATTATCCTGTGTAAATGTCAAGATGTCCTATACCAATGTTATTTAAGTTTCTACTCTAGATAGATAATGTTGAGAAATATTACATGCTATACGAGTAGGCCTATATTATATATACTTTGGGCAAATATTATCCAATTGAATGCTCAGTTGTGCTTGAAATAAAATAAATGTGTCCTATTTCAAACAAAAGTAGGAGTCATGGTTTGATAGCTTGGCTAGGTACTGCAGGCGCTAAGCATTTAAAATTAATCCAGGATCATCATAATAATAATATTCCAAACTGCTACGACTGCATTTGGCAATATAATTGTGGCCCAACCCAATCGTTGAAGTTTTTCAGACAAGCTTTTATTATGTAACAGTCAGGTGGGTTTAGTCGCGCCATCAGTTTCAAATTTGCAAAAATTTGGTATGTTAATGGTAAGGTCTGGTTTTTTATTTTATATATAGCGGTAGGGGGTGATACACCCTAGGACTACTATGCTAAAACCACACATAGCCTATAGGCGCAGGCTACCCATGCAGACTGTTGGGTTTAGTTTTAGCTTAATTTGGTTCAATGAATTATATAGCGCCTTAAACTTTCAACGTACAGTATAGCGTTGTTGATAATATGTCGTGTGACAAATGTGGATCAAAGAGGGGATGTTGCACATAAAATTTATTGTTTCATTGCCCAGCCTATGCTGTCCCTCGTCAGATACTGATTCAGTCATAGGCCTACATCAAATTTTACCTGATTCATTCCGATCTGAAAAAAATCTTGAAATTTGTTTACTCCATAGCTCAAATGTTTTATTTTTTTCTGATAACCTCACTATTTTTAAATTGATCCAGGATTTCTTGGTAGCATCAGGTAGACTTGGTTAAATATATTTTGAATTATTTTATACGAATGTTTTTTTATTTTTACAAGTGACACCACCATCTCATGTTACCCTTGTCTATTCATATAATCATTATCAAAATTGATATAGAACCCAAAAACTGTTTTAATTTGTCTAGACACTGTTATGATAATTTGTGAGGTCACTAAGGAAATAGGATTGTAACAGCGGGTCGATTACTAATAGATGAGGGTTATAGTGCCACTCACCCCTCGCCGCCGACATACTTAACGCTCCCTCTGTGTTGCTTGAGTTCGTGCGACTGGAACCTGGTCGCCACTTTTACATGCAGACTACCAGTCTGAGGCCTGTACGAAATGGGGGGGGGGGGGTGCGAGCATCATGAATATTCATTATGACGTCACCGGTTTACTGACTGTGGTATGGGGGTCACACTCAGGTCAGATTGTCTGGCCTGCAGGAGTTGGGCAGGGAAGAGGGGGGTTCTGAACTCATAGCACATATACGTGATATCAAGGAGTCTGCCGGTAGCAGACAACTGGATAGATGAAGATGCCAATTACTGGCCAAACGTCAATGATGAAGACGAGGACCAGCCGTACATGTGGATTATAAAACTTCAAAATATATTATTTTTCAATTTGTAATAAATGAAAATCAAAGTGGAACTGGGAACACTATTATGGCAGAACCAGAGTAAAAACATAGCTGTCAATTATCACAGGTGAGGAATAGCAATGACATGACCAATATATATATGCACATTTAATATGTTGTGCAGAATAAAATATGAAAAATGTTGGGCAGCGCCCCTGACGGTGAACCAATATTAAATCCACAGGTAATGTGTTTGTATATGTAATAAAAATACCGAAGGGCGGGGGGCCCTGGCGCTTGCTAGGAAAGTCAGAGATCGCGGATTCGTCTCCTGCTCTGGCATTCAAGTTTCCAAGAAACAAAATGTTTCCTCCCTGTTCAATCGTAAATATTGAATAATGTGGGCAGCCTCCGTGACCGAGAGTAAGTGTGCTCGGCCGTAGACCAACAGGGCTCCCTTTCGAATCCTGTGTCTGGAGGGCAGTGACACCTCATTCATCTCACCATCATCAGGAAGTTCTCCTTACCTAGTTTAGCCTAGATATGTACAAATGTGGTGTAGAACCCCATTTATTTCATTTCATTGCATTTGACACAGCCAACTAACACCTGACTCAACGTTGGCCTGACAACATTACAGCAACATTTCAGCAAAGATCTTGTGAGTTGAGAAAGCGTTCATGGGTCTTTATCCTTAGGTCTACTGTGTGTATTGTGATTTCCATAATTGGCATTACGTAAGAGGGTGTAGTGAAAGTGCATTACGTCTACATGTGATAATGATGGATTAGGGCTACTGTATATTTCACGGCTGTGTAAGAAACAATAAAAGCTGATATTTTACAACTTTGTTAGGGCCAAAGCATATTTTAGGCAGAAGAATTAAAATTTAAAATAAAAGATTTCGTGAAAATTCCTGGCTAACTGGGACACAATGAAAGTCCCAGAAGAAGTAATAATTGCACTTTTGTAATATTAAAGGGACTGGCCAAGGCTAAAATCATTAAAAAATCAGTGATTTCATTTTGGCTTCTTCATATGACCATATGATGTAAACATGTCCATAGATTAGAACTGCAAAAGTTTTTTTTTACTTTTCTGCTGCGTATTCACCAGTTAGGCTAGATATAGAGACAAAATCCCTGTATTTCTTATTTTTGGCATGGTTGTCCACAATTAGAAATCAGGAATTTCGTCTCTATATCTAGCCTAACTGGTGAATGCGCAGCAGAAAAATTAAAAAACTTTTGCAGTTCTAGTCCATGGACATGTTTACATCATATGGTCATATTAGGAAGCCAAAATAAAACCACCAATTTTTTAAGGATTTTAGCCTGGGCCAGTCCCTTTAACATTGTAGTCCTGTGAAATGATTCTTTGTCAAGCATATGTCACTAGGTGCAGTGCTTCAGAACGTGTGTAAAATCAGCAAAATGTATTATGGGAACCGAACATAATATTATAAATGTCAATGATCGATATAAAGGATATACATCTTTTCGTGATAATGCATCTTGGAGTATAGATCTACATTCTCTGACACATTAATAGCTGCTTTTTTGCAATGCTGTTGACAAACGTCAAGGCCCCTGGGCCTCTTGTTCATAAATAAAGTCTAAATGTACAAACATTATGAAAAAAGTAAATATATTTTTGAAATAATAATATTATATTTTTATCACTTTTATGTTGTATTTTGTTCGCACAACGAACATATGTAGGCCTACTAATTTAACAATATTACAGTATGAATTATATGTATTTGTTTCCTCTGTTCCAACATTGCTTGGAGGGGGGGGGGGGGGTGCGGCGGCTGCTCCGGAACTTTGCCATATTCGAAGTTCTGTCATATTTCTTGGGAACAGATGATGACGGAACATCGAGGTCTCTCTGTATATATTGATATCAGAGGTGAATGATCCAAGTCCAAAATTAAATTTCATAATTAGTCTATAAAATATAGGCTATAAATAATATAAATTATTTGATAATTACAATCAATGTTGTTTTAGAGACGCTGGCCCATCATTAAACCCTAACCCTACAGCCTGATCTATTTAATTTAATTTTTCAGTCATTTGAGGTTGTGTCTCGCTACCGCGATCAATGTCTCCTGTTATATATCTGGTTACCAAGCAAACACAAGACATCGGCCAATGTTGGGCCCAACATTGGCCCATCATTGGCCAGGGTCTCGTGTTTGCTGGGTTATATAGGCCTACTCAGTGCAATGGTGGACGCTACAAGTTTATCTTACCTGTGTAGACCCTCTTTTACCATGTTTACTTGTCTGTATGCATACTAGCGCTGATCGATAATTAAGGAGTCTTAGCTGATTATCAAGCAAACACAAGACATCGGCCCAATGTTGGGCCAATGTTGGGCCACCGTCTACGACGATGGCCCAGCATTGGCCCAACATTGGGCAGGTCTCGTGTTAGCTGGGATACTACAATGGTGCTATTGTGCAATGGTGGCCCCTACAAGTTTATTGTTACCTGTGTAGACCCTCTTTTATGATGTTTACTGGTCTGTATGCAGGGCTTGCAGGTATGCATTACTACCGCTGATCGATAATTAAGGAGAGTGAGGTTCAGGTTACATACATAACCTACCTGCTATGCAATGCATTGCAGAGTGTTTTACCCTATGTAGCCTATACAAAATGTTATTTATCAATATTGAACACTAGAGACACCTCCATCAGCATATCGACAAGCAGGCAGGTAGATATAAATCGAACCTGGCAGTCTGCTAATTGGAACAATAAAACAGGTTATTTTCTACCTCAGGTAAGAAGTTCGTTATACTGCGAAGGGCAAAATACAGTAACATTCGTGTTTGTTATCACCCATTGGAGGGGGGGGGGGGTCACTATGTTGAGTATATTAGGACTCTTGCGTTCCAAGGGGTAGGCCTACTTTTGGACAATTTCTATTTTCAAAGGGTTTGTTTTTACCATTTTGGGTAAAATATTTTCCTAGGTACGTTATATGCCCAAATACATGTAGGCCCAGTATATATAGCCCACGTCTCATGTTTGCTGGAATGTACTGAATTGGATCACAACTCTTTAGGATAGTGTACGAACACGGTCCTTGCCTGTTTATTGCATCCAAAATGAGATTTTCCAGATTGGAGACCAGAATATCACCAAGAGAGAATAATGTCAAGAAAGGCCCTATATATG
This sequence comes from Flabesymbios commensalis, assembly GCA_964017125.1. Taxonomy (NCBI): domain Eukaryota; kingdom Metazoa; phylum Annelida; class Polychaeta; order Terebellida; family Flabelligeridae; genus Flabesymbios; species Flabesymbios commensalis. The sequence goes on along the minus strand of OZ024903.1, from coordinate 5,512,992 downwards.
CATTATGTGCAATAACACGAAATGTTTTAGTAAATGTTTATTTCGTGCCATTAACAGGTGACATATATTGTAAAACGGTTTTACGAACACATACAATTTTTCTTCACTTATATTTCATCACAGCTATTTATTTTATGAAACAAACTTTACAAACATATACAACACTATTTTATTATAATATTACATAACATTGTTTTATTGCATATTAGTCCTACATAGCACTTTTAATTTGTTTAGCTACATCCATTGGCTGATCCAGTATTTGACAGACGATTTCTAGCTAGGAAGCTACACAGCACAGCGGTACAGCCAGCTCTCTCCTTGTTCTCAAGGGGTCCTGAGGCATGCTCTTTCGGAAAATTTTGAAATCAAATTCAAATCATGTATTTTATTGTCTATTTCCAAATGAGGTCGTTTTCTTGATTTTTTTCAGACACATGACGGGCGGCGTCCTCTCTTGATCTGTCACTAACATCAGATTAACAATATATGACTCATTATACTAGTTTATAAATATGTGTTTATCACATGACAATGTTTGATATCGGATGTAAATGTTTATTGTACCAGCAATTACCCACAAGAAAAAAAACATAGCATTTTTTATCCATCACACAATTTAATAAATATTTTATATCCTTATTATTTGTTGTTGTTTTTGTCACTATTTTAATTGCATGTTTTCGTTCATAAAAACATTTGATTTATTAAAAATAGCCAAGTTTACACACCCCCCCCCCCAAATGCCCAAATGCACAGCTATGTAATTTCATTTCAAACAAATTATTTTTTGCTAATTTAATTTAACAAGCCCAAAATAATTGTAAACTTCCAAAGACATTATTTTCTTGTTGAAATAAAAGTGGAACAGCAAACCATCTCTAAGAGTTCGGCGTGGGATGGCGGCTTAGTAACTTATTGACGTCTGAAAACACCTTAAGATTATTTTGTACAATACACATGATGCATAGCCATGGAAGTTTGTGTAGCTCTCATGGATGACGATCATGAAATAGTTGTGCTTTCAATAAGTAATAATTATAATAGCGGTCATCTAATTTATACAGGAACATCGTTAATTATTCTAAGAATAATTGGCATAATTGCTATCAAAATAAAATTATTATGTACGTTCCGAAAAAAAAAATTGTTTAAGTGCACGAAGTGAAAGATACAAAATGTTTTTGATGATAGACCAACCTTAACCAAATAACATTGTACACGCTATAGCGTGACTATAATCATTTGTAATTCGTTTTATGCACCGATCAAATCACTGTTATTTGGAACTTAATGAGCACTAGCCCTTTAAGCCCTCACGATCCCTGAAAACAGACTTAATTTTCGTACTACCAAGGGTTTTAAAACGAAAATTTCCATGAAACTGGTTTACCAATACATTTTTAAACCACATCCAATCATCTTCTTCCACTACAAGTCGAGAATTGCGACAGCAATTCGCGGCTTGTAGTGGATGAAGATCACAATGGTAAATTCAGGCTTGAAAGGGTTAAATAATCAAGATTAGATCTTAAACGTGATCTATCACCCTTTATATAGTCTGAATAAATTTGTGACAAATAAATCAAAGTTGCCACAAGATGGGGCACAAGTGTTTCCTTATCCCATATAAGGACTTAATTATTCATACCATATAAGGGGTGATAGATCACCTTTAATGTACACTCTCTACTATAGGCCTACTACAATCTCTGGTTTAACTGATGAAACAAAAATGAGTAATTTTCGTCTACTTGAAGTTGTGGTTCGTGGTAGCGAGACACAACTTCTGGTGGATGGAAATTTAAATTTATAAGATAAATTATAGCGCCAACATGAGTTGGGTTCAGCCGCAATGTAGATATTAGGCATATGTTCAGTGAAGCACAGCGACCCAGCTGCTATGGCCACTATGTCTTTTTTCTCTGTTTTAGATGAGCGCGCACATTAGATTTAGGCTGCGCATTTTCTGCCCAGCGCGCGCATTAGATTGTTGTCGATTTCGGAATAAAAACAGTCAATTTGGGGGATAAAAAAAAAAAATCGAAAAAAAACCTAGTTCATTTCGAGAGATAAAAATATTTCTCCAGCTAGCTTTTTGGCTTGTTTTTTCGTCGCCCTCATAAACTTTTTTTAACATAGGTCAAAAGTTGTTTTATTTCGTCGCCCTCATTAACTTTTACAAAAATATGTCCAATTTTTTTTTAGTTGGTCACCCTCGTTACAATTTCCAAAAATAGGTTTAATGTTTTTTTTCCTAAATGTTTTTTTTACCGCCCTCCCTCATTAGATTTTGAATTTTTCCTGATTTGGAACAGAAAAATTAAACAAAGGGGCCTATAGGTTAAAAAAATATCCATATGCTTCTGGCAAGTAAATCCCAGCAAACACGAGATGTTTTAATGTTGGGATTTAATGCTGGGCCACCGTCTCTGACGTTGGCCCAACATTAAACCAACATTGGGCCGACGTCTCGTGTTTGCTGTGATACATGATGGAATAGATGAGATGGTGCGCACCGCATAACTAACAATTCCTTTACTTTACCGTTTAGACTAGGTTAATAGGTATATGGAACGGACAAATTTACCCTTACAGACCCCCTGTTCACAATATGGATGTACATGTAGCCAACGCTCTATGTAGCCAATGTGTGTACACATACAAAAGAAGGATGCTGTTTGTAGCATTTGTATTCATCCATACACGGAGAAGCCTTACAAATGCAATAGAGATTTCTGAATAACAGGTGAAATTGTAGAAGACAATCAACCAAAGCAGGCTTTGTGTTCACGGTTGGCCCAACGTCTACGACTGCCCGCTGGCCCAACATCAATCCAGTATGGATAACATCCCCATGTTTGCTGGGTTGGAACGGATCCGCAGATTCAGTAAACTTGAAACATACGCCCAATCTTGTTTCAATTTTGGCCCAACGTCTGCGACGCTGTCCCAACATTGAACCAACATCGGGTAAAATCGCATGCACGCTGGGAGGGATACAGACCCCGCTTTATGCACATGTGGTTAGGATATTTATGTGTCATAGATATGATATCAGAAATGCATTTCTGCTGATATCGACCATGTCTATATGTTAGGTCTATGTGTATATCCATATAGCGTGATTTTGCTATAGCTCTATAGTTGCCATGGTCACCCCCTTACGAAAACGGTGAAAAACTCTCAGGCACAATTGGGACTAGCTCTATAGCAGTCACGAGTGGTTTGCAGGCAAGCATATATTTTCTTTTAACAGTAAATAATTGGTAACCCAACTATAATCGTAATTAGTAACATCTAGGATTATCTGTAAACGTATTCGCGGTATCATAAATATATATAAATCACTTAGTTTACAGTGGTACATCATCAGTTATAATAATCATTGCTAAAATGAGTGCGCATAGGCGAAATGTCTTAGCCAAATTTGCTTATTTCAACTATTATCTGTTTACCAGATATTCTAATCCCACCCAGCAGGAAAAGTTAATTAATTATTAACACTTCCAGAGCGGGTATTGACTTTAAACGTCAAATTCTGACGTCTAAAGTCGTTCCTTGCACTAAAATAGTAAAAATTAAGTCGCCTTTTTATACTGGTCGTAGACCAATAACATTATCATAGGTAATCATAAGAGCTAACTAAGACATTTATGATGATTTTCAAATTGACACAAATCCGTTGGTCTTGGTTTGTATAGAAATATGTCAGCGCTTTATGGGTTAAAGCCAACCCAACCATTGTTGATGGGCTAACCAAGGGGAAGGGGGAGTCGCAACCGCAAACAACCACCCCCCCCCCCTGCCGCAGATCCGCCGCTGCTTACAGTGCTGTAAGGGTTAACCCTTTCAGTGTGTGTATAGACGTGATTACCACTTAGGCCTACATATATAGGCTACATATGGCTAATAAGTTAACTAAGTATAAGAACTATAACTGAGCCCTTGTCATACTGAATTGTCTGTTTCTATATCCATTTTTTAGTCATTTCCAGCTTCGATTGAAGAAAAATATATGTAGGCCCTATCTCAAATTATTTTACTGGATTAACCATTTCAGCGGGGGAGCCGACATTAAAATCTGATGTTTGCATACGTCAGAATAAGACGTCTTTTAGACGTCAGATTCTGACGTGTAAGGTCGATCCCAGAACTGAAAGAGTAAAATATTTCTAATGGCAGACTCATAACATTGTTATTCAAATGAAGCGGGAAGAGCTAACTAGTCATTTATGAAGATTTCAAATTGAAAAAACCCTTTGGCTTCTATCGTTTATATAAAGAATATTCCGGCGCTTTAAGTGTTATTGACTGATCATCTACCACAAACAATGATTGTTATTTTCAGAAACATTTCATTTGGTTTGAAACTTGTCTGAAATTATACGTAGGGGCTAATTACGGGTTTAGCTGGAGTGGGGTTGAAAGCTTATAGCACTGCGGACATGTGTAGCCTACGCAGGTGTTGCAGATCTCAAATAATTTGGTCTTTAAACCCTCACGATGCATTAAAGCATCACTTTGCATCTCGGAAGAATTACCTAATTTCCTACATCTGGAGGTTTTTAGAACGAAAATCTTCATGGAACTGTTTTAATAATTGCAATATATCTTTTTCATCTGCCACACACTTCAAGTCATCTTCATCCACTACAAGTCGAGAATGGCGACAACAATTCGCGTCTTGTAGTGCATGAAGATGACAATGGTAAACTCAGGTTTGAAAGGGTTAAATCATAACATGTCTGTTTTAACCCCTGTGTTGCTAGGCCCGTATATATATTGATAAAATAGTTTCCACAGGTCTTACAATACCTGATCAATGACCACTGTCAGTGTGTGTGTACACATACCCCAGTCATGATGTGACTGGCCAACAGGAAGCCTCACTGGCTTCACTGTGAATGCTTAAAGCTTAATCATATTTGAAGCTCACGAAGATGTGCAATCACCACAAAGCCATCTCTGTCGTCAGTAAAATGACACCCAATTTAGGGGCAAAACACATGCGTCTGATGAGTAGTCGAGTCCCTGACCACTCACTATATATATTAATACATAGATTAACCCTCACAACGCTGAAATATTATAAATCATGGAGTTTTTTCAATTTCACATCATCATAGTTAGCTGTTTCTGCCTGTATTCATTTGAATACCTATATATGGGTCTAAAGCCATTGGCAATATAAGAATTCTTTCAGTGCGGGGACCGTCTTTATACTTCAGAATCTGACGTATACAGACGTCAGATTCTGATTTAAAAAGACGGTCCCTGTGCTGACATAGAATAATGAATATCTATATAATTGTTTTATTTCAGATCCAATCATGTACAGTCAGGTATTGATGCTAGGGGTGGCGGTACTGTCATCACTGAGTCATATCGTGTGGAGCTGTAAGTTTAGAGAGGAGCATATCCCACCGACATTTTCCATGGAGGAGACGTTACACTTAGCACCATTAGTCGTCTACGGGACAGACGTATTACATTACATTGACCCTAATACCCATGATAACACTGATCCAGCAACAAATAACTATGTGGAATTTGAGGTAAGGCTTTCATAACATGCAGTGTTTGCAAACAGTCAAAACCCAACTTGAGTGTAGGGGGTCCTAGGCCCTTTTCCAGAATTTTTTGAAATCACAAATTCTCTTAATGCCATTCTAATTTTTTTTAGATCAATCTATTATTGAAAAGTAAGACTATGGATACAAATAAAAAGCAATAGTTTTTTTCATCGGATATTTTTTCCAATTGGCACTTTAATACTTTGGCTAATAACTTATATTATCCTAAACAGGAAAGATAGAAGGCAGTGTATGTACACACCCAGTAAACACGCTACATTGAACCAATGCTGTTTTAACGTTGAACTATCATCTGCGATGCTGGCCCAACATTAGTTCGATGTATGTTGTTTACTGGGCAGATGACACTGCTACAGGAGTGTATTACTTGTTATTCACACAAAAATCAGTTACTCTGCTATAGGACTGTAGTACTTGTTATTTACACAAAAATCAGTTACTCACACAATATAAACGTATTATTTTCATAAAAAAGCGTAACTCACACAATAGAAATACTGTAGATCTGGAAATTTTCGCGTGTTTAGATTTTCGCAAATTTGTGATTTTGAGACTTTTTCCGAATTCGTGAATTATCGATTTCGATGATAGGTAGCGATCATAATAATAATTTTCGCGAGATTCTTAAATTCGCGAATTTGTCTCTTCGCAAAAATTAATACCTCACGAATATTACCAGATCTACAGTAATGTATTATTTTCAGGTGAAGTGCATTATGAAGTCAGGAAACCAGACAATAGGGTCTGTAATCAGAGTGATAGGAGGTGCTATCAGACACAGCTGCCAAAGCAGAGGACCCGACCTGAACCACACCTATGTCATGTGTGTTGAACAGATCTCGCAGCTGAATCAGACTTATGAGATGTGGGAACCGGCGAGTACACGGCCCGGCATGTTTGAAGCCACGCAGGAGGTGCTCGATACCACAGCTAAAGTCTGCGGTATGGACTCCACCTTTCGAGTACCAGAAAGGAGCGATGACAACGCAGAGGACAGCTGCCCAGAAAAAACTCTAGCTGAGGGCGAGAAGTGTCTCACAGGACAAGGTCGTATGGTCACAGCGCCTGTCAAGATGGTTGGCATGATTACACTCGTCATGATATTGGCCAGAAATCTTAGCTAATTTTTTTCACATATGAGAAGCAGGGCTGGCGAGGCCCTCCAGCTGGTCCGGTTTGGGCTGCATAAGTTTACAAACAAGCTGTTTTTTTTTAATCAAATAATTTTGGCGAGCCCAACCAGTGATAATTTTTTTGATAATATTTGATGATTTCGAATTGAATAAAAACCTGTGGTCTCCATGGTTTATACAGAAATATTTCAGTATTATAAGAGTTAAGGCTGTTTACATTATGTCGTCTCATTTTCAATCACCTTGCGATTCCCACCTCAACATGAATGAAAATGACACTATTTTATTAAGTACCCTAGTACCCAGTATAATATAGGAAATAAGGCCTCAGGATGACTTCATTTTTTTATTATATAGAAATTTTCATTATGTATAACGTGCAATAATAATATACAAGATATACAAAATGTGTCATTCATATTTTATTCATATACATGTATTTAAATTTTAATTGAAATTTAAAACAATTTATTTTTAGAATGCTGTGGCTAACCGTATGTGACTCTTCATAATGCAACTCTATGGGCAACCTTGTTTTCGGAATTACTTCCATACAAATAGCCATTTCCTTTTTTTTATTAACGGAATAATTCATTATATTATAGAAACACAAAATGTATTGTTGATATTAAATTTTTAAAAATTGTTTACTTTTAAAACGGACGATATAATTACATGTTATATATAATTATGCAATGCATCATGTATAAAAATTATCTACAATTTCACGCTAAACATAGCACCTTTGTTCATCTTACAGCACAATAAATATTGAAAATCCAATGTGTTTTGTTATCACTGATAAGTCGTATCTGTGTATTTGTGATAAATTCACAATTTCTGATAGGTAAACATATCAGTGCGGGGACCGTCTTTATACGTGAGAATCAGACATCTGTAGACATCAGATTCTGACGTCTAAAGGCTACCCCCGCACTGAAAGGAATAAATTATTATTATATATATAATGGCCGTAGAACCATAACATAGATATTCAAATGAACCCCAAAGAACTAACCCAAGACATTTATGATATTTCAAATTAAAAAGAAACCTTTCAGTCTCCATGGCTTAAACAAATTTATCATTGCGTGGCATATACCAGCCAAGTTATGCAACAAATCGAGTGGATTTATGAGTACCATTGTTTACATTAATCCTAACAATATCTATCGGAAACTTTCACAAATATGGTAAATTATAACATATTTTAGTCCAGTGTTGAAGGTTATTGATTGTTGGTGTTTTTTAATGTATCTGCTTTTTGTGCAGAGTATTTGTAATAATTCATTTACCACGGGGAATGAAAATTCTGTATTTAATCTGTATTTTTGGGTTTTGAGAACTTTTGTGATGAAGCCTTAACCCTTACAGCGCCGGAATCTACTTTAGACGTCAGAATCTGACGTTTCTGACGTCTAAAGACGTCAGATTCTGACGTCTAAAGACGATCAGGGTTATCTTATTTCACCTCAATCGTTCAAGACATTGTTATGTATACAACATTGCCCCTTGAATTATAGGCCCAGAATTGTGGGCTTTAAAGTACAAAGGAAGAAAAAAAGGCGTATTTTACCAGCTTATTCCACTGACCTGATGTTGTAATAGGTAATGTTAGAGTAAAGACGTTTTCTCTGGCCGCCATGTGACAGACTGAGTGTACACTGCCTATACTGAGAGGACCTGTACTGAGAAGGTGGTTTATTGTTGGGCCAGTGTCTCAGACGGTCTGCCAACGTGAGGAATGTGATTGCGGGCATGCGCACATTACATTATTTTATTTAATAATAAGAAGGTCCTTGTTTTCTATGAAATTACCAGGCTTAAGTGTGATCTCGGCAGCTAATGAACCTCGTATATTTATTCTTGGTGAGAAGCAGTCATGTGTTGATGTGATTATAAGGCTGGACAGTGACATGAGCGGATAATAAATATGTATGAATATGAGAAAAATATGGGAATATGAATCCGCCCAGTGACAGCGATGCGGTCTCTGTATGTACTGTGGTTATACTGTAGACGCATGTAGTCTGTATAAGAATTTCTGTATGACAACTTAGGGTATTCCCCACTGTACACGGTGTACACCTGGGGTATGCACACTGTTGCTGCCAGGGTGTTGCAGGGGAGACCGGGGCAAGTTGGAATGATCTACAAGTCTTAGTTTTATTGTCAAATTAATGACACCTTGTCGACTGTTTGAAATGTGCACACTGCTGCTGCTGGTGTTGTATGATGTAGTAGATGACATTTTGTGCCCCAGTAGTCCACAACTCCTGCCAAACATTGTGTTTATGACTGTATATTTAGCTAAAGGGGTCTGACTACACTAAGACAGGGTCCACATTCTTAATTAATATTATTTCTTGTGGAAATGTAGCCCAGCAAACAGGAGATGAAAATGGAATGTTGGGCCACCCTCTGCGACGCTGGCCCAGCATTAAGCAGACACTGGGTCAACATCTGGTGTTTGCTGGGGGCCTATAGCTCAATATGTGATTGATTTTTCGCTAATTTTCAAACCACATCCAATCATCTCCTTCCAATACAAGTCGAGTATTGTGACAGCAATTCGCGGCTTGTAGTGGATGAAGATGACAATGGTAAATTCAGGCTTGAAAGGGTTAAATCATCAAGATTAGATCTTAAACGTGATCTATCACCCTTTATATAGTCTGAATAAATTTGTGACAAATAAATCAAAGTTGCCACAAGATGGGGCACAAGTGTTTCCTTATATGGGGTGCTTGGCTATCATGTGACCCTCTGAGAGGGTCACATGATAGCCAATCACCCCCATATCCCATATAAGGACTTAATTATTCATACCATATGAGGGGTGATAGATCACCTTTAATGTACACTCTCTACTATAGACCTACTACAATCTCTGGTTTAACTGATGAAACAAATATGAGTAATTTTCGTCTACTTGAAGTTGTGGTTCGTGGTAGCGAGACACAACTTCTGGTGGATGGAAATTTAAATTTATAAGATAAATTATAGCGCCAACATGAGTTGGGTTCGGCCGCAATGTAAATATTAGGCATATGTTCAGTGAAGCACAGCGACCCAGCTGCTATGGCCACTATGTCTTTTTTCTCTGTTTTAGATGAGCGCGCACATTAGATTTAGGCTGCGCATTTTCTGCCCAGCGCGCGCATTAGATTGTTGTCGATTTCGGAATAAAAACAGTCAATTTGGGAGATAAAAAAAAACATTTCGAAAAAAAACCTAGTTCATTTCTAAAGACAAAAAATATTTTTCCAGCTAGCTTTTTGGCTTGTTTTTTTTCATTAACTTTTTTTAACATAGGTCAAAAGTTTTTTTATAGTTTTTATATTTTTACAAAAATATGTCCAATGTTTTTTTTAGTTGGTCACCCTCGTTACAATTTCCAAAAATAGGTTTAATGTTTTTTTTCCTAAATTTTTTTTTTAACGCCCTCCCTCATTAGATTTTGGATTTTTTCTGATCTAGAACAGAAAAATTAAACAAAGTGGCCTATAGGTTAAAAAAATATCCATATGCTTCTGGCAAGTAAATCCCAGCAAAATGTTTTAATGTTGGGATTTAATGCTGGGCCACCGTCTCTGACGTTGGCCCAACATTAAACCAACATTGGGCCGACGTCTCGTGTTTGCTGTGATACATGATGGAATAGATGAGATGGTGCGCACCGCATAACTAACAATTCCTTCACTTTACCGTTCAGACTAGGTCAATAGGTATATGGAACGGACAAATTTACCCTTACAGACCCCCTGTTCACAATATGGATGTACATGTAGCCAACGCTCTATGTAGCCAATGTGTGTACACATACAAAATAATAGATGCTGTTCGTAGCATTTGTATTCATCCATACACGGAGAAACCTCACAAATGCAATAGAGATTTCTGAATAACAGGTAGAATTGTAGAAGACAATCAACCAAAGCAGGCTTTGTGTTCACGGTTGGCCCAACGTCTACGACGGCCCGCTGGCCCAACATCAATCCAGCATTGGATAACATCCCCATGTTTGCTGGGTTGGAACAGATCCGCAGATTCAGTAAGCTTGAGACATACGCCCAATCTTGCTTCAATTTTGGCCCACCGTCTGCGACGCTGTCCCAACATTGAACCAACATCGGGTAAAATCGCAAGCACGCTGGGAGGGATACAGACCCCCCTTTATGCACATGTGGTTAGGATATTTATGTGTCATAGATATGATATCAGAAATGCATTTCTGCTGATATCGACCATGTCTATGTTAGGCCTATGTGTATATCCATATAGCGTGATTTTGATATAGCTCTATAGTTGCCATGGTCATCCCCTTACGGAAACAGTGAAAAACTCTCAGGCACAATTGGGACTAGCTCTATAGCAGTCACGAGTGGTTTGCAGGCAAGCATATATTTTCTTTTAACAGTAAATAATTGGTAACCCAACTATAATCGTAATTAGTAACATCTAAGGTTATCTGTAAACGTATTCGCGGTATCATAAATATATATAAATCACTTAGTTTACAGTGGTACATCATCAGTTATAATAATCATTGCTAAAATGAGTGCGCATAGGCGAAATATCTTAACCAAATTTGCTTATTTCAACTATTATCAGCCTTTACCAGATATTCCAATCCCACCCAGCAGGAAAAGTTAATTAATGATTAACACTTGCAGCGCGGGGATCGACTTTAAACGTCAGATTCTGACGTCTAAAGTCGTTCCTTGCACTAAAATAGTAAAAATTAAGTAGTCTTTTTATACTGGTCGTAGACCCATAACATTATCATAGGTATTCAAATGAAGCGGAAAGAGCTAATTAAAACATTTATGATGATTTCAAATTGACACAAATTCGTTGGTCTTGGTTTGTATAGAAATATGTCAGCGCTTTATGGGTTAAAGCCAACCCAACCATTTTTGATGGGCCAGCCAAGGTGAAGGGGGAGTCGCAACCGCGAACAACCACGCCCCTCCCCCCCTGCCGCAGATCCGCCGCTGCTTACAGTGCTGTAAGGGTTAACCATTTCAGTGTGTGTATAGACGTGATTACCACTTAGGCCTACAAATATACATATGGCTAATAAGTTAACTAAGTATAAGAACTATAACTGAACCCTTGTCATACTGAATTTTTTAGTCATTTCCAGCTTCGATTGAAGAAAAATATATGTAGGCCCTATCTCAAATTATTTTACTGGATTAACCATTTCAGCGGGGGAGCCGACATTAAAATCTGATGTTTGCATACGTCAGAATAAGACGTCTTTTAGACGTCAGATTCTGACGTGTAAGGTCGATCCCAGAACTGAAAGAGTAAAATATTTCTAATGGCAGACTCATAACATTGTTATTCAAATGAAGCGGAAAGAGCTAACTGGTCATTTATGAAGATTTCAAATTGAAAAAACCCTTTGGCTTCTATCGTTTATATAAAAAATATTCCGGCGCTTTAAGTGTAATTGTCTGATCATCTACCACAAACAATGATTGTTATTTTCAGAAACATTTCATTTGGTTTGAAACTTGTCTGAAATTATACGTAGGGGCTAATTACGGGTTTAGCTGGAGTGGGGTTGAAAGCTTATAGCACTGCGGACATGTGTAGCCTACGCAGGTGTTGCAGATCTCAAATAATTTGGTCTTTAAACCCTCACGATGCATTAAATCATCACTTTGCATCTCGGAAGAATTACCTAATTTCCTACATCTGGAGGTTTCAGAACGAAAATTTTCATGGAACTGTTTCAATAATTGCAATATATCTTTTTAATCTGCCACACACTTCAAGTCATCTTCATCCACTACAAGTCGAGAATGGCGACAGCAATTCGCGTCTTGTAGTGCATGAAGATGACAATGGTAAACTCAGATTTAAAAGGTTAAATCATAACATGTCTGTTTTTAACCCCTGTGTTGCTAGGCCCGTATATATATTGATAAAATAGTTTCCACCGGACTTACAATACCTGATCAATGGCCACTGTCAGTGTGTGTGTACACATACCCCGCTCATGATGTGACTGGCCAACAGGAAGCCTCACTGGCTTCACTGTGAATGCTTAAAGCTTAATCATATTTGAAGCTCACGAAGATGTGCAATCACCACAAAGCCATCTCTGTCGTCAGTAAAATGACACCCAATTTAGGGGCAAAACACATGCGTCTGATGAGTAGTCGAGTCCCTGACCACTCACTATATATATTAATACATAGATTAACCCTCACAACGCTGAAATATTATAAATCATGGAGTTTTTTCAATTTCACATCATCATAGTTAGCTGTTTCTGCCTGTATTCATTTGAATACCTATATATGGGTCTAAAGCCATTGGCAATATAAGAATTCTTTCAGTGCGGGGACCGTCTTTATACTTCAGAATCTGACGTATACAGACGTCAGATTCTGATTTAAAAAGACGGTCCCTGTGCTGACATAGAATAATGAATATCTATATAATTGTTTTATTTCAGATCCAATCATGTACAGTCAGGTATTGATGCTAGGGGTGGCGGTACTGTCATCACTGAGTCATATCGTGTGGAGCTGTAAGTTTAGAGAGGAGCATATCCCACCGACATTTTCCATGGAGGAGACGTTACACTTAGCACCATTAGTCGTCTACGGGACAGACGTATTACATTACATTGACCCTAATACCCATGATAACACTGATCCAGCAACAAATAACTATGTGGAATTTGAGGTAAGGCTTTCATAACATGCAGTGTTTGCAAACAGTCAAAACCCAACTTGAGTGTAGGGGGTCCTAGGCCCTTTTCCAGAATTTTTTGAAATCACAAATTCTCTTAAAGCCATTCTAATTTTTTTTAGATCAATCTATTATTGAAAAGTAAGACTATGGATACAAATAAAAAGCAATAGTTTTTTTCATCGGATATTTTTTCCAATTGGCACTTTAATACTTTGGCTAATAACTTATATTATCCTAAACAGGAAAGATAGAAGGCAGTGTATGTACACACCCAGTAAACACGCTACATTGAACCAATGCTGTTTTAACGTTGAACTATCATCTGCGATGCTGGCCCAACATTAGTTCGATGTATGTTGTTTACTGGGCAGATGACACTGCTACAGGAGTGTATTACTTGTTATTCACACAAAAATCAGTTACTCTGCTATAGGACTGTAGTACTTGTTATTTACACAAAAATCAGTTACTCACACAATATAAACGTATTATTTTCATAAAAAAGCGTAACTCACACAATAGAAATACTGTAGATCTGGAAATTTTCGCGTGTTTAGATTTTCGCAAATTTGTGATTTTGAGACTTTTTCCGAATTCGTGAATTATCGATTTCGATGATAGGTAGCGATCATAATAATAATTTTCGCGAGATTCTTAAATTCGCGAATTTGTCTCTTCGCAAAAATTAATACCTCACGAATATTACCAGATCTACAGTAATGTATTATTTTCAGGTGAAGTGCATTATGAAGTCAGGAAACCAGACAATAGGGTCTGTAATCAGAGTGATAGGAGGTGCTATCAGACACAGCTGCCAAAGCAGAGGACCCGACCTGAACCACACCTATGTCATGTGTGTTGAACAGATCTCGCAGCTGAATCAGACTTATGAGATGTGGGAACCGGCGAGTACACGGCCCGGCATGTTTGAAGCCACGCAGGAGGTGCTCGATACCACAGCTAAAGTCTGCGGTATGGACTCCACCTTTCGAGTACCAGAAAGGAGCGATGACAACGCAGAGGACAGCTGCCCAGAAAAAACTCTAGCTGAGGGCGAGAAGTGTCTCACAGGACAAGGTCGTATGGTCACAGCGCCTGTCAAGATGGTTGGCATGATTACACTCGTCATGATATTGGCCAGAAATCTTAGCTAATTTTTTTCACATATGAGAAGCAGGGCTGGCGAGGCCCTCCAGCTGGTCCGGTTTGGGCTGCATAAGTTTACAAACAAGCTGTTTTTTTTTAATCAAATAATTTTGGCGAGCCCAACCAGTGATAATTTTTTTGATAATATTTGATGATTTCGAATTGAATAAAAACCTGTGGTCTCCATGGTTTATACAGAAATATTTCAGTATTATAAGAGTTAAGGCTGTTTACATTATGTCGTCTCATTTTCAATCACCTTGCGATTCCCACCTCAACATGAATGAAAATGACACTATTTTATTAAGTACCCTAGTACCCAGTATAATATAGGAAATAAGGCCTCAGGATGACTTCATTTTTTTATTATATAGAAATTTTCATTATGTATAACGTGCAATAATAATATACAAGATATACAAAATGTGTCATTCATATTTTATTCATATACATGTATTTAAATTTTAATTGAAATTTAAAACAATTTATTTTTAGAATGCTGTGGCTAACCGTATGTGACTCTTCATAATGCAACTCTATGGGCAACCTTGTTTTCGGAATTACTTCCATACAAATAGCCATTTCCTTTTTTTTATTAACGGAATAATTCATTATATTATAGAAACACAAAATGTATTGTTGATATTAAATTTTTAAAAATTGTTTACTTTTAAAACGGACGATATAATTACATGTTATATATAATTATGCAATGCATCATGTATAAAAATTATCTACAATTTCACGCTAAACATAGCACCTTTGTTCATCTTACAGCACAATAAATATTGAAAATCCGATGTGTTTTGTTATCACTGATAAGTCGTATCTGTGTATTTGTGATAAATTCACAATTTCTGATAGGTAAACATATCAGTGCGGGGACCGTCTTTATACGTGAGAATCAGACATCTGTAGACATCAGATTCTGACGTCTAAAGGCTACCCCCGCACTGAAAGGAATAAATTATTATTATATATATAATGGCCGTAGAACCATAACATAGATATTCAAATGAACCCCAAAGAACTAACCCAAGACATTTATGATATTTCAAATTAAAAAGAAACCTTTCAGTCTCCATGGCTTAAACAAATTTATCATTGCGTGGCATATACCAGCCAAGTTATGCAACAAATCGAGTGGATTTATGAGTACCATTGTTTACATTAATCCTAACAATATCTATCGGAAACTTTCACAAATATGGTAAATTATAACATATTTTAGTCCAGTGTTGAAGGTTATTGATTGTTGGTGTTTTTTAATGTATCTGCTTTTTGTGCAGAGTATTTGTAATAATTCATTTACCACGGGGAATGAAAATTCTGTATTTAATCTGTATTTTTGGGTTTTGAGAACTTTTGTGATGAAGCCTTAACCCTTACAGCGCCGGAATCTACTTTAGACGTCAGAATCTGACGTTTCTGACGTCTAAAGACGTCAGATTCTGACGTCTAAAGACGATCAGGGTTATCTTATTTCACCTCAATCGTTCAAGACATTGTTATGTATACAACATTGCCCCTTGAATTATAGGCCCAGAATTGTGGGCTTTAAAGTACAAAGGAAGAAAAAAAGGCGTATTTTACCAGCTTATTCCACTGACCTGATGTTGTAATAGGTAATGTTAGAGTAAAGACGTTTTCTCTGGCCGCCATGTGACAGACTGAGTGTACACTGCCTATACTGAGAGGACCTGTACTGAGAAGGTGGTTTATTGTTGGGCCAGTGTCTCAGACGGTCTGCCAACGTGAGGAATGTGATTGCGGGCATGCGCACATTACATTATTTTATTTAATAATAAGAAGGTCCTTGTTTTCTATGAAATTACCAGGCTTAAGTGTGATCTCGGCAGCTAATGAACCTCGTATATTTATTCTTGGTGAGAAGCAGTCATGTGTTGATGTGATTATAAGGCTGGACAGTGACATGAGCGGATAATAAATATGTATGAATATGAGAAAAATATGGGAATATGAATCCGCCCAGTGACAGCGATGCGGTCTCTGTATGTACTGTGGTTATACTGTAGACGCATGTAGTCTGTATAAGAATTTCTGTATGACAACTTAGGGTATTCCCCACTGTACACGGTGTACACCTGGGGTATGCACACTGTTGCTGCCAGGGTGTTGCAGGGGAGACCGGGGCAAGTTGGAATGATCTACAAGTCTTAGTTTTATTGTCAAATTAATGACACCTTGTCGACTGTTTGAAATGTGCACACTGCTGCTGCTGGTGTTGTATGATGTAGTAGATGACATTTTGTGCCCCAGTAGTCCACAACTCCTGCCAAACATTGTGTTTATGACTGTATATTTAGCTAAAGGGGTCTGACTACACTAAGACAGGGTCCACATTCTTAATTAATATTATTTCTTGTGGAAATGTAGCCCAGCAAACAGGAGATGAAAATGGAATGTTGGGCCACCCTCTGCGACGCTGGCCCAGCATTAAGCAGACACTGGGTCAACATCTGGTGTTTGCTGGGGGCCTATAGCTCAATATGTGATTGATTTTTCGCTAATTTTCAAACCACATCCAATCATCTCCTTCCAATACAAGTCGAGTATTGTGACAGCAATTCGCGGCTTGTAGTGGATGAAGATGACAATGGTAAATTCAGGCTTGAAAGGGTTAAATCATCAAGATTAGATCTTAAACGTGATCTATCACCCTTTATATAGTCTGAATAAATTTGTGACAAATAAATCAAAGTTGCCACAAGATGGGGCACAAGTGTTTCCTTATATGGGGTGCTTGGCTATCATGTGACCCTCTGAGAGGGTCACATGATAGCCAATCACCCCCATATCCCATATAAGGACTTAATTATTCATACCATATGAGGGGTGATAGATCACCTTTAATGTACACTCTCTACTATAGACCTACTACAATCTCTGGTTTAACTGATGAAACAAATATGAGTAATTTTCGTCTACTTGAAGTTGTGGTTCGTGGTAGCGAGACACAACTTCTGGTGGATGGAAATTTAAATTTATAAGATAAATTATAGCGCCAACATGAGTTGGGTTCGGCCGCAATGTAAATATTAGGCATATGTTCAGTGAAGCACAGCGACCCAGCTGCTATGGCCACTATGTCTTTTTTCTCTGTTTTAGATGAGCGCGCACATTAGATTTAGGCTGCGCATTTTCTGCCCAGCGCGCGCATTAGATTGTTGTCGATTTCGGAATAAAAACAGTCAATTTGGGAGATAAAAAAAAACATTTCGAAAAAAAACCTAGTTCATTTCTAAAGACAAAAAATATTTTTCCAGCTAGCTTTTTGGCTTGTTTTTTTTCATTAACTTTTTTTAACATAGGTCAAAAGTTTTTTTATAGTTTTTATATTTTTACAAAAATATGTCCAATGTTTTTTTTAGTTGGTCACCCTCGTTACAATTTCCAAAAATAGGTTTAATGTTTTTTTTCCTAAATTTTTTTTTTAACGCCCTCCCTCATTAGATTTTGGATTTTTTCTGATCTAGAACAGAAAAATTAAACAAAGTGGCCTATAGGTTAAAAAAATATCCATATGCTTCTGGCAAGTAAATCCCAGCAAAATGTTTTAATGTTGGGATTTAATGCTGGGCCACCGTCTCTGACGTTGGCCCAACATTAAACCAACATTGGGCCGACGTCTCGTGTTTGCTGTGATACATGATGGAATAGATGAGATGGTGCGCACCGCATAACTAACAATTCCTTCACTTTACCGTTCAGACTAGGTCAATAGGTATATGGAACGGACAAAATTACCCTTACAGACCCCCTGTTCACAATATGGATGTACATGTAGCCAACGCTCTATGTAGCCAATGTGTGTACACATACAAAATAATAGATGCTGTTCGTAGCATTTGTATTCATCCATACACGGAGAAACCTCACAAATGCAATAGAGATTTCTGAATAACAGGTAGAATTGTAGAAGACAATCAACCAAAGCAGGCTTTGTGTTCACGGTTGGCCCAACGTCTACGACGGCCCGCTGGCCCAACATCAATCCAGCATTGGATAACATCCCCATGTTTGCCGGGTTGGAACAGATCCGCAGATTCAGTAAGCTTGAGACATACGCCCAATCTTGTTTCAATTTTGGCCCACCGTCTGCGACGCTGTCCCAACATTGAACCAACATCGGGTAAAATCGCAAGCACGCTGGGAGGGATACAGACCCCCCTTTATGCACATGTGGTTAGGATATTTATGTGTCATAGATATGATATCAGAAATGCATTTCTGCTGATATCGACCATGTCTATGTTAGGCCTATGTGTATATCCATATAGCGTGATTTTGATATAGCTCTATAGTTGCCATGGTCATCCCCTTACGGAAACAGTGAAAAACTCTCAGGCACAATTGGGACTAGCTCTATAGCAGTCACGAGTGGTTTGCAGGCAAGCATATATTTTCTTTTAACAGTAAATAATTGGTAACCCAACTATAATCGTAATTAGTAACATCTAAGGTTATCTGTAAACGTATTCGCGGTATCATAAATATATATAAATCACTTAGTTTACAGTGGTACATCATCAGTTATAATAATCATTGCTAAAATGAGTGCGCATAGGCGAAATATCTTAACCAAATTTGCTTATTTCAACTATTATCAGCCTTTACCAGATATTCCAATCCCACCCAGCAGGAAAAGTTAATTAATGATTAACACTTGCAGCGCGGGGATCGACTTTAAACGTCAGATTCTGACGTCTAAAGTCGTTCCTTGCACTAAAATAGTAAAAATTAAGTAGTCTTTTTATACTGGTCGTAGACCCATAACATTATCATAGGTATTCAAATGAAGCGGAAAGAGCTAATTAAAACATTTATGATGATTTCAAATTGACACAAATTCGTTGGTCTTGGTTTGTATAGAAATATGTCAGCGCTTTATGGGTTAAAGCCAACCCAACCATTTTTGATGGGCCAGCCAAGGTGAAGGGGGAGTCGCAACCGCGAACAACCACGCCCCTCCCCCCCTGCCGCAGATCCGCCGCTGCTTACAGTGCTGTAAGGGTTAACCATTTCAGTGTGTGTATAGACGTGATTACCACTTAGGCCTACAAATATACATATGGCTAATAAGTTAACTAAGTATAAGAACTATAACTGAACCCTTGTCATACTGAATTTTTTAGTCATTTCCAGCTTCGATTGAAGAAAAATATATGTAGGCCCTATCTCAAATTATTTTACTGGATTAACCATTTCAGCGGGGGAGCCGACATTAAAATCTGATGTTTGCATACGTCAGAATAAGACGTCTTTTAGACGTCAGATTCTGACGTGTAAGGTCGATCCCAGAACTGAAAGAGTAAAATATTTCTAATGGCAGACTCATAACATTGTTATTCAAATGAAGCGGAAAGAGCTAACTGGTCATTTATGAAGATTTCAAATTGAAAAAACCCTTTGGCTTCTATCGTTTATATAAAAAATATTCCGGCGCTTTAAGTGTAATTGTCTGATCATCTACCACAAACAATGATTGTTATTTTCAGAAACATTTCATTTGGTTTGAAACTTGTCTGAAATTATACGTAGGGGCTAATTACGGGTTTAGCTGGAGTGGGGTTGAAAGCTTATAGCACTGCGGACATGTGTAGCCTACGCAGGTGTTGCAGATCTCAAATAATTTGGTCTTTAAACCCTCACGATGCATTAAATCATCACTTTGCATCTCGGAAGAATTACCTAATTTCCTACATCTGGAGGTTTTAGAACGAAAATTTTCATGGAACTGTTTCAATAATTGCAATATATCTTTTTAATCTGCCACACACTTCAAGTCATCTTCATCCACTACAAGTCGAGAATGGCGACAGCAATTCGCGTCTTGTAGTGCATGAAGATGACAATGGTAAACTCAGATTTAAAAGGTTAAATCATAACATGTCTGTTTTTAACCCCTGTGTTGCTAGGCCCGTATATATATTGATAAAATAGTTTCCACCGGACTTACAATACCTGATCAATGGCCACTGTCAGTGTGTGTGTACACATACCCCGCTCATGATGTGACTGGCCAACAGGAAGCCTCACTGGCTTCACTGTGAATGCTTAAAGCTTAATCATATTTGAAGCTCACGAAGATGTGCAATCACCACAAAGCCATCTCTGTCGTCAGTAAAATGACACCCAATTTAGGGGCAAAACACATGCGTCTGATGAGTAGTCGAGTCCCTGACCACTCACTATATATATTAATACATAGATTAACCCTCACAACGCTGAAATATTATAAATCATGGAGTTTTTTCAATTTCACATCATCATAGTTAGCTGTTTCTGCCTGTATTCATTTGAATACCTATATATGGGTCTAAAGCCATTGGCAATATAAGAATTCTTTCAGTGCGGGGACCGTCTTTATACTTCAGAATCTGACGTATACAGACGTCAGATTCTGATTTAAAAAGACGGTCCCTGTGCTGACATAGAATAATGAATATCTATATAATTGTTTTATTTCAGATCCAATCATGTACAGTCAGGTATTGATGCTAGGGGTGGCGGTACTGTCATCACTGAGTCATATCGTGTGGAGCTGTAAGTTTAGAGAGGAGCATATCCCACCGACATTTTCCATGGAGGAGACGTTACACTTAGCACCATTAGTCGTCTACGGGACAGACGTATTACATTACATTGACCCTAATACCCATGATAACACTGATCCAGCAACAAATAACTATGTGGAATTTGAGGTAAGGCTTTCATAACATGCAGTGTTTGCAAACAGTCAAAACCCAACTTGAGTGTAGGGGGTCCTAGGCCCTTTTCCAGAATTTTTTGAAATCACAAATTCTCTTAAAGCCATTCTAATTTTTTTTAGATCAATCTATTATTGAAAAGTAAGACTATGGATACAAATAAAAAGCAATAGTTTTTTTCATCGGATATTTTTTCCAATTGGCACTTTAATACTTTGGCTAATAACTTATATTATCCTAAACAGGAAAGATAGAAGGCAGTGTATGTACACACCCAGTAAACACGCTACATTGAACCAATGCTGTTTTAACGTTGAACTATCATCTGCGATGCTGGCCCAACATTAGTTCGATGTATGTTGTTTACTGGGCAGATGACACTGCTACAGGAGTGTATTACTTGTTATTCACACAAAAATCAGTTACTCTGCTATAGGACTGTAGTACTTGTTATTTACACAAAAATCAGTTACTCACACAATATAAACGTATTATTTTCATAAAAAAGCGTAACTCACACAATAGAAATACTGTAGATCTGGAAATTTTCGCGTGTTTAGATTTTCGCAAATTTGTGATTTTGAGACTTTTTCCGAATTCGTGAATTATCGATTTCGATGATAGGTAGCGATCATAATAATAATTTTCGCGAGATTCTTAAATTCGCGAATTTGTCTCTTCGCAAAAATTAATACCTCACGAATATTACCAGATCTACAGTAATGTATTATTTTCAGGTGAAGTGCATTATGAAGTCAGGAAACCAGACAATAGGGTCTGTAATCAGAGTGATAGGAGGTGCTATCAGACACAGCTGCCAAAGCAGAGGACCCGACCTGAACCACACCTATGTCATGTGTGTTGAACAGATCTCGCAGCTGAATCAGACTTATGAGATGTGGGAACCGGCGAGTACACGGCCCGGCATGTTTGAAGCCACGCAGGAGGTGCTCGATACCACAGCTAAAGTCTGCGGTATGGACTCCACCTTTCGAGTACCAGAAAGGAGCGATGACAACGCAGAGGACAGCTGCCCAGAAAAAACTCTAGCTGAGGGCGAGAAGTGTCTCACAGGACAAGGTCGTATGGTCACAGCGCCTGTCAAGATGGTTGGCATGATTACACTCGTCATGATATTGGCCAGAAATCTTAGCTAATTTTTTTCACATATGAGAAGCAGGGCTGGCGAGGCCCTCCAGCTGGTCCGGTTTGGGCTGCATAAGTTTACAAACAAGCTGTTTTTTTTTAATCAAATAATTTTGGCGAGCCCAACCAGTGATAATTTTTTTGATAATATTTGATGATTTCGAATTGAATAAAAACCTGTGGTCTCCATGGTTTATACAGAAATATTTCAGTATTATAAGAGTTAAGGCTGTTTACATTATGTCGTCTCATTTTCAATCACCTTGCGATTCCCACCTCAACATGAATGAAAATGACACTATTTTATTAAGTACCCTAGTACCCAGTATAATATAGGAAATAAGGCCTCAGGATGACTTCATTTTTTTATTATATAGAAATTTTCATTATGTATAACGTGCAATAATAATATACAAGATATACAAAATGTGTCATTCATATTTTATTCATATACATGTATTTAAATTTTAATTGAAATTTAAAACAATTTATTTTTAGAATGCTGTGGCTAACCGTATGTGACTCTTCATAATGCAACTCTATGGGCAACCTTGTTTTCGGAATTACTTCCATACAAATAGCCATTTCCTTTTTTTTATTAACGGAATAATTCATTATATTATAGAAACACAAAATGTATTGTTGATATTAAATTTTTAAAAATTGTTTACTTTTAAAACGGACGATATAATTACATGTTATATATAATTATGCAATGCATCATGTATAAAAATTATCTACAATTTCACGCTAAACATAGCACCTTTGTTCATCTTACAGCACAATAAATATTGAAAATCCAATGTGTTTTGTTATCACTGATAAGTCGTATCTGTGTATTTGTGATAAATTCACAATTTCTGATAGGTAAACATATCAGTGCGGGGACCGTCTTTATACGTGAGAATCAGACATCTGTAGACATCAGATTCTGACGTCTAAAGGCTACCCCCGCACTGAAAGGAATAAATTATTATTATATATATAATGGCCGTAGAACCATAACATAGATATTCAAATGAACCCCAAAGAACTAACCCAAGACATTTATGATATTTCAAATTAAAAAGAAACCTTTCAGTCTCCATGGTTTAAACAAATTTATCATTGCGTGGCATATACCAGCCAAGTTATGCAACAAATCGAGTGGATTTATGAGTACCATTGTTTACATTAATCCTAACAATATCTATCGGAAACTTTCACAAATATGGTAAATTATAACATATTTTAGTCCAGTGTTGAAGGTTATTGATTGTTGGTGTTTTTTAATGTATCTGCTTTTTGTGCAGAGTATTTGTAATAATTCATTTACCACGGGGAATGAAAATTCTGTATTTAATCTGTATTTTTGGGTTTTGAGAACTTTTGTGATGAAGCCTTAACCCTTACAGCGCCGGAATCTACTTTAGACGTCAGAATCTGACGTTTCTGACGTCTAAAGACGTCAGATTCTGACGTCTAAAGACGATCAGGGTTATCTTATTTCACCTCAATCGTTCAAGACATTGTTATGTATACAACATTGCCCCTTGAATTATAGGCCCAGAATTGTGGGCTTTAAAGTACAAAGGAAGAAAAAAAGGCGTATTTTACCAGCTTATTCCACTGACCTGATGTTGTAATAGGTAATGTTAGAGTAAAGACGTTTTCTCTGGCCGCCATGTGACAGACTGAGTGTACACTGCCTATACTGAGAGGACCTGTACTGAGAAGGTGGTTTATTGTTGGGCCAGTGTCTCAGACGGTCTGCCAACGTGAGGAATGTGATTGCGGGCATGCGCACATTACATTATTTTATTTAATAATAAGAAGGTCCTTGTTTTCTATGAAATTACCAGGCTTAAGTGTGATCTCGGCAGCTAATGAACCTCGTATATTTATTCTTGGTGAGAAGCAGTCATGTGTTGATGTGATTATAAGGCTGGACAGTGACATGAGCGGATAATAAATATGTATGAATATGAGAAAAATATGGGAATATGAATCCGCCCAGTGACAGCGATGCGGTCTCTGTATGTACTGTGGTTATACTGTAGACGCATGTAGTCTGTATAAGAATTTCTGTATGACAACTTAGGGTATTCCCCACTGTACACGGTGTACACCTGGGGTATGCACACTGTTGCTGCCAGGGTGTTGCAGGGGAGACCGGGGCAAGTTGGAATGATCTACAAGTCTTAGTTTTATTGTCAAATTAATGACACCTTGTCGACTGTTTGAAATGTGCACACTGCTGCTGCTGGTGTTGTATGATGTAGTAGATGACATTTTGTGCCCCAGTAGTCCACAACTCCTGCCAAACATTGTGTTTATGACTGTATATTTAGCTAAAGGGGTCTGACTACACTAAGACAGGGTCCACATTCTTAATTAATATTATTTCTTGTGGAAATGTAGCCCAGCAAACAGGAGATGAAAATGGAATGTTGGGCCACCCTCTGCGACGCTGGCCCAGCATTAAGCAGACACTGGGTCAACATCTGGTGTTTGCTGGGGGCCTATAGCTCAATATGTGATTGATTTTTCGCTAATTTTCAAACCACATCCAATCATCTCCTTCCAATACAAGTCGAGTATTGTGACAGCAATTCGCGGCTTGTAGTGGATGAAGATGACAATGGTAAATTCAGGCTTGAAAGGGTTAAATCATCAAGATTAGATCTTAAACGTGATCTATCACCCTTTATATAGTCTGAATAAATTTGTGACAAATAAATCAAAGTTGCCACAAGATGGGGCACAAGTGTTTCCTTATATGGGGTGCTTGGCTATCATGTGACCCTCTGAGAGGGTCACATGATAGCCAATCACCCCCATATCCCATATAAGGACTTAATTATTCATACCATATGAGGGGTGATAGATCACCTTTAATGTACACTCTCTACTATAGACCTACTACAATCTCTGGTTTAACTGATGAAACAAATATGAGTAATTTTCGTCTACTTGAAGTTGTGGTTCGTGGTAGCGAGACACAACTTCTGGTGGATGGAAATTTAAATTTATAAGATAAATTATAGCGCCAACATGAGTTGGGTTCGGCCGCAATGTAAATATTAGGCATATGTTCAGTGAAGCACAGCGACCCAGCTGCTATGGCCACTATGTCTTTTTTCTCTGTTTTAGATGAGCGCGCACATTAGATTTAGGCTGCGCATTTTCTGCCCAGCGCGCGCATTAGATTGTTGTCGATTTCGGAATAAAAACAGTCAATTTGGGAGATAAAAAAAAACATTTCGAAAAAAAACCTAGTTCATTTCTAAAGACAAAAAATATTTTTCCAGCTAGCTTTTTGGCTTGTTTTTTTTCATTAACTTTTTTTAACATAGGTCAAAAGTTTTTTTATAGTTTTTATATTTTTACAAAAATATGTCCAATGTTTTTTTTAGTTGGTCACCCTCGTTACAATTTCCAAAAATAGGTTTAATGTTTTTTTTCCTAAATTTTTTTTTTAACGCCCTCCCTCATTAGATTTTGGATTTTTTCTGATCTAGAACAGAAAAATTAAACAAAGTGGCCTATAGGTTAAAAAAATATCCATATGCTTCTGGCAAGTAAATCCCAGCAAAATGTTTTAATGTTGGGATTTAATGCTGGGCCACCGTCTCTGACGTTGGCCCAACATTAAACCAACATTGGGCCGACGTCTCGTGTTTGCTGTGATACATGATGGAATAGATGAGATGGTGCGCACCGCATAACTAACAATTCCTTCACTTTACCGTTCAGACTAGGTCAATAGGTATATGGAACGGACAAATTTACCCTTACAGACCCCCTGTTCACAATATGGATGTACATGTAGCCAACGCTCTATGTAGCCAATGTGTGTACACATACAAAATAATAGATGCTGTTCGTAGCATTTGTATTCATCCATACACGGAGAAACCTCACAAATGCAATAGAGATTTCTGAATAACAGGTGGAATTGTAGAAGACAATCAACCAAAGCAGGCTTTGTGTTCACGGTTGGCCCAACGTCTACGACGGCCCGCTGGCCCAACATCAATCCAGCATTGGATAACATCCCCATGTTTGCCGGGTTGGAACAGATCCGCAGATTCAGTAAGCTTGAGACATACGCCCAATCTTGTTTCAATTTTGGCCCACCGTCTGCGACGCTGTCCCAACATTGAACCAACATCGGGTAAAATCGCAAGCACGCTGGGAGGGATACAGACCCCCCTTTATGCACATGTGGTTAGGATATTTATGTGTCATAGATATGATATCAGAAATGCATTTCTGCTGATATCGACCATGTCTATGTTAGGCCTATGTGTATATCCATATAGCGTGATTTTGATATAGCTCTATAGTTGCCATGGTCATCCCCTTACGGAAACAGTGAAAAACTCTCAGGCACAATTGGGACTAGCTCTATAGCAGTCACGAGTGGTTTGCAGGCAAGCATATATTTTCTTTTAACAGTAAATAATTGGTAACCCAACTATAATCGTAATTAGTAACATCTAAGGTTATCTGTAAACGTATTCGCGGTATCATAAATATATATAAATCACTTAGTTTACAGTGGTACATCATCAGTTATAATAATCATTGCTAAAATGAGTGCGCATAGGCGAAATATCTTAACCAAATTTGCTTATTTCAACTATTATCAGCCTTTACCAGATATTCCAATCCCACCCAGCAGGAAAAGTTAATTAATGATTAACACTTGCAGCGCGGGGATCGACTTTAAACGTCAGATTCTGACGTCTAAAGTCGTTCCTTGCACTAAAATAGTAAAAATTAAGTAGTCTTTTTATACTGGTCGTAGACCCATAACATTATCATAGGTATTCAAATGAAGCGGAAAGAGCTAATTAAAACATTTATGATGATTTCAAATTGACACAAATTCGTTGGTCTTGGTTTGTATAGAAATATGTCAGCGCTTTATGGGTTAAAGCCAACCCAACCATTTTTGATGGGCCAGCCAAGGTGAAGGGGGAGTCGCAACCGCGAACAACCACGCCCCTCCCCCCCTGCCGCAGATCCGCCGCTGCTTACAGTGCTGTAAGGGTTAACCATTTCAGTGTGTGTATAGACGTGATTACCACTTAGGCCTACAAATATACATATGGCTAATAAGTTAACTAAGTATAAGAACTATAACTGAACCCTTGTCATACTGAATTTTTTAGTCATTTCCAGCTTCGATTGAAGAAAAATATATGTAGGCCCTATCTCAAATTATTTTACTGGATTAACCATTTCAGCGGGGGAGCCGACATTAAAATCTGATGTTTGCATACGTCAGAATAAGACGTCTTTTAGACGTCAGATTCTGACGTGTAAGGTCGATCCCAGAACTGAAAGAGTAAAATATTTCTAATGGCAGACTCATAACATTGTTATTCAAATGAAGCGGAAAGAGCTAACTGGTCATTTATGAAGATTTCAAATTGAAAAAACCCTTTGGCTTCTATCGTTTATATAAAAAATATTCCGGCGCTTTAAGTGTAATTGTCTGATCATCTACCACAAACAATGATTGTTATTTTCAGAAACATTTCATTTGGTTTGAAACTTGTCTGAAATTATACGTAGGGGCTAATTACGGGTTTAGCTGGAGTGGGGTTGAAAGCTTATAGCACTGCGGACATGTGTAGCCTACGCAGGTGTTGCAGATCTCAAATAATTTGGTCTTTAAACCCTCACGATGCATTAAATCATCACTTTGCATCTCGGAAGAATTACCTAATTTCCTACATCTGGAGGTTTTAGAACGAAAATTTTCATGGAACTGTTTCAATAATTGCAATATATCTTTTTAATCTGCCACACACTTCAAGTCATCTTCATCCACTACAAGTCGAGAATGGCGACAGCAATTCGCGTCTTGTAGTGCATGAAGATGACAATGGTAAACTCAGATTTAAAAGGTTAAATCATAGCATGTCTGTTTTTAACCCCTGTGTTGCTAGGCCCGTATATATATTGATAAAATAGTTTCCACCGGACTTACAATACCTGATCAATGGCCACTGTCAGTGTGTGTGTACACATACCCCGCTCATGATGTGACTGGCCAACAGGAAGCCTCACTGGCTTCACTGTGAATGCTTAAAGCTTAATCATATTTGAAGCTCACGAAGATGTGCAATCACCACAAAGCCATCTCTGTCGTCAGTAAAATGACACCCAATTTAGGGGCAAAACACATGCGTCTGATGAGTAGTCGAGTCCCTGACCACTCACTATATATATTAATACATAGATTAACCCTCACAACGCTGAAATATTATAAATCATGGAGTTTTTTCAATTTCACATCATCATAGTTAGCTGTTTCTGCCTGTATTCATTTGAATACCTATATATGGGTCTAAAGCCATTGGCAATATAAGAATTCTTTCAGTGCGGGGACCGTCTTTATACTTCAGAATCTGACGTATACAGACGTCAGATTCTGATTTAAAAAGACGGTCCCTGTGCTGACATAGAATAATGAATATCTATATAATTGTTTTATTTCAGATCCAATCATGTACAGTCAGGTATTGATGCTAGGGGTGGCGGTACTGTCATCACTGAGTCATATCGTGTGGAGCTGTAAGTTTAGAGAGGAGCATATCCCACCGACATTTTCCATGGAGGAGACGTTACACTTAGCACCATTAGTCGTCTACGGGACAGACGTATTACATTACATTGACCCTAATACCCATGATAACACTGATCCAGCAACAAATAACTATGTGGAATTTGAGGTAAGGCTTTCATAACATGCAGTGTTTGCAAACAGTCAAAACCCAACTTGAGTGTAGGGGGTCCTAGGCCCTTTTCCAGAATTTTTTGAAATCACAAATTCTCTTAAAGCCATTCTAATTTTTTTTAGATCAATCTATTATTGAAAAGTAAGACTATGGATACAAATAAAAAGCAATAGTTTTTTTCATCGGATATTTTTTCCAATTGGCACTTTAATACTTTGGCTAATAACTTATATTATCCTAAACAGGAAAGATAGAAGGCAGTGTATGTACACACCCAGTAAACACGCTACATTGAACCAATGCTGTTTTAACGTTGAACTATCATCTGCGATGCTGGCCCAACATTAGTTCGATGTATGTTGTTTACTGGGCAGATGACACTGCTACAGGAGTGTATTACTTGTTATTCACACAAAAATCAGTTACTCTGCTATAGGACTGTAGTACTTGTTATTTACACAAAAATCAGTTACTCACACAATATAAACGTATTATTTTCATAAAAAAGCGTAACTCACACAATAGAAATACTGTAGATCTGGAAATTTTCGCGTGTTTAGATTTTCGCAAATTTGTGATTTTGAGACTTTTTCCGAATTCGTGAATTATCGATTTCGATGATAGGTAGCGATCATAATAATAATTTTCGCGAGATTCTTAAATTCGCGAATTTGTCTCTTCGCAAAAATTAATACCTCACGAATATTACCAGATCTACAGTAATGTATTATTTTCAGGTGAAGTGCATTATGAAGTCAGGAAACCAGACAATAGGGTCTGTAATCAGAGTGATAGGAGGTGCTATCAGACACAGCTGCCAAAGCAGAGGACCCGACCTGAACCACACCTATGTCATGTGTGTTGAACAGATCTCGCAGCTGAATCAGACTTATGAGATGTGGGAACCGGCGAGTACACGGCCCGGCATGTTTGAAGCCACGCAGGAGGTGCTCGATACCACAGCTAAAGTCTGCGGTATGGACTCCACCTTTCGAGTACCAGAAAGGAGCGATGACAACGCAGAGGACAGCTGCCCAGAAAAAACTCTAGCTGAGGGCGAGAAGTGTCTCACAGGACAAGGTCGTATGGTCACAGCGCCTGTCAAGATGGTTGGCATGATTACACTCGTCATGATATTGGCCAGAAATCTTAGCTAATTTTTTTCACATATGAGAAGCAGGGCTGGCGAGGCCCTCCAGCTGGTCCGGTTTGGGCTGCATAAGTTTACAAACAAGCTGTTTTTT
Source organism: Flabesymbios commensalis (assembly GCA_964017125.1). Lineage (NCBI taxonomy): Eukaryota > Metazoa > Annelida > Polychaeta > Terebellida > Flabelligeridae > Flabesymbios > Flabesymbios commensalis. The sequence continues at coordinate 5,482,544 of OZ024903.1, read as the reverse complement.
TTTAATCAAATAATTTTGGCGAGCCCAACCAGTGATAATTTTTTTGATAATATTTGATGATTTCGAATTGAATAAAAACCTGTGGTCTCCATGGTTTATACAGAAATATTTCAGTATTATAAGAGTTAAGGCTGTTTACATTATGTCGTCTCATTTTCAATCACCTTGCGATTCCCACCTCAACATGAATGAAAATGACACTATTTTATTAAGTACCCTAGTACCCAGTATAATATAGGAAATAAGGCCTCAGGATGACTTCATTTTTTTATTATATAGAAATTTTCATTATGTATAACGTGCAATAATAATATACAAGATATACAAAATGTGTCATTCATATTTTATTCATATACATGTATTTAAATTTTAATTGAAATTTAAAACAATTTATTTTTAGAATGCTGTGGCTAACCGTATGTGACTCTTCATAATGCAACTCTATGGGCAACCTTGTTTTCGGAATTACTTCCATACAAATAGCCATTTCCTTTTTTTTATTAACGGAATAATTCATTATATTATAGAAACACAAAATGTATTGTTGATATTAAATTTTTAAAAATTGTTTACTTTTAAAACGGACGATATAATTACATGTTATATATAATTATGCAATGCATCATGTATAAAAATTATCTACAATTTCACGCTAAACATAGCACCTTTGTTCATCTTACAGCACAATAAATATTGAAAATCCAATGTGTTTTGTTATCACTGATAAGTCGTATCTGTGTATTTGTGATAAATTCACAATTTCTGATAGGTAAACATATCAGTGCGGGGACCGTCTTTATACGTGAGAATCAGACATCTGTAGACATCAGATTCTGACGTCTAAAGGCTACCCCCGCACTGAAAGGAATAAATTATTATTATATATATAATGGCCGTAGAACCATAACATAGATATTCAAATGAACCCCAAAGAACTAACCCAAGACATTTATGATATTTCAAATTAAAAAGAAACCTTTCAGTCTCCATGGCTTAAACAAATTTATCATTGCGTGGCATATACCAGCCAAGTTATGCAACAAATCGAGTGGATTTATGAGTACCATTGTTTACATTAATCCTAACAATATCTATCGGAAACTTTCACAAATATGGTAAATTATAACATATTTTAGTCCAGTGTTGAAGGTTATTGATTGTTGGTGTTTTTTAATGTATCTGCTTTTTGTGCAGAGTATTTGTAATAATTCATTTACCACGGGGAATGAAAATTCTGTATTTAATCTGTATTTTTGGGTTTTGAGAACTTTTGTGATGAAGCCTTAACCCTTACAGCGCCGGAATCTACTTTAGACGTCAGAATCTGACGTTTCTGACGTCTAAAGACGTCAGATTCTGACGTCTAAAGACGATCAGGGTTATCTTATTTCACCTCAATCGTTCAAGACATTGTTATGTATACAACATTGCCCTTGAATTATAGGCCCAGAATTGTGGGCTTTAAAGTACAAAGGAAGAAAAAAAGGCGTATTTTACCAGCTTATTCCACTGACCTGATGTTGTAATAGGTAATGTTAGAGTAAAGACGTTTTCTCTGGCCGCCATGTGACAGACTGAGTGTACACTGCCTATACTGAGAGGACCTGTACTGAGAAGGTGGTTTATTGTTGGGCCAGTGTCTCAGACGGTCTGCCAACGTGAGGAATGTGATTGCGGGCATGCGCACATTACATTATTTTATTTAATAATAAGAAGGTCCTTGTTTTCTATGAAATTACCAGGCTTAAGTGTGATCTCGGCAGCTAATGAACCTCGTATATTTATTCTTGGTGAGAAGCAGTCATGTGTTGATGTGATTATAAGGCTGGACAGTGACATGAGCGGATAATAAATATGTATGAATATGAGAAAAATATGGGAATATGAATCCGCCCAGTGACAGCGATGCGGTCTCTGTATGTACTGTGGTTATACTGTAGACGCATGTAGTCTGTATAAGAATTTCTGTATGACAACTTAGGGTATTCCCCACTGTACACGGTGTACACCTGGGGTATGCACACTGTTGCTGCCAGGGTGTTGCAGGGGAGACCGGGGCAAGTTGGAATGATCTACAAGTCTTAGTTTTATTGTCAAATTAATGACACCTTGTCGACTGTTTGAAATGTGCACACTGCTGCTGCTGGTGTTGTATGATGTAGTAGATGACATTTTGTGCCCCAGTAGTCCACAACTCCTGCCAAACATTGTGTTTATGACTGTATATTTAGCTAAAGGGGTCTGACTACACTAAGACAGGGTCCACATTCTTAATTAATATTATTTCTTGTGGAAATGTAGCCCAGCAAACAGGAGATGAAAATGGAATGTTGGGCCACCCTCTGCGACGCTGGCCCAGCATTAAGCAGACACTGGGTCAACATCTGGTGTTTGCTGGGGGCCTATAGCTCAATATGTGATTGATTTTTCGCTAATTTTCAAACCACATCCAATCATCTCCTTCCAATACAAGTCGAGTATTGTGACAGCAATTCGCGGCTTGTAGTGGATGAAGATGACAATGGTAAATTCAGGCTTGAAAGGGTTAAATCATCAAGATTAGATCTTAAACGTGATCTATCACCCTTTATATAGTCTGAATAAATTTGTGACAAATAAATCAAAGTTGCCACAAGATGGGGCACAAGTGTTTCCTTATATGGGGTGCTTGGCTATCATGTGACCCTCTGAGAGGGTCACATGATAGCCAATCACCCCCATATCCCATATAAGGACTTAATTATTCATACCATATGAGGGGTGATAGATCACCTTTAATGTACACTCTCTACTATAGACCTACTACAATCTCTGGTTTAACTGATGAAACAAATATGAGTAATTTTCGTCTACTTGAAGTTGTGGTTCGTGGTAGCGAGACACAACTTCTGGTGGATGGAAATTTAAATTTATAAGATAAATTATAGCGCCAACATGAGTTGGGTTCGGCCGCAATGTAAATATTAGGCATATGTTCAGTGAAGCACAGCGACCCAGCTGCTATGGCCACTATGTCTTTTTTCTCTGTTTTAGATGAGCGCGCACATTAGATTTAGGCTGCGCATTTTCTGCCCAGCGCGCGCATTAGATTGTTGTCGATTTCGGAATAAAAACAGTCAATTTGGGAGATAAAAAAAAACATTTCGAAAAAAAACCTAGTTCATTTCTAAAGACAAAAAATATTTTTCCAGCTAGCTTTTTGGCTTGTTTTTTTTCATTAACTTTTTTTAACATAGGTCAAAAGTTTTTTTATAGTTTTTATATTTTTACAAAAATATGTCCAATGTTTTTTTTAGTTGGTCACCCTCGTTACAATTTCCAAAAATAGGTTTAATGTTTTTTTTCCTAAATTTTTTTTTAACGCCCTCCCTCATTAGATTTTGGATTTTTTCTGATCTAGAACAGAAAAATTAAACAAAGTGGCCTATAGGTTAAAAAAATATCCATATGCTTCTGGCAAGTAAATCCCAGCAAAATGTTTTAATGTTGGGATTTAATGCTGGGCCACCGTCTCTGACGTTGGCCCAACATTAAACCAACATTGGGCCGACGTCTCGTGTTTGCTGTGATACATGATGGAATAGATGAGATGGTGCGCACCGCATAACTAACAATTCCTTCACTTTACCGTTCAGACTAGGTCAATAGGTATATGGAACGGACAAATTTACCCTTACAGACCCCCTGTTCACAATATGGATGTACATGTAGCCAACGCTCTATGTAGCCAATGTGTGTACACATACAAAATAATAGATGCTGTTCGTAGCATTTGTATTCATCCATACACGGAGAAACCTCACAAATGCAATAGAGATTTCTGAATAACAGGTAGAATTGTAGAAGACAATCAACCAAAGCAGGCTTTGTGTTCACGGTTGGCCCAACGTCTACGACGGCCCGCTGGCCCAACATCAATCCAGCATTGGATAACATCCCCATGTTTGCTGGGTTGGAACAGATCCGCAGATTCAGTAAGCTTGAGACATACGCCCAATCTTGTTTCAATTTTGGCCCACCGTCTGCGACGCTGTCCCAACATTGAACCAACATCGGGTAAAATCGCAAGCACGCTGGGAGGGATACAGACCCCCCTTTATGCACATGTGGTTAGGATATTTATGTGTCATAGATATGATATCAGAAATGCATTTCTGCTGATATCGACCATGTCTATGTTAGGCCTATGTGTATATCCATATAGCGTGATTTTGATATAGCTCTATAGTTGCCATGGTCATCCCCTTACGGAAACAGTGAAAAACTCTCAGGCACAATTGGGACTAGCTCTATAGCAGTCACGAGTGGTTTGCAGGCAAGCATATATTTTCTTTTAACAGTAAATAATTGGTAACCCAACTATAATCGTAATTAGTAACATCTAAGGTTATCTGTAAACGTATTCGCGGTATCATAAATATATATAAATCACTTAGTTTACAGTGGTACATCATCAGTTATAATAATCATTGCTAAAATGAGTGCGCATAGGCGAAATATCTTAACCAAATTTGCTTATTTCAACTATTATCAGCCTTTACCAGATATTCCAATCCCACCCAGCAGGAAAAGTTAATTAATGATTAACACTTGCAGCGCGGGGATCGACTTTAAACGTCAGATTCTGACGTCTAAAGTCGTTCCTTGCACTAAAATAGTAAAAATTAAGTAGTCTTTTTATACTGGTCGTAGACCCATAACATTATCATAGGTATTCAAATGAAGCGGAAAGAGCTAATTAAAACATTTATGATGATTTCAAATTGACACAAATTCGTTGGTCTTGGTTTGTATAGAAATATGTCAGCGCTTTATGGGTTAAAGCCAACCCAACCATTTTTGATGGGCCAGCCAAGGTGAAGGGGGAGTCGCAACCGCGAACAACCACGCCCCTCCCCCCCTGCCGCAGATCCGCCGCTGCTTACAGTGCTGTAAGGGTTAACCATTTCAGTGTGTGTATAGACGTGATTACCACTTAGGCCTACAAATATACATATGGCTAATAAGTTAACTAAGTATAAGAACTATAACTGAACCCTTGTCATACTGAATTATTTAGTCATTTCCAGCTTCGATTGAAGAAAAATATATGTAGGCCCTATCTCAAATTATTTTACTGGATTAACCATTTCAGCGGGGGAGCCGACATTAAAATCTGATGTTTGCATACGTCAGAATAAGACGTCTTTTAGACGTCAGATTCTGACGTGTAAGGTCGATCCCAGAACTGAAAGAGTAAAATATTTCTAATGGCAGACTCATAACATTGTTATTCAAATGAAGCGGAAAGAGCTAACTGGTCATTTATGAAGATTTCAAATTGAAAAAACCCTTTGGCTTCTATCGTTTATATAAAAAATATTCCGGCGCTTTAAGTGTAATTGTCTGATCATCTACCACAAACAATGATTGTTATTTTCAGAAACATTTCATTTGGTTTGAAACTTGTCTGAAATTATACGTAGGGGCTAATTACGGGTTTAGCTGGAGTGGGGTTGAAAGCTTATAGCACTGCGGACATGTGTAGCCTACGCAGGTGTTGCAGATCTCAAATAATTTGGTCTTTAAACCCTCACGATGCATTAAATCATCACTTTGCATCTCGGAAGAATTACCTAATTTCCTACATCTGGAGGTTTTAGAACGAAAATTTTCATGGAACTGTTTCAATAATTGCAATATATCTTTTTAATCTGCCACACACTTCAAGTCATCTTCATCCACTACAAGTCGAGAATGGCGACAGCAATTCGCGTCTTGTAGTGCATGAAGATGACAATGGTAAACTCAGATTTAAAAGGTTAAATCATAACATGTCTGTTTTTAACCCCTGTGTTGCTAGGCCCGTATATATATTGATAAAATAGTTTCCACCGGACTTACAATACCTGATCAATGGCCACTGTCAGTGTGTGTGTACACATACCCCGCTCATGATGTGACTGGCCAACAGGAAGCCTCACTGGCTTCACTGTGAATGCTTAAAGCTTAATCATATTTGAAGCTCACGAAGATGTGCAATCACCACAAAGCCATCTCTGTCGTCAGTAAAATGACACCCAATTTAGGGGCAAAACACATGCGTCTGATGAGTAGTCGAGTCCCTGACCACTCACTATATATATTAATACATAGATTAACCCTCACAACGCTGAAATATTATAAATCATGGAGTTTTTTCAATTTCACATCATCATAGTTAGCTGTTTCTGCCTGTATTCATTTGAATACCTATATATGGGTCTAAAGCCATTGGCAATATAAGAATTCTTTCAGTGCGGGGACCGTCTTTATACTTCAGAATCTGACGTATACAGACGTCAGATTCTGATTTAAAAAGACGGTCCCTGTGCTGACATAGAATAATGAATATCTATATAATTGTTTTATTTCAGATCCAATCATGTACAGTCAGGTATTGATGCTAGGGGTGGCGGTACTGTCATCACTGAGTCATATCGTGTGGAGCTGTAAGTTTAGAGAGGAGCATATCCCACCGACATTTTCCATGGAGGAGACGTTACACTTAGCACCATTAGTCGTCTACGGGACAGACGTATTACATTACATTGACCCTAATACCCATGATAACACTGATCCAGCAACAAATAACTATGTGGAATTTGAGGTAAGGCTTTCATAACATGCAGTGTTTGCAAACAGTCAAAACCCAACTTGAGTGTAGGGGGTCCTAGGCCCTTTTCCAGAATTTTTTGAAATCACAAATTCTCTTAAAGCCATTCTATTTTTTTTTAGATCAATCTATTATTGAAAAGTAAGACTATGGATACAAATAAAAAGCAATAGTTTTTTTCATCGGATATTTTTTCCAATTGGCACTTTAATACTTTGGCTAATAACTTATATTATCCTAAACAGGAAAGATAGAAGGCAGTGTATGTACACACCCAGTAAACACGCTACATTGAACCAATGCTGTTTTAACGTTGAACTATCATCTGCGATGCTGGCCCAACATTAGTTCGATGTATGTTGTTTACTGGGCAGATGACACTGCTACAGGAGTGTATTACTTGTTATTCACACAAAAATCAGTTACTCTGCTATAGGACTGTAGTACTTGTTATTTACACAAAAATCAGTTACTCACACAATATAAACGTATTATTTTCATAAAAAAGCGTAACTCACACAATAGAAATACTGTAGATCTGGAAATTTTCGCGTGTTTAGATTTTCGCAAATTTGTGATTTTGAGACTTTTTCCGAATTCGTGAATTATCGATTTCGATGATAGGTAGCGATCATAATAATAATTTTCGCGAGATTCTTAAATTCGCGAATTTGTCTCTTCGCAAAAATTAATACCTCACGAATATTACCAGATCTACAGTAATGTATTATTTTCAGGTGAAGTGCATTATGAAGTCAGGAAACCAGACAATAGGGTCTGTAATCAGAGTGATAGGAGGTGCTATCAGACACAGCTGCCAAAGCAGAGGACCCGACCTGAACCACACCTATGTCATGTGTGTTGAACAGATCTCGCAGCTGAATCAGACTTATGAGATGTGGGAACCGGCGAGTACACGGCCCGGCATGTTTGAAGCCACGCAGGAGGTGCTCGATACCACAGCTAAAGTCTGCGGTATGGACTCCACCTTTCGAGTACCAGAAAGGAGCGATGACAACGCAGAGGACAGCTGCCCAGAAAAAACTCTAGCTGAGGGCGAGAAGTGTCTCACAGGACAAGGTCGTATGGTCACAGCGCCTGTCAAGATGGTTGGCATGATTACACTCGTCATGATATTGGCCAGAAATCTTAGCTAATTTTTTTCACATATGAGAAGCAGGGCTGGCGAGGCCCTCCAGCTGGTCCGGTTTGGGCTGCATAAGTTTACAAACAAGCTGTTTTTTTTTAATCAAATAATTTTGGCGAGCCCAACCAGTGATAATTTTTTTGATAATATTTGATGATTTCGAATTGAATAAAAACCTGTGGTCTCCATGGTTTATACAGAAATATTTCAGTATTATAAGAGTTAAGGCTGTTTACATTATGTCGTCTCATTTTCAATCACCTTGCGATTCCCACCTCAACATGAATGAAAATGACACTATTTTATTAAGTACCCTAGTACCCAGTATAATATAGGAAATAAGGCCTCAGGATGACTTCATTTTTTTATTATATAGAAATTTTCATTATGTATAACGTGCAATAATAATATACAAGATATACAAAATGTGTCATTCATATTTTATTCATATACATGTATTTAAATTTTAATTGAAATTTAAAACAATTTATTTTTAGAATGCTGTGGCTAACCGTATGTGACTCTTCATAATGCAACTCTATGGGCAACCTTGTTTTCGGAATTACTTCCATACAAATAGCCATTTCCTTTTTTTTATTAACGGAATAATTCATTATATTATAGAAACACAAAATGTATTGTTGATATTAAATTTTTAAAAATTGTTTACTTTTAAAACGGACGATATAATTACATGTTATATATAATTATGCAATGCATCATGTATAAAAATTATCTACAATTTCACGCTAAACATAGCACCTTTGTTCATCTTACAGCACAATAAATATTGAAAATCCAATGTGTTTTGTTATCACTGATAAGTCGTATCTGTGTATTTGTGATAAATTCACAATTTCTGATAGGTAAACATATCAGTGCGGGGACCGTCTTTATACGTGAGAATCAGACATCTGTAGACATCAGATTCTGACGTCTAAAGGCTACCCCCGCACTGAAAGGAATAAATTATTATTATATATATAATGGCCGTAGAACCATAACATAGATATTCAAATGAACCCCAAAGAACTAACCCAAGACATTTATGATATTTCAAATTAAAAAGAAACCTTTCAGTCTCCATGGCTTAAACAAATTTATCATTGCGTGGCATATACCAGCCAAGTTATGCAACAAATCGAGTGGATTTATGAGTACCATTGTTTACATTAATCCTAACAATATCTATCGGAAACTTTCACAAATATGGTAAATTATAACATATTTTAGTCCAGTGTTGAAGGTTATTGATTGTTGGTGTTTTTTAATGTATCTGCTTTTTGTGCAGAGTATTTGTAATAATTCATTTACCACGGGGAATGAAAATTCTGTATTTAATCTGTATTTTTGGGTTTTGAGAACTTTTGTGATGAAGCCTTAACCCTTACAGCGCCGGAATCTACTTTAGACGTCAGAATCTGACGTTTCTGACGTCTAAAGACGTCAGATTCTGACGTCTAAGGACGATCAGGGTTATCTTATTTCACCTCAATCGTTCAAGACATTGTTATGTATACAACATTGCCCTTGAATTATAGGCCCAGAATTGTGGGCTTTAAAGTACAAAGGAAGAAAAAAAGGCGTATTTTACCAGCTTATTCCACTGACCTGATGTTGTAATAGGTAATGTTAGAGTAAAGACGTTTTCTCTGGCCGCCATGTGACAGACTGAGTGTACACTGCCTATACTGAGAGGACCTGTACTGAGAAGGTGGTTTATTGTTGGGCCAGTGTCTCAGACGGTCTGCCAACGTGAGGAATGTGATTGCGGGCATGCGCACATTACATTATTTTATTTAATAATAAGAAGGTCCTTGTTTTCTATGAAATTACCAGGCTTAAGTGTGATCTCGGCAGCTAATGAACCTCGTATATTTATTCTTGGTGAGAAGCAGTCATGTGTTGATGTGATTATAAGGCTGGACAGTGACATGAGCGGATAATAAATATGTATGAATATGAGAAAAATATGGGAATATGAATCCGCCCAGTGACAGCGATGCGGTCTCTGTATGTACTGTGGTTATACTGTAGACGCATGTAGTCTGTATAAGAATTTCTGTATGACAACTTAGGGTATTCCCCACTGTACACGGTGTACACCTGGGGTATGCACACTGTTGCTGCCAGGGTGTTGCAGGGGAGACCGGGGCAAGTTGGAATGATCTACAAGTCTTAGTTTTATTGTCAAATTAATGACACCTTGTCGACTGTTTGAAATGTGCACACTGCTGCTGCTGGTGTTGTATGATGTAGTAGATGACATTTTGTGCCCCAGTAGTCCACAACTCCTGCCAAACATTGTGTTTATGACTGTATATTTAGCTAAAGGGGTCTGACTACACTAAGACAGGGTCCACATTCTTAATTAATATTATTTCTTGTGGAAATGTAGCCCAGCAAACAGGAGATGAAAATGGAATGTTGGGCCACCCTCTGCGACGCTGGCCCAGCATTAAGCAGACACTGGGTCAACATCTGGTGTTTGCTGGGGGCCTATAGCTCAATATGTGATTGATTTTTCGCTAATTTTCAAACCACATCCAATCATCTCCTTCCAATACAAGTCGAGTATTGTGACAGCAATTCGCGGCTTGTAGTGGATGAAGATGACAATGGTAAATTCAGGCTTGAAAGGGTTAAATCATCAAGATTAGATCTTAAACGTGATCTATCACCCTTTATATAGTCTGAATAAATTTGTGACAAATAAATCAAAGTTGCCACAAGATGGGGCACAAGTGTTTCCTTATATGGGGTGCTTGGCTATCATGTGACCCTCTGAGAGGGTCACATGATAGCCAATCACCCCCATATCCCATATAAGGACTTAATTATTCATACCATATGAGGGGTGATAGATCACCTTTAATGTACACTCTCTACTATAGACCTACTACAATCTCTGGTTTAACTGATGAAACAAATATGAGTAATTTTCGTCTACTTGAAGTTGTGGTTCGTGGTAGCGAGACACAACTTCTGGTGGATGGAAATTTAAATTTATAAGATAAATTATAGCGCCAACATGAGTTGGGTTCGGCCGCAATGTAAATATTAGGCATATGTTCAGTGAAGCACAGCGACCCAGCTGCTATGGCCACTATGTCTTTTTTCTCTGTTTTAGATGAGCGCGCACATTAGATTTAGGCTGCGCATTTTCTGCCCAGCGCGCGCATTAGATTGTTGTCGATTTCGGAATAAAAACAGTCAATTTGGGAGATAAAAAAAAACATTTCGAAAAAAAACCTAGTTCATTTCTAAAGACAAAAAATATTTTTCCAGCTAGCTTTTTGGCTTGTTTTTTTTCATTAACTTTTTTTAACATAGGTCAAAAGTTTTTTTATAGTTTTTATATTTTTACAAAAATATGTCCAATGTTTTTTTTAGTTGGTCACCCTCGTTACAATTTCCAAAAATAGGTTTAATGTTTTTTTTCCTAAATTTTTTTTTAACGCCCTCCCTCATTAGATTTTGGATTTTTTCTGATCTAGAACAGAAAAATTAAACAAAGTGGCCTATAGGTTAAAAAAATATCCATATGCTTCTGGCAAGTAAATCCCAGCAAAATGTTTTAATGTTGGGATTTAATGCTGGGCCACCGTCTCTGACGTTGGCCCAACATTAAACCAACATTGGGCCGACGTCTCGTGTTTGCTGTGATACATGATGGAATAGATGAGATGGTGCGCACCGCATAACTAACAATTCCTTCACTTTACCGTTCAGACTAGGTCAATAGGTATATGGAACGGACAAATTTACCCTTACAGACCCCCTGTTCACAATATGGATGTACATGTAGCCAACGCTCTATGTAGCCAATGTGTGTACACATACAAAATAATAGATGCTGTTCGTAGCATTTGTATTCATCCATACACGGAGAAACCTCACAAATGCAATAGAGATTTCTGAATAACAGGTAGAATTGTAGAAGACAATCAACCAAAGCAGGCTTTGTGTTCACGGTTGGCCCAACGTCTACGACGGCCCGCTGGCCCAACATCAATCCAGCATTGGATAACATCCCCATGTTTGCTGGGTTGGAACAGATCCGCAGATTCAGTAAGCTTGAGACATACGCCCAATCTTGTTTCAATTTTGGCCCACCGTCTGCGACGCTGTCCCAACATTGAACCAACATCGGGTAAAATCGCAAGCACGCTGGGAGGGATACAGACCCCCCTTTATGCACATGTGGTTAGGATATTTATGTGTCATAGATATGATATCAGAAATGCATTTCTGCTGATATCGACCATGTCTATGTTAGGCCTATGTGTATATCCATATAGCGTGATTTTGATATAGCTCTATAGTTGCCATGGTCATCCCCTTACGGAAACAGTGAAAAACTCTCAGGCACAATTGGGACTAGCTCTATAGCAGTCACGAGTGGTTTGCAGGCAAGCATATATTTTCTTTTAACAGTAAATAATTGGTAACCCAACTATAATCGTAATTAGTAACATCTAAGGTTATCTGTAAACGTATTCGCGGTATCATAAATATATATAAATCACTTAGTTTACAGTGGTACATCATCAGTTATAATAATCATTGCTAAAATGAGTGCGCATAGGCGAAATATCTTAACCAAATTTGCTTATTTCAACTATTATCAGCCTTTACCAGATATTCCAATCCCACCCAGCAGGAAAAGTTAATTAATGATTAACACTTGCAGCGCGGGGATCGACTTTAAACGTCAGATTCTGACGTCTAAAGTCGTTCCTTGCACTAAAATAGTAAAAATTAAGTAGTCTTTTTATACTGGTCGTAGACCCATAACATTATCATAGGTATTCAAATGAAGCGGAAAGAGCTAATTAAAACATTTATGATGATTTCAAATTGACACAAATTCGTTGGTCTTGGTTTGTATAGAAATATGTCAGCGCTTTATGGGTTAAAGCCAACCCAACCATTTTTGATGGGCCAGCCAAGGTGAAGGGGGAGTCGCAACCGCGAACAACCACGCCCCTCCCCCCCTGCCGCAGATCCGCCGCTGCTTACAGTGCTGTAAGGGTTAACCATTTCAGTGTGTGTATAGACGTGATTACCACTTAGGCCTACAAATATACATATGGCTAATAAGTTAACTAAGTATAAGAACTATAACTGAACCCTTGTCATACTGAATTTTTTAGTCATTTCCAGCTTCGATTGAAGAAAAATATATGTAGGCCCTATCTCAAATTATTTTACTGGATTAACCATTTCAGCGGGGGAGCCGACATTAAAATCTGATGTTTGCATACGTCAGAATAAGACGTCTTTTAGACGTCAGATTCTGACGTGTAAGGTCGATCCCAGAACTGAAAGAGTAAAATATTTCTAATGGCAGACTCATAACATTGTTATTCAAATGAAGCGGAAAGAGCTAACTGGTCATTTATGAAGATTTCAAATTGAAAAAACCCTTTGGCTTCTATCGTTTATATAAAAAATATTCCGGCGCTTTAAGTGTAATTGTCTGATCATCTACCACAAACAATGATTGTTATTTTCAGAAACATTTCATTTGGTTTGAAACTTGTCTGAAATTATACGTAGGGGCTAATTACGGGTTTAGCTGGAGTGGGGTTGAAAGCTTATAGCACTGCGGACATGTGTAGCCTACGCAGGTGTTGCAGATCTCAAATAATTTGGTCTTTAAACCCTCACGATGCATTAAATCATCACTTTGCATCTCGGAAGAATTACCTAATTTCCTACATCTGGAGGTTTTAGAACGAAAATTTTCATGGAACTGTTTCAATAATTGCAATATATCTTTTTAATCTGCCACACACTTCAAGTCATCTTCATCCACTACAAGTCGAGAATGGCGACAGCAATTCGCGTCTTGTAGTGCATGAAGATGACAATGGTAAACTCAGATTTAAAAGGTTAAATCATAACATGTCTGTTTTTAACCCCTGTGTTGCTAGGCCCGTATATATATTGATAAAATAGTTTCCACCGGACTTACAATACCTGATCAATGGCCACTGTCAGTGTGTGTGTACACATACCCCGCTCATGATGTGACTGGCCAACAGGAAGCCTCACTGGCTTCACTGTGAATGCTTAAAGCTTAATCATATTTGAAGCTCACGAAGATGTGCAATCACCACAAAGCCATCTCTGTCGTCAGTAAAATGACACCCAATTTAGGGGCAAAACACATGCGTCTGATGAGTAGTCGAGTCCCTGACCACTCACTATATATATTAATACATAGATTAACCCTCACAACGCTGAAATATTATAAATCATGGAGTTTTTTCAATTTCACATCATCATAGTTAGCTGTTTCTGCCTGTATTCATTTGAATACCTATATATGGGTCTAAAGCCATTGGCAATATAAGAATTCTTTCAGTGCGGGGACCGTCTTTATACTTCAGAATCTGACGTATACAGACGTCAGATTCTGATTTAAAAAGACGGTCCCTGTGCTGACATAGAATAATGAATATCTATATAATTGTTTTATTTCAGATCCAATCATGTACAGTCAGGTATTGATGCTAGGGGTGGCGGTACTGTCATCACTGAGTCATATCGTGTGGAGCTGTAAGTTTAGAGAGGAGCATATCCCACCGACATTTTCCATGGAGGAGACGTTACACTTAGCACCATTAGTCGTCTACGGGACAGACGTATTACATTACATTGACCCTAATACCCATGATAACACTGATCCAGCAACAAATAACTATGTGGAATTTGAGGTAAGGCTTTCATAACATGCAGTGTTTGCAAACAGTCAAAACCCAACTTGAGTGTAGGGGGTCCTAGGCCCTTTTCCAGAATTTTTTGAAATCACAAATTCTCTTAAAGCCATTCTATTTTTTTTTAGATCAATCTATTATTGAAAAGTAAGACTATGGATACAAATAAAAAGCAATAGTTTTTTTCATCGGATATTTTTTCCAATTGGCACTTTAATACTTTGGCTAATAACTTATATTATCCTAAACAGGAAAGATAGAAGGCAGTGTATGTACACACCCAGTAAACACGCTACATTGAACCAATGCTGTTTTAACGTTGAACTATCATCTGCGATGCTGGCCCAACATTAGTTCGATGTATGTTGTTTACTGGGCAGATGACACTGCTACAGGAGTGTATTACTTGTTATTCACACAAAAATCAGTTACTCTGCTATAGGACTGTAGTACTTGTTATTTACACAAAAATCAGTTACTCACACAATATAAACGTATTATTTTCATAAAAAAGCGTAACTCACACAATAGAAATACTGTAGATCTGGAAATTTTCGCGTGTTTAGATTTTCGCAAATTTGTGATTTTGAGACTTTTTCCGAATTCGTGAATTATCGATTTCGATGATAGGTAGCGATCATAATAATAATTTTCGCGAGATTCTTAAATTCGCGAATTTGTCTCTTCGCAAAAATTAATACCTCACGAATATTACCAGATCTACAGTAATGTATTATTTTCAGGTGAAGTGCATTATGAAGTCAGGAAACCAGACAATAGGGTCTGTAATCAGAGTGATAGGAGGTGCTATCAGACACAGCTGCCAAAGCAGAGGACCCGACCTGAACCACACCTATGTCATGTGTGTTGAACAGATCTCGCAGCTGAATCAGACTTATGAGATGTGGGAACCGGCGAGTACACGGCCCGGCATGTTTGAAGCCACGCAGGAGGTGCTCGATACCACAGCTAAAGTCTGCGGTATGGACTCCACCTTTCGAGTACCAGAAAGGAGCGATGACAACGCAGAGGACAGCTGCCCAGAAAAAACTCTAGCTGAGGGCGAGAAGTGTCTCACAGGACAAGGTCGTATGGTCACAGCGCCTGTCAAGATGGTTGGCATGATTACACTCGTCATGATATTGGCCAGAAATCTTAGCTAATTTTTTTCACATATGAGAAGCAGGGCTGGCGAGGCCCTCCAGCTGGTCCGGTTTGGGCTGCATAAGTTTACAAACAAGCTGTTTTTTTTTAATCAAATAATTTTGGCGAGCCCAACCAGTGATAATTTTTTTGATAATATTTGATGATTTCGAATTGAATAAAAACCTGTGGTCTCCATGGTTTATACAGAAATATTTCAGTATTATAAGAGTTAAGGCTGTTTACATTATGTCGTCTCATTTTCAATCACCTTGCGATTCCCACCTCAACATGAATGAAAATGACACTATTTTATTAAGTACCCTAGTACCCAGTATAATATAGGAAATAAGGCCTCAGGATGACTTCATTTTTTTATTATATAGAAATTTTCATTATGTATAACGTGCAATAATAATATACAAGATATACAAAATGTGTCATTCATATTTTATTCATATACATGTATTTAAATTTTAATTGAAATTTAAAACAATTTATTTTTAGAATGCTGTGGCTAACCGTATGTGACTCTTCATAATGCAACTCTATGGGCAACCTTGTTTTCGGAATTACTTCCATACAAATAGCCATTTCCTTTTTTTTATTAACGGAATAATTCATTATATTATAGAAACACAAAATGTATTGTTGATATTAAATTTTTAAAAATTGTTTACTTTTAAAACGGACGATATAATTACATGTTATATATAATTATGCAATGCATCATGTATAAAAATTATCTACAATTTCACGCTAAACATAGCACCTTTGTTCATCTTACAGCACAATAAATATTGAAAATCCAATGTGTTTTGTTATCACTGATAAGTCGTATCTGTGTATTTGTGATAAATTCACAATTTCTGATAGGTAAACATATCAGTGCGGGGACCGTCTTTATACGTGAGAATCAGACATCTGTAGACATCAGATTCTGACGTCTAAAGGCTACCCCCGCACTGAAAGGAATAAATTATTATTATATATATAATGGCCGTAGAACCATAACATAGATATTCAAATGAACCCCAAAGAACTAACCCAAGACATTTATGATATTTCAAATTAAAAAGAAACCTTTCAGTCTCCATGGCTTAAACAAATTTATCATTGCGTGGCATATACCAGCCAAGTTATGCAACAAATCGAGTGGATTTATGAGTACCATTGTTTACATTAATCCTAACAATATCTATCGGAAACTTTCACAAATATGGTAAATTATAACATATTTTAGTCCAGTGTTGAAGGTTATTGATTGTTGGTGTTTTTTAATGTATCTGCTTTTTGTGCAGAGTATTTGTAATAATTCATTTACCACGGGGAATGAAAATTCTGTATTTAATCTGTATTTTTGGGTTTTGAGAACCTTTGTGATGAAGCCTTAACCCTTACAGCGCCGGAATCTACTTTAGACGTCAGAATCTGACGTTTCTGACGTCTAAAGACGTCAGATTCTGACGTCTAAAGACGATCAGGGTTATCTTATTTCACCTCAATCGTTCAAGACATTGATATGTATACAACATTGCCCCTTGAATTATAGGCCCAGAATTGTGGGCTTTAAAGTACAAAGGAAGAAAAAAAGGCGTATTTTACCAGCTTATTCCACTGACCTGATGTTGTAATAGGTAATGTTAGAGTAAAGACGTTTTCTCTGGCCGCCATGTGACAGACTGAGTGTACACTGCCTATACTGAGAGGACCTGTACTGAGAAGGTGGTTTATTGTTGGGCCAGTGTCTCAGACGGTCTGCCAACGTGAGGAATGTGATTGCGGGCATGCGCACATTACATTATTTTATTTAATAATAAGAAGGTCCTTGTTTTCTATGAAATTACCAGGCTTAAGTGTGATCTCGGCAGCTAATGAACCTCGTATATTTATTCTTGGTGAGAAGCAGTCATGTGTTGATGTGATTATAAGGCTGGACAGTGACATGAGCGGATAATAAATATGTATGAATATGAGAAAAATATGGGAATATGAATCCGCCCAGTGACAGCGATGCGGTCTCTGTATGTACTGTGGTTATACTGTAGACGCATGTAGTCTGTATAAGAATTTCTGTATGACAACTTAGGGTATTCCCCACTGTACACGGTGTACACCTGGGGTATGCACACTGTTGCTGCCAGGGTGTTGCAGGGGAGACCGGGGCAAGTTGGAATGATCTACAAGTCTTAGTTTTATTGTCAAATTAATGACACCTTGTCGACTGTTTGAAATGTGCACACTGCTGCTGCTGGTGTTGTATGATGTAGTAGATGACATTTTGTGCCCCAGTAGTCCACAACTCCTGCCAAACATTGTGTTTATGACTGTATATTTAGCTAAAGGGGTCTGACTACACTAAGACAGGGTCCACATTCTTAATTAATATTATTTCTTGTGGAAATGTAGCCCAGCAAACAGGAGATGAAAATGGAATGTTGGGCCACCCTCTGCGACGCTGGCCCAGCATTAAGCAGACACTGGGTCAACATCTGGTGTTTGCTGGGGGCCTATAGCTCAATATGTGATTGATTTTTCGCTAATTTTCAAACCACATCCAATCATCTCCTTCCAATACAAGTCGAGTATTGTGACAGCAATTCGCGGCTTGTAGTGGATGAAGATGACAATGGTAAATTCAGGCTTGAAAGGGTTAAATCATCAAGATTAGATCTTAAACGTGATCTATCACCCTTTATATAGTCTGAATAAATTTGTGACAAATAAATCAAAGTTGCCACAAGATGGGGCACAAGTGTTTCCTTATATGGGGTGCTTGGCTATCATGTGACCCTCTGAGAGGGTCACATGATAGCCAATCACCCCCATATCCCATATAAGGACTTAATTATTCATACCATATGAGGGGTGATAGATCACCTTTAATGTACACTCTCTACTATAGACCTACTACAATCTCTGGTTTAACTGATGAAACAAATATGAGTAATTTTCGTCTACTTGAAGTTGTGGTTCGTGGTAGCGAGACACAACTTCTGGTGGATGGAAATTTAAATTTATAAGATAAATTATAGCGCCAACATGAGTTGGGTTCGGCCGCAATGTAAATATTAGGCATATGTTCAGTGAAGCACAGCGACCCAGCTGCTATGGCCACTATGTCTTTTTTCTCTGTTTTAGATGAGCGCGCACATTAGATTTAGGCTGCGCATTTTCTGCCCAGCGCGCGCATTAGATTGTTGTCGATTTCGGAATAAAAACAGTCAATTTGGGAGATAAAAAAAAACATTTCGAAAAAAAACCTAGTTCATTTCTAAAGACAAAAAATATTTTTCCAGCTAGCTTTTTGGCTTGTTTTTTTTCATTAACTTTTTTTAACATAGGTCAAAAGTTTTTTTATAGTTTTTATATTTTTACAAAAATATGTCCAATGTTTTTTTTAGTTGGTCACCCTCGTTACAATTTCCAAAAATAGGTTTAATGTTTTTTTTCCTAAATTTTTTTTTTAACGCCCTCCCTCATTAGATTTTGGATTTTTTCTGATCTAGAACAGAAAAATTAAACAAAGTGGCCTATAGGTTAAAAAAATATCCATATGCTTCTGGCAAGTAAATCCCAGCAAAATGTTTTAATGTTGGGATTTAATGCTGGGCCACCGTCTCTGACGTTGGCCCAACATTAAACCAACATTGGGCCGACGTCTCGTGTTTGCTGTGATACATGATGGAATAGATGAGATGGTGCGCACCGCATAACTAACAATTCCTTCACTTTACCGTTCAGACTAGGTCAATAGGTATATGGAACGGACAAATTTACCCTTACAGACCCCCTGTTCACAATATGGATGTACATGTAGCCAACGCTCTATGTAGCCAATGTGTGTACACATACAAAATAATAGATGCTGTTCGTAGCATTTGTATTCATCCATACACGGAGAAACCTCACAAATGCAATAGAGATTTCTGAATAACAGGTGGAATTGTAGAAGACAATCAACCAAAGCAGGCTTTGTGTTCACGGTTGGCCCAACGTCTACGACGGCCCGCTGGCCCAACATCAATCCAGCATTGGATAACATCCCCATGTTTGCTGGGTTGGAACAGATCCGCAGATTCAGTAAGCTTGAGACATACGCCCAATCTTGTTTCAATTTTGGCCCACCGTCTGCGACGCTGTCCCAACATTGAACCAACATCGGGTAAAATCGCAAGCACGCTGGGAGGGATACAGACCCCCCTTTATGCACATGTGGTTAGGATATTTATGTGTCATAGATATGATATCAGAAATGCATTTCTGCTGATATCGACCATGTCTATGTTAGGCCTATGTGTATATCCATATAGCGTGATTTTGATATAGCTCTATAGTTGCCATGGTCATCCCCTTACGGAAACAGTGAAAAACTCTCAGGCACAATTGGGACTAGCTCTATAGCAGTCACGAGTGGTTTGCAGGCAAGCATATATTTTCTTTTAACAGTAAATAATTGGTAACCCAACTATAATCGTAATTAGTAACATCTAAGGTTATCTGTAAACGTATTCGCGGTATCATAAATATATATAAATCACTTAGTTTACAGTGGTACATCATCAGTTATAATAATCATTGCTAAAATGAGTGCGCATAGGCGAAATATCTTAACCAAATTTGCTTATTTCAACTATTATCAGCCTTTACCAGATATTCCAATCCCACCCAGCAGGAAAAGTTAATTAATGATTAACACTTGCAGCGCGGGGATCGACTTTAAACGTCAGATTCTGACGTCTAAAGTCGTTCCTTGCACTAAAATAGTAAAAATTAAGTAGTCTTTTTATACTGGTCGTAGACCCATAACATTATCATAGGTATTCAAATGAAGCGGAAAGAGCTAATTAAAACATTTATGATGATTTCAAATTGACACAAATTCGTTGGTCTTGGTTTGTATAGAAATATGTCAGCGCTTTATGGGTTAAAGCCAACCCAACCATTTTTGATGGGCCAGCCAAGGTGAAGGGGGAGTCGCAACCGCGAACAACCACGCCCCTCCCCCCCTGCCGCAGATCCGCCGCTGCTTACAGTGCTGTAAGGGTTAACCATTTCAGTGTGTGTATAGACGTGATTACCACTTAGGCCTACAAATATACATATGGCTAATAAGTTAACTAAGTATAAGAACTATAACTGAACCCTTGTCATACTGAATTTTTTAGTCATTTCCAGCTTCGATTGAAGAAAAATATATGTAGGCCCTATCTCAAATTATTTTACTGGATTAACCATTTCAGCGGGGGAGCCGACATTAAAATCTGATGTTTGCATACGTCAGAATAAGACGTCTTTTAGACGTCAGATTCTGACGTGTAAGGTCGATCCCAGAACTGAAAGAGTAAAATATTTCTAATGGCAGACTCATAACATTGTTATTCAAATGAAGCGGAAAGAGCTAACTGGTCATTTATGAAGATTTCAAATTGAAAAAACCCTTTGGCTTCTATCGTTTATATAAAAAATATTCCGGCGCTTTAAGTGTAATTGTCTGATCATCTACCACAAACAATGATTGTTATTTTCAGAAACATTTCATTTGGTTTGAAACTTGTCTGAAATTATACGTAGGGGCTAATTACGGGTTTAGCTGGAGTGGGGTTGAAAGCTTATAGCACTGCGGACATGTGTAGCCTACGCAGGTGTTGCAGATCTCAAATAATTTGGTCTTTAAACCCTCACGATGCATTAAATCATCACTTTGCATCTCGGAAGAATTACCTAATTTCCTACATCTGGAGGTTTTAGAACGAAAATTTTCATGGAACTGTTTCAATAATTGCAATATATCTTTTTAATCTGCCACACACTTCAAGTCATCTTCATCCACTACAAGTCGAGAATGGCGACAGCAATTCGCGTCTTGTAGTGCATGAAGATGACAATGGTAAACTCAGATTTAAAAGGTTAAATCATAACATGTCTGTTTTTAACCCCTGTGTTGCTAGGCCCGTATATATATTGATAAAATAGTTTCCACCGGACTTACAATACCTGATCAATGGCCACTGTCAGTGTGTGTGTACACATACCCCGCTCATGATGTGACTGGCCAACAGGAAGCCTCACTGGCTTCACTGTGAATGCTTAAAGCTTAATCATATTTGAAGCTCACGAAGATGTGCAATCACCACAAAGCCATCTCTGTCGTCAGTAAAATGACACCCAATTTAGGGGCAAAACACATGCGTCTGATGAGTAGTCGAGTCCCTGACCACTCACTATATATATTAATACATAGATTAACCCTCACAACGCTGAAATATTATAAATCATGGAGTTTTTTCAATTTCACATCATCATAGTTAGCTGTTTCTGCCTGTATTCATTTGAATACCTATATATGGGTCTAAAGCCATTGGCAATATAAGAATTCTTTCAGTGCGGGGACCGTCTTTATACTTCAGAATCTGACGTATACAGACGTCAGATTCTGATTTAAAAAGACGGTCCCTGTGCTGACATAGAATAATGAATATCTATATAATTGTTTTATTTCAGATCCAATCATGTACAGTCAGGTATTGATGCTAGGGGTGGCGGTACTGTCATCACTGAGTCATATCGTGTGGAGCTGTAAGTTTAGAGAGGAGCATATCCCACCGACATTTTCCATGGAGGAGACGTTACACTTAGCACCATTAGTCGTCTACGGGACAGACGTATTACATTACATTGACCCTAATACCCATGATAACACTGATCCAGCAACAAATAACTATGTGGAATTTGAGGTAAGGCTTTCATAACATGCAGTGTTTGCAAACAGTCAAAACCCAACTTGAGTGTAGGGGGTCCTAGGCCCTTTTCCAGAATTTTTTGAAATCACAAATTCTCTTAAAGCCATTCTAATTTTTTTTAGATCAATCTATTATTGAAAAGTAAGACTATGGATACAAATAAAAAGCAATAGTTTTTTTCATCGGATATTTTTTCCAATTGGCACTTTAATACTTTGGCTAATAACTTATATTATCCTAAACAGGAAAGATAGAAGGCAGTGTATGTACACACCCAGTAAACACGCTACATTGAACCAATGCTGTTTTAACGTTGAACTATCATCTGCGATGCTGGCCCAACATTAGTTCGATGTATGTTGTTTACTGGGCAGATGACACTGCTACAGGAGTGTATTACTTGTTATTCACACAAAAATCAGTTACTCTGCTATAGGACTGTAGTACTTGTTATTTACACAAAAATCAGTTACTCACACAATATAAACGTATTATTTTCATAAAAAAGCGTAACTCACACAATAGAAATACTGTAGATCTGGAAATTTTCGCGTGTTTAGATTTTCGCAAATTTGTGATTTTGAGACTTTTTCCGAATTCGTGAATTATCGATTTCGATGATAGGTAGCGATCATAATAATAATTTTCGCGAGATTCTTAAATTCGCGAATTTGTCTCTTCGCAAAAATTAATACCTCACGAATATTACCAGATCTACAGTAATGTATTATTTTCAGGTGAAGTGCATTATGAAGTCAGGAAACCAGACAATAGGGTCTGTAATCAGAGTGATAGGAGGTGCTATCAGACACAGCTGCCAAAGCAGAGGACCCGACCTGAACCACACCTATGTCATGTGTGTTGAACAGATCTCGCAGCTGAATCAGACTTATGAGATGTGGGAACCGGCGAGTACACGGCCCGGCATGTTTGAAGCCACGCAGGAGGTGCTCGATACCACAGCTAAAGTCTGCGGTATGGACTCCACCTTTCGAGTACCAGAAAGGAGCGATGACAACGCAGAGGACAGCTGCCCAGAAAAAACTCTAGCTGAGGGCGAGAAGTGTCTCACAGGACAAGGTCGTATGGTCACAGCGCCTGTCAAGATGGTTGGCATGATTACACTCGTCATGATATTGGCCAGAAATCTTAGCTAATTTTTTTCACATATGAGAAGCAGGGCTGGCGAGGCCCTCCAGCTGGTCCGGTTTGGGCTGCATAAGTTTACAAACAAGCTGTTTTTTTTTAATCAAATAATTTTGGCGAGCCCAACCAGTGATAATTTTTTTGATAATATTTGATGATTTCGAATTGAATAAAAACCTGTGGTCTCCATGGTTTATACAGAAATATTTCAGTATTATAAGAGTTAAGGCTGTTTACATTATGTCGTCTCATTTTCAATCACCTTGCGATTCCCACCTCAACATGAATGAAAATGACACTATTTTATTAAGTACCCTAGTACCCAGTATAATATAGGAAATAAGGCCTCAGGATGACTTCATTTTTTTATTATATAGAAATTTTCATTATGTATAACGTGCAATAATAATATACAAGATATACAAAATGTGTCATTCATATTTTATTCATATACATGTATTTAAATTTTAATTGAAATTTAAAACAATTTATTTTTAGAATGCTGTGGCTAACCGTATGTGACTCTTCATAATGCAACTCTATGGGCAACCTTGTTTTCGGAATTACTTCCATACAAATAGCCATTTCCTTTTTTTTATTAACGGAATAATTCATTATATTATAGAAACACAAAATGTATTGTTGATATTAAATTTTTAAAAATTGTTTACTTTTAAAACGGACGATATAATTACATGTTATATATAATTATGCAATGCATCATGTATAAAAATTATCTACAATTTCACGCTAAACATAGCACCTTTGTTCATCTTACAGCACAATAAATATTGAAAATCCAATGTGTTTTGTTATCACTGATAAGTCGTATCTGTGTATTTGTGATAAATTCACAATTTCTGATAGGTAAACATATCAGTGCGGGGACCGTCTTTATACGTGAGAATCAGACATCTGTAGACATCAGATTCTGACGTCTAAAGGCTACCCCCGCACTGAAAGGAATAAATTATTATTATATATATAATGGCCGTAGAACCATAACATATATATTCAAATGAACCCCAAAGAACTAACCCAAGACATTTATGATATTTCAAATTAAAAAGAAACCTTTCAGTCTCCATGGCTTAAACAAATTTATCATTGCGTGGCATATACCAGCCAAGTTATGCAACAAATCGAGTGGATTTATGAGTACCATTGTTTACATTAATCCTAACAATATCTATCGGAAACTTTCACAAATATGGTAAATTATAACATATTTTAGTCCAGTGTTGAAGGTTATTGATTGTTGGTGTTTTTTAATGTATCTGCTTTTTGTGCAGAGTATTTGTAATAATTCATTTACCACGGGGAATGAAAATTCTGTATTTAATCTGTATTTTTGGGTTTTGAGAACTTTTGTGATGAAGCCTTAACCCTTACAGCGCCGGAATCTACTTTAGACGTCAGAATCTGACGTTTCTGACGTCTAAAGACGTCAGATTCTGACGTCTAAAGACGATCAGGGTTATCTTATTTCACCTCAATCGTTCAAGACATTGTTATGTATACAACATTGCCCCTTGAATTATAGGCCCAGAATTGTGGGCTTTAAAGTACAAAGGAAGAAAAAAAGGCGTATTTTACCAGCTTATTCCACTGACCTGATGTTGTAATAGGTAATGTTAGAGTAAAGACGTTTTCTCTGGCCGCCATGTGACAGACTGAGTGTACACTGCCTATACTGAGAGGACCTGTACTGAGAAGGTGGTTTATTGTTGGGCCAGTGTCTCAGACGGTCTGCCAACGTGAGGAATGTGATTGCGGGCATGCGCACATTACATTATTTTATTTAATAATAAGAAGGTCCTTGTTTTCTATGAAATTACCAGGCTTAAGTGTGATCTCGGCAGCTAATGAACCTCGTATATTTATTCTTGGTGAGAAGCAGTCATGTGTTGATGTGATTATAAGGCTGGACAGTGACATGAGCGGATAATAAATATGTATGAATATGAGAAAAATATGGGAATATGAATCCGCCCAGTGACAGCGATGCGGTCTCTGTATGTACTGTGGTTATACTGTAGACGCATGTAGTCTGTATAAGAATTTCTGTATGACAACTTAGGGTATTCCCCACTGTACACGGTGTACACCTGGGGTATGCACACTGTTGCTGCCAGGGTGTTGCAGGGGAGACCGGGGCAAGTTGGAATGATCTACAAGTCTTAGTTTTATTGTCAAATTAATGACACCTTGTCGACTGTTTGAAATGTGCACACTGCTGCTGCTGGTGTTGTATGATGTAGTAGATGACATTTTGTGCCCCAGTAGTCCACAACTCCTGCCAAACATTGTGTTTATGACTGTATATTTAGCTAAAGGGGTCTGACTACACTAAGACAGGGTCCACATTCTTAATTAATATTATTTCTTGTGGAAATGTAGCCCAGCAAACAGGAGATGAAAATGGAATGTTGGGCCACCCTCTGCGACGCTGGCCCAGCATTAAGCAGACACTGGGTCAACATCTGGTGTTTGCTGGGGGCCTATAGCTCAATATGTGATTGATTTTTCGCTAATTTTCAAACCACATCCAATCATCTCCTTCCAATACAAGTCGAGTATTGTGACAGCAATTCGCGGCTTGTAGTGGATGAAGATGACAATGGTAAATTCAGGCTTGAAAGGGTTAAATCATCAAGATTAGATCTTAAACGTGATCTATCACCCTTTACATAGTCTGAATAAATTTGTGACAAATAAATCAAAGTTGCCACAAGATGGGGCACAAGTGTTTCCTTATATGGGGTGCTTGGCTATCATGTGACCCTCTGAGAGGGTCACATGATAGCCAATCACCCCCATATCCCATATAAGGACTTAATTATTCATACCATATGAGGGGTGATAGATCACCTTTAATGTACACTCTCTACTATAGACCTACTACAATCTCTGGTTTAACTGATGAAACAAATATGAGTAATTTTCGTCTACTTGAAGTTGTGGTTCGTGGTAGCGAGACACAACTTCTGGTGGATGGAAATTTAAATTTATAAGATAAATTATAGCGCCAACATGAGTTGGGTTCGGCCGCAATGTAAATATTAGGCATATGTTCAGTGAAGCACAGCGACCCAGCTGCTATGGCCACTATGTCTTTTTTCTCTGTTTTAGATGAGCGCGCACATTAGATTTAGGCTGCGCATTTTCTGCCCAGCGCGCGCATTAGATTGTTGTCGATTTCGGAATAAAAACAGTCAATTTGGGAGATAAAAAAAAACATTTCGAAAAAAAACCTAGTTCATTTCTAAAGACAAAAAATATTTTTCCAGCTAGCTTTTTGGCTTGTTTTTTTTCATTAACTTTTTTTAACATAGGTCAAAAGTTTTTTTATAGTTTTTATATTTTTACAAAAATATGTCCAATGTTTTTTTTAGTTGGTCACCCTCGTTACAATTTCCAAAAATAGGTTTAATGTTTTTTTTCCTAAATTTTTTTTTTAACGCCCTCCCTCATTAGATTTTGGATTTTTTCTGATCTAGAACAGAAAAATTAAACAAAGTGGCCTATAGGTTAAAAAAATATCCATATGCTTCTGGCAAGTAAATCCCAGCAAAATGTTTTAATGTTGGGATTTAATGCTGGGCCACCGTCTCTGACGTTGGCCCAACATTAAACCAACATTGGGCCGACGTCTCGTGTTTGCTGTGATACATGATGGAATAGATGAGATGGTGCGCACCGCATAACTAACAATTCCTTCACTTTACCGTTCAGACTAGGTCAATAGGTATATGGAACGGACAAATTTACCCTTACAGACCCCCTGTTCACAATATGGATGTACATGTAGCCAACGCTCTATGTAGCCAATGTGTGTACACATACAAAATAATAGATGCTGTTCGTAGCATTTGTATTCATCCATACACGGAGAAACCTCACAAATGCAATAGAGATTTCTGAATAACAGGTAGAATTGTAGAAGACAATCAACCAAAGCAGGCTTTGTGTTCACGGTTGGCCCAACGTCTACGACGGCCCGCTGGCCCAACATCAATCCAGCATTGGATAACATCCCCATGTTTGCTGGGTTGGAACAGATCCGCAGATTCAGTAAGCTTGAGACATACGCCCAATCTTGTTTCAATTTTGGCCCACCGTCTGCGACGCTGTCCCAACATTGAACCAACATCGGGTAAAATCGCAAGCACGCTGGGAGGGATACAGACCCCCCTTTATGCACATGTGGTTAGGATATTTATGTGTCATAGATATGATATCAAAAATGCATTTCTGCTGATATCGACCATGTCTATGTTAGGCCTATGTGTATATCCATATAGCGTGATTTTGATATAGCTCTATAGTTGCCATGGTCATCCCCTTACGGAAACAGTGAAAAACTCTCAGGCACAATTGGGACTAGCTCTATAGCAGTCACGAGTGGTTTGCAGGCAAGCATATATTTTCTTTTAACAGTAAATAATTGGTAACCCAACTATAATCGTAATTAGTAACATCTAAGGTTATCTGTAAACGTATTCGCGGTATCATAAATATATATAAATCACTTAGTTTACAGTGGTACATCATCAGTTATAATAATCATTGCTAAAATGAGTGCGCATAGGCGAAATATCTTAACCAAATTTGCTTATTTCAACTATTATCAGCCTTTACCAGATATTCCAATCCCACCCAGCAGGAAAAGTTAATTAATGATTAACACTTGCAGCGCGGGGATCGACTTTAAACGTCAGATTCTGACGTCTAAAGTCGTTCCTTGCACTAAAATAGTAAAAATTAAGTAGTCTTTTTATACTGGTCGTAGACCCATAACATTATCATAGGTATTCAAATGAAGCGGAAAGAGCTAATTAAAACATTTATGATGATTTCAAATTGACACAAATTCGTTGGTCTTGGTTTGTATAGAAATATGTCAGCGCTTTATGGGTTAAAGCCAACCCAACCATTTTTGATGGGCCAGCCAAGGTGAAGGGGGAGTCGCAACCGCGAACAACCACGCCCCTCCCCCCCTGCCGCAGATCCGCCGCTGCTTACAGTGCTGTAAGGGTTAACCATTTCAGTGTGTGTATAGACGTGATTACCACTTAGGCCTACAAATATACATATGGCTAATAAGTTAACTAAGTATAAGAACTATAACTGAACCCTTGTCATACTGAATTTTTTAGTCATTTCCAGCTTCGATTGAAGAAAAATATATGTAGGCCCTATCTCAAATTATTTTACTGGATTAACCATTTCAGCGGGGGAGCCGACATTAAAATCTGATGTTTGCATACGTCAGAATAAGACGTCTTTTAGACGTCAGATTCTGACGTGTAAGGTCGATCCCAGAACTGAAAGAGTAAAATATTTCTAATGGCAGACTCATAACATTGTTATTCAAATGAAGCGGAAAGAGCTAACTGGTCATTTATGAAGATTTCAAATTGAAAAAACCCTTTGGCTTCTATCGTTTATATAAAAAATATTCCGGCGCTTTAAGTGTAATTGTCTGATCATCTACCACAAACAATGATTGTTATTTTCAGAAACATTTCATTTGGTTTGAAACTTGTCTGAAATTATACGTAGGGGCTAATTACGGGTTTAGCTGGAGTGGGGTTGAAAGCTTATAGCACTGCGGACATGTGTAG
The DNA here is from genome assembly GCA_964017125.1 of Flabesymbios commensalis. Taxonomy (NCBI): domain Eukaryota; kingdom Metazoa; phylum Annelida; class Polychaeta; order Terebellida; family Flabelligeridae; genus Flabesymbios; species Flabesymbios commensalis. The sequence continues at coordinate 5,453,379 of OZ024903.1, read as the reverse complement.
CCTACGCAGGTGTTGCAGATCTCAAATAATTTGGTCTTTAAACCCTCACGATGCATTAAATCATCACTTTGCATCTCGGAAGAATTACCTAATTTCCTACATCTGGAGGTTTTAGAACGAAAATTTTCATGGAACTGTTTCAATAATTGCAATATATCTTTTTAATCTGCCACACACTTCAAGTCATCTTCATCCACTACAAGTCGAGAATGGCGACAGCAATTCGCGTCTTGTAGTGCATGAAGATGACAATGGTAAACTCAGATTTAAAAGGTTAAATCATAACATGTCTGTTTTTAACCCCTGTGTTGCTAGGCCCGTATATATATTGATAAAATAGTTTCCACCGGACTTACAATACCTGATCAATGGCCACTGTCAGTGTGTGTGTACACATACCCCGCTCATGATGTGACTGGCCAACAGGAAGCCTCACTGGCTTCACTGTGAATGCTTAAAGCTTAATCATATTTGAAGCTCACGAAGATGTGCAATCACCACAAAGCCATCTCTGTCGTCAGTAAAATGACACCCAATTTAGGGGCAAAACACATGCGTCTGATGAGTAGTCGAGTCCCTGACCACTCACTATATATATTAATACATAGATTAACCCTCACAACGCTGAAATATTATAAATCATGGAGTTTTTTCAATTTCACATCATCATAGTTAGCTGTTTCTGCCTGTATTCATTTGAATACCTATATATGGGTCTAAAGCCATTGGCAATATAAGAATTCTTTCAGTGCGGGGACCGTCTTTATACTTCAGAATCTGACGTATACAGACGTCAGATTCTGATTTAAAAAGACGGTCCCTGTGCTGACATAGAATAATGAATATCTATATAATTGTTTTATTTCAGATCCAATCATGTACAGTCAGGTATTGATGCTAGGGGTGGCGGTACTGTCATCACTGAGTCATATCGTGTGGAGCTGTAAGTTTAGAGAGGAGCATATCCCACCGACATTTTCCATGGAGGAGACGTTACACTTAGCACCATTAGTCGTCTACGGGACAGACGTATTACATTACATTGACCCTAATACCCATGATAACACTGATCCAGCAACAAATAACTATGTGGAATTTGAGGTAAGGCTTTCATAACATGCAGTGTTTGCAAACAGTCAAAACCCAACTTGAGTGTAGGGGGTCCTAGGCCCTTTTCCAGAATTTTTTGAAATCACAAATTCTCTTAAAGCCATTCTAATTTTTTTTAGATCAATCTATTATTGAAAAGTAAGACTATGGATACAAATAAAAAGCAATAGTTTTTTTCATCGGATATTTTTTCCAATTGGCACTTTAATACTTTGGCTAATAACTTATATTATCCTAAACAGGAAAGATAGAAGGCAGTGTATGTACACACCCAGTAAACACGCTACATTGAACCAATGCTGTTTTAACGTTGAACTATCATCTGCGATGCTGGCCCAACATTAGTTCGATGTATGTTGTTTACTGGGCAGATGACACTGCTACAGGAGTGTATTACTTGTTATTCACACAAAAATCAGTTACTCTGCTATAGGACTGTAGTACTTGTTATTTACACAAAAATCAGTTACTCACACAATATAAACGTATTATTTTCATAAAAAAGCGTAACTCACACAATAGAAATACTGTAGATCTGGAAATTTTCGCGTGTTTAGATTTTCGCAAATTTGTGATTTTGAGACTTTTTCCGAATTCGTGAATTATCGATTTCGATGATAGGTAGCGATCATAATAATAATTTTCGCGAGATTCTTAAATTCGCGAATTTGTCTCTTCGCAAAAATTAATACCTCACGAATATTACCAGATCTACAGTAATGTATTATTTTCAGGTGAAGTGCATTATGAAGTCAGGAAACCAGACAATAGGGTCTGTAATCAGAGTGATAGGAGGTGCTATCAGACACAGCTGCCAAAGCAGAGGACCCGACCTGAACCACACCTATGTCATGTGTGTTGAACAGATCTCGCAGCTGAATCAGACTTATGAGATGTGGGAACCGGCGAGTACACGGCCCGGCATGTTTGAAGCCACGCAGGAGGTGCTCGATACCACAGCTAAAGTCTGCGGTATGGACTCCACCTTTCGAGTACCAGAAAGGAGCGATGACAACGCAGAGGACAGCTGCCCAGAAAAAACTCTAGCTGAGGGCGAGAAGTGTCTCACAGGACAAGGTCGTATGGTCACAGCGCCTGTCAAGATGGTTGGCATGATTACACTCGTCATGATATTGGCCAGAAATCTTAGCTAATTTTTTTCACATATGAGAAGCAGGGCTGGCGAGGCCCTCCAGCTGGTCCGGTTTGGGCTGCATAAGTTTACAAACAAGCTGTTTTTTTTTAATCAAATAATTTTGGCGAGCCCAACCAGTGATAATTTTTTTGATAATATTTGATGATTTCGAATTGAATAAAAACCTGTGGTCTCCATGGTTTATACAGAAATATTTCAGTATTATAAGAGTTAAGGCTGTTTACATTATGTCGTCTCATTTTCAATCACCTTGCGATTCCCACCTCAACATGAATGAAAATGACACTATTTTATTAAGTACCCTAGTACCCAGTATAATATAGGAAATAAGGCCTCAGGATGACTTCATTTTTTTATTATATAGAAATTTTCATTATGTATAACGTGCAATAATAATATACAAGATATACAAAATGTGTCATTCATATTTTATTCATATACATGTATTTAAATTTTAATTGAAATTTAAAACAATTTATTTTTAGAATGCTGTGGCTAACCGTATGTGACTCTTCATAATGCAACTCTATGGGCAACCTTGTTTTCGGAATTACTTCCATACAAATAGCCATTTCCTTTTTTTTATTAACGGAATAATTCATTATATTATAGAAACACAAAATGTATTGTTGATATTAAATTTTTAAAAATTGTTTACTTTTAAAACGGACGATATAATTACATGTTATATATAATTATGCAATGCATCATGTATAAAAATTATCTACAATTTCACGCTAAACATAGCACCTTTGTTCATCTTACAGCACAATAAATATTGAAAATCCAATGTGTTTTGTTATCACTGATAAGTCGTATCTGTGTATTTGTGATAAATTCACAATTTCTGATAGGTAAACATATCAGTGCGGGGACCGTCTTTATACGTGAGAATCAGACATCTGTAGACATCAGATTCTGACGTCTAAAGGCTACCCCCGCACTGAAAGGAATAAATTATTATTATATATATAATGGCCGTAGAACCATAACATAGATATTCAAATGAACCCCAAAGAACTAACCCAAGACATTTATGATATTTCAAATTAAAAAGAAACCTTTCAGTCTCCATGGCTTAAACAAATTTATCATTGCGTGGCATATACCAGCCAAGTTATGCAACAAATCGAGTGGATTTATGAGTACCATTGTTTACATTAATCCTAACAATATCTATCGGAAACTTTCACAAATATGGTAAATTATAACATATTTTAGTCCAGTGTTGAAGGTTATTGATTGTTGGTGTTTTTTAATGTATCTGCTTTTTGTGCAGAGTATTTGTAATAATTCATTTACCACGGGGAATGAAAATTCTGTATTTAATCTGTATTTTTGGGTTTTGAGAACTTTTGTGATGAAGCCTTAACCCTTACAGCGCCGGAATCTACTTTAGACGTCAGAATCTGACGTTTCTGACGTCTAAAGACGTCAGATTCTGACGTCTAAAGACGATCAGGGTTATCTTATTTCACCTCAATCGTTCAAGACATTGTTATGTATACAACATTGCCCCTTGAATTATAGGCCCAGAATTGTGGGCTTTAAAGTACAAAGGAAGAAAAAAAGGCGTATTTTACCAGCTTATTCCACTGACCTGATGTTGTAATAGGTAATGTTAGAGTAAAGACGTTTTCTCTGGCCGCCATGTGACAGACTGAGTGTACACTGCCTATACTGAGAGGACCTGTACTGAGAAGGTGGTTTATTGTTGGGCCAGTGTCTCAGACGGTCTGCCAACGTGAGGAATGTGATTGCGGGCATGCGCACATTACATTATTTTATTTAATAATAAGAAGGTCCTTGTTTTCTATGAAATTACCAGGCTTAAGTGTGATCTCGGCAGCTAATGAACCTCGTATATTTATTCTTGGTGAGAAGCAGTCATGTGTTGATGTGATTATAAGGCTGGACAGTGACATGAGCGGATAATAAATATGTATGAATATGAGAAAAATATGGGAATATGAATCCGCCCAGTGACAGCGATGCGGTCTCTGTATGTACTGTGGTTATACTGTAGACGCATGTAGTCTGTATAAGAATTTCTGTATGACAACTTAGGGTATTCCCCACTGTACACGGTGTACACCTGGGGTATGCACACTGTTGCTGCCAGGGTGTTGCAGGGGAGACCGGGGCAAGTTGGAATGATCTACAAGTCTTAGTTTTATTGTCAAATTAATGACACCTTGTCGACTGTTTGAAATGTGCACACTGCTGCTGCTGGTGTTGTATGATGTAGTAGATGACATTTTGTGCCCCAGTAGTCCACAACTCCTGCCAAACATTGTGTTTATGACTGTATATTTAGCTAAAGGGGTCTGACTACACTAAGACAGGGTCCACATTCTTAATTAATATTATTTCTTGTGGAAATGTAGCCCAGCAAACAGGAGATGAAAATGGAATGTTGGGCCACCCTCTGCGACGCTGGCCCAGCATTAAGCAGACACTGGGTCAACATCTGGTGTTTGCTGGGGGCCTATAGCTCAATATGTGATTGATTTTTCGCTAATTTTCAAACCACATCCAATCATCTCCTTCCAATACAAGTCGAGTATTGTGACAGCAATTCGCGGCTTGTAGTGGATGAAGATGACAATGGTAAATTCCGGCTTGAAAGGGTTAAATCATCAAGATTAGATCTTAAACGTGATCTATCACCCTTTATATAGTCTGAATAAATTTGTGACAAATAAATCAAAGTTGCCACAAGATGGGGCACAAGTGTTTCCTTATATGGGGTGCTTGGCTATCATGTGACCCTCTGAGAGGGTCACATGATAGCCAATCACCCCCATATCCCATATAAGGACTTAATTATTCATACCATATGAGGGGTGATAGATCACCTTTAATGTACACTCTCTACTATAGACCTACTACAATCTCTGGTTTAACTGATGAAACAAATATGAGTAATTTTCGTCTACTTGAAGTTGTGGTTCGTGGTAGCGAGACACAACTTCTGGTGGATGGAAATTTAAATTTATAAGATAAATTATAGCGCCAACATGAGTTGGGTTCGGCCGCAATGTAAATATTAGGCATATGTTCAGTGAAGCACAGCGACCCAGCTGCTATGGCCACTATGTCTTTTTTCTCTGTTTTAGATGAGCGCGCACATTAGATTTAGGCTGCGCATTTTCTGCCCAGCGCGCGCATTAGATTGTTGTCGATTTCGGAATAAAAACAGTCAATTTGGGAGATAAAAAAAAACATTTCGAAAAAAAACCTAGTTCATTTCTAAAGACAAAAAATATTTTTCCAGCTAGCTTTTTGGCTTGTTTTTTTTCATTAACTTTTTTTAACATAGGTCAAAAGTTTTTTTATAGTTTTTATATTTTTACAAAAATATGTCCAATGTTTTTTTTAGTTGGTCACCCTCGTTACAATTTCCAAAAATAGGTTTAATGTTTTTTTTCCTAAATTTTTTTTTTAACGCCCTCCCTCATTAGATTTTGGATTTTTTCTGATCTAGAACAGAAAAATTAAACAAAGTGGCCTATAGGTTAAAAAAATATCCATATGCTTCTGGCAAGTAAATCCCAGCAAAATGTTTTAATGTTGGGATTTAATGCTGGGCCACCGTCTCTGACGTTGGCCCAACATTAAACCAACATTGGGCCGACGTCTCGTGTTTGCTGTGATACATGATGGAATAGATGAGATGGTGCGCACCGCATAACTAACAATTCCTTCACTTTACCGTTCAGACTAGGTCAATAGGTATATGGAACGGACAAATTTACCCTTACAGACCCCCTGTTCACAATATGGATGTACATGTAGCCAACGCTCTATGTAGCCAATGTGTGTACACATACAAAATAATAGATGCTGTTCGTAGCATTTGTATTCATCCATACACGGAGAAACCTCACAAATGCAATAGAGATTTCTGAATAACAGGTAGAATTGTAGAAGACAATCAACCAAAGCAGGCTTTGTGTTCACGGTTGGCCCAACGTATACGACGGCCCGCTGGCCCAGCATCAATCCAGCATTGGATAACATCCCCATGTTTGCTGGGTTGGAACAGATCCGCAGATCCAGTAAGCTTGAGACATACGCCCAATCTTGTTTCAATTTTGGCCCACCGTCTGCGACGCTGTCCCAACATTGAACCAACATCGGGTAAAATCGCAAGCACGCTGGGAGGGATACAGACCCCGCTTTATGCACATGTGGTTAGGATATTTATGTGTCATAGATATGATATCAGAAATGCATTTCTGCTGATATCGACCATGTCTATATGTTAGGCCTATGTGTGTATCCAAATAGCGTGATTTTGATATAGCTCTATAGTTGCCATGGTCATCCCCTTACGGAAACGGTGAAAAGCTCTCAGGCACAATTGGGACTAGCTCTATAGCAGTCACGAGTAGTCTGCAGGCAAGCATATATTTTCTTTTTACAGTAAATAATTGGTAACCCAACTATAATCGTAATTAGTAACATCTAGGATTATCTGTAAACGTATTCGCGGTATCATAAATATATATAAATCACTTAGTTTACAGTGGTACATCATCAGTTATAATAATCATTGCTAAAATGAGTGCGCATAGGCGAAATATCTTAACCAAATTTGCTTATTTCAACTATTATCAGCCTTTACCAGATATTCCAATCCCACCCAGCAGGAAAAGTTAATTAATGATTAACACTTGCAGCGCGGGGATCGACTTTAAACGTCAGATTCTGACGTCTAAAGTCGTTCCTTGCACTAAAATAGTAAAAATTAAGTAGCCTTTTTATACTGGTCGTAGACCCATAACATTATCATAGGTATTCAAATGAAGCGGAAAGAGCTAATTAAAACATTTATGATGATTTCAAATCGACACAAATCCGTTGGTCTTGGTTTGTATAGAAATATGTCAGCGCTTTATGGGTTGAAGCCAACCCAACCATTTTTGATGGGCCAGCCAAGGGGAACGGGGAGTCGCAACCGCAAACAACCACCCCCCCCCCCCCACCCCCCTTGCCGCAGATCCGCCGCTGCTTACAGTGCTGTAAGGGTTAACCCTTTCAGTGTGTGTATAGACGTGATTACCACTTAGGCCTACATATATACATATGGCTAATAATTTAACTAAGTATAAGAGCTTTTGCTGAACCCTTGTCATACTGAATTGTTTGGTTCTATATCCATTTTTCAGTCATTTCCAGCTTCAATTGACGAAAAATATATGTAGGCCCTATCTCAAGTTATTTTATTGGATTAACCATTTCAGCGGGGGGACCGACGTTAAAATCTGATGTTTGCATACGTCAGAATAAGACGTCTTTTAGACGTCAGATTCTGACGTGTAAGGTCGATCCCGGAACTGAAAGAGTAAAATATTTCTAATAGCAGACTCATAACATTGTTATTCAAATGAAGCGGAAAGAGCTAACTGGTCATTTATGAAGATTTCAAATTGAAAAAACCCTTTGGCTTCTATCGTTTATATAAAAAATATTCCGGCGCTTTAAGTGTAATTAACTGATCATCTACCACAAACAATGATTGTTATTTTCAGAAACATTTCATTTCGTTTGAAACTTGTCTGAAATTATACGTAGGGGCTAATCACGGGTTTAGCTGGAGTGGGGTTGAAAGCTTATAGCACTGCGGACATGTGTAGCCTACGCAGGTGTTGCAGATCTCAAATAATTTGGTCTTTAAACCCTCACGATGCATTAAAGCATCACTTTGCATCTCGGAAGAATTACCTAATTTCCTACATCTGGAGGTTTTAGAACGAAAATTTTCATGGAACTGTTTTAATAATTGCAATATATCTTTTTCATCTGCCACACACTTCAAGTTATCTTCATCCACTACAAGTCGAGAATGGCGACAGCAATTCGCGTCTTGTAGTGCATGAAGATGACAATGGTAAACTCAGGTTTGAAAGGGTTAAATCATAACATGTCTGTTTTTAACCCCTGTGTTGCTAGGCCCGTATATATATTGATAAAATAGTTTCCACAGGACTTACAATACCTGATCAATGGCCACTGTCAGTGTGTGTGTACACATACCCCGGTCATGATGTGACTGGCCAACAGGAAGCCTCACTGGCTTCACTGTGAATGCTTAAAGCTTAATCATATTTGAAGCTCACGAAGATGTGCAATCACCACAAAGCCATCTCTGTCGTCAGTAAAATGACACCCAATTTAGGGGCAAAACACATGCGTCTGATGAGTAGTCGAGTCCCTGACCACTCACTATATATATTAATACATAGATTAACCCTCACAACGCTGAAATATTATAAATCATGGAGACCAAAGAGTTTTTTCAATTTCACATCATCATAGTTAGCTGTTTCCGCCTGTATTCATTTGAATACCTATATATGTGTCCAAAGCCATAGGCAATATATGAATTCTTTCAGTGCGGGGACAGTCTTTATACTTCAGAATCTGACGTATACAGACGTCAGATTCTGATTTAAAAAGACGGTCCCTGTGCTGACATAGGATAATGAATATCTAGATAATTATTTTATTTCAGATCCAATCATGTACAGTCAGGTATTGATGCTAGGGGTGGCGGTACTGTCATCACTGAGTCATATCGTGTGGAGCTGTAAGTTTAGAGAGGAGCATATCCCACCGACATTTTCCATGGAGGAGACGTTACACTTAGCACCATTAGTCGTCTACGGGACAGACGTATTACATTACATTGACCCTAATACCCATGATAACACTGATCCAGCAACAAATAACTATGTGGAATTTGAGGTAAGGCATTCATAACATGCAGTGTTTGCAAACAGTCAAAACCCAACTTGAGTGTAGGGGGTCCTGAGCCCTTTTCCAGAATTTTTTGAAACCACAAATTCTCTTAAAGCCATTCTAATTTTTTTTAGATCAATCTATTATTGAAAAGTAAGACTATGGATACAAATAAAAAGCAATAGTTTTTTTCATCGGATATTTTTTCCAATTGGCACTTGAATACTTTGGCTAATAACTTATATAATCCTAAACAGGAAAGATAGAAGGCAGTGTATGTACACACCCAGTAAACACGCTACATTGAACCAATGCTGTTTTAACGTTGAACTATCATCTGCGATGCTGGCTCAACATTAGTTCGATGTATGTTGTTTACCGGGCAGATGACACTGCTACAGGAGTGTATTACTTGTTATTCACACAAAAATCAGTTACTCTGCTATAGGACTGTAGGACTTGTTATTTACACAAAAATCAGTTACTCACACAATACAAACGTATTATTTTCATAAAAAAGCATAACTCACACAATAGAAATACTGTAGATCTGGAAATTTTCGCGTGTTTAGATTTTCGCAAATTTGTGATTTTGGGACTTTTTCCGAATTCGTGAATTATCGATTTCGATGATAGGTAGCGATCATAATAATAATTTTCGCGAGATTCTTAAATTCGCGAATTTGTCTCTTCGCAAAAATTAATACCTCACGAATATTACCAGATCTACAGTGATGTATTATTTTCAGGTGAAGTGCATTATGAAGTCAGGAAACCAGACAATAGGGTCTGTAATCAGAGTGATTGGAGGTGCTATCAGACACAGCTGCCAAAGCAGAGGACCCGACCTGAACCACACCTATGTCATGTGTGTTGAACAGATCTCGCAGCTGAATCAGACTTATGAGATGTGGGAACCGGCGAGTACACGGCCCGGCATGTTTGAAGCCACGCAGGAGGTGCTCGATACCACAGCTAAAGTCTGCGGTATGGACTCCACCTTTCGAGTACCAGAAAGGAGCGATGACAACGCAGAGGACAGCTGCCCAGAAAAAACTCTAGCTGAGGGCGAGGAGTGTCTCACAGGACAAGGTCGTATGGTCACAGCGCCTGTCAAGATGGTTGGCATGATTACACTCGTCATGATATTGGCCAGAAATCTTAGCTAATTTTTTTCACATATGAGAAGCAGGGCTGGCGAGGCCCTCCAGCTGGTCCGGTTTGGGCTGCATAAGTTTACAAACAAGCTGTTTTTTTTTTAATCAAATATTTTTGGCGAGCCCAACCAGTGATAATTTTTTTGATAATATATGATGATTTCGAATTGAATAAAAACCTGTGGTCTCCATGGTTTATACAGAAATATTTCAGCATTATAAGAGTTAAGGCTGTTTAAATTATGTCGTCTCATTTTCAATCACCTTGCGACTCCCACCTCAACATGAATGAAAATGACACTATTTTATTAAGTACCCTAGTACCCAGTATAATATAGGAAATAAGGCCTCAGGATGACTTCATTTTTTTATTATATAGAAATTGTCATTATGTATAACGTGCAATAATAATATACAAGATATACAAAATGTGTCATTCATATTTTATTCATATACATGTATTTAAATTTTAATTGAAACTTAAAACAATTTATTTTTAGAATGCTGTGGCTAACCGTACGTGACTCTTCATAATGCAACTCTATGGGCAACCTTGTTTTTGGAATTACTTCCATACAAATAGCCATTTCCTTTATTTTATTAACGGAATATTTCATTATATTATAGAAACACAAAATGTATTGTTGATATTAAAATTTTCAAAATTGTTAACTTTTAAAACGGAAGATATAATTACATGTTATATATAATTATGCAATGCACCATGTATAAAAATTATCTACCATTTCACGCTAAACATAGCACCTTTGTTAATCTTACAACACAATAAATATTGAAAATCAAATGTGTTTTGTTATCACTGATAAGTCGTATCTGTGTATTTGTGATAAATTCACAATTTCTGATAGGTAAACCTATCAGTGCGTGAACCGTCTTTATACGTCAGAATCAGACATCTGTAGACATCAGATTCTGACGTCTAAAGGCAATTCCCGCACTGGAAGGAATAAATTATTATTATATATATAATGGCCGTAGACCCATAACATAGATATTCAAATGAACCCCAAAGAGCTAACCCAAGACATTTATGATATTTCAAATAAAAAAAAAACCTTCAGTCTCCATGGCTTAAACAAATTCATCATTGTGTGGCATATACCAGCCAAGTTATGCAACAAATTGAGTGGATTTATGAGTACCATTGTTTACATTAATCCTAACAATATCTATCGGAAACTTTCACAAATATGGTAAATTATAACATATTTTAGTCCAGTGTTGAAGGTTATTGATTGTTGGTGTTTTTTAATGTATCTGCTTTTTGTGCAGAGTATTTGTAATAATTCATTTACCACGGGGAATGAAAATTCTGTATTTAATCTGTATTTTTGGGTTTTGAGAACTTTTGTGATGAAGCCTTAACCCTTACAGCGCCGGAATCTACTTTAGACGTCAGAATCTGACGTCTTCAGACGTCAGTTTCTGACGTCTAAAGACGTCAGATTCTGACGTCTAAAGACGATCAGGGTTATCTTATTTCACCTCAATCGTTCAAGACATTGCTATGTATACAACATTGCCCCTTGCATTATAGGCCCAGAATTGTGGGCTTTAAAGTACAAAGGAAGAAAAAAAGGCGTATTTTACCAGCTTATTCCACTGACCTGATGTTGTAATAGGTAATGTTAGAGTAAAGACGTTTTCTCTGGCCGCCATGTGACAGACTGAGTGTACACTGCCTATACCGAGAGGATCCGTACTGAGAAGGTGGTTTAATGTTGGCCCAGTGTCTCAGACGGTCTGCCAACATGAGGAATGTGATTGCGGGCATGCGCACATGACATTATTTTATTTAATAATAAGAAGGTCCTTGTTTTCTATGAAATTACCAGGTTTTAGTGTGATCTCGGCAGCTAATGAACCTCGTATATTTATTCTTGGTGAGAACCAGTCATGTGTTGATGTGATTATAAGGCTGGACAGTGACATGAGCAGATAATAAATATGTATGAATATGAGAAAAATATGGGAATATGAATCCGCCCAGTGACAGCGATGCGGTCTCTGTATGTACTGTGGTTATACTGTAGACGCATGTAGTCTGTATAAGAATTTCTGTATGACAACTTAGGGTATTCCCCACTGTACACGGTGTACACCTGGGGTATGCACACTGTTGCTGCCAGGGTGTTGCAGGGGAGACCGGGGCAAGTTGGAATGATCTACAAGTCTTAGTTTTATTGTCAAATTAATGACACCTTGTCGACTGCTTGAAATGTGCACACTGCTGCTGCTGGTGTTGTATGATGTAGTAGATGACATTTTGTGCCCCAGTAGTCCACAACTCCTGCCAAACATTGTGTTTATGACTGTATATTTAGCTAAAGGGGTCTGACTACACTAAGACAGGGTCCACATTCTTAATTAATATTATTTCTTGTGGAAATGTAGCCCAGCAAACAGGAGATGAAAACCGAATGTTGGGCCACCCTCTGCGACGCTGGCCCAGCATTAAGCAGACACTGGGTCAACATCTGGTGTTTGCTGGGGGCCTATAGCTCAATATGTGATTGATTTTTCGCTAATTTTCAAACCACATCCAATCATCTCCTTCCAATACAAGTCGAGTATTGTGACAGCAATTCGCGGCTTGTAGTGGATGAAGATGACAATGGTAAATTCAGGCTTGAAAGGGTTAAATCATCAAGATTAGATCTTAAACGTGATCTATCACCCTTTATATAGTCTGAATAAATTTGTGACAAATAAATCAAAGTTGCCACAAGATGGGGCACAAGTGTTTCCTTATATGGGGTGCTTGGCTATCATGTGACCCTCTGAGAGGGTCACATGATAGCCAATCACCCCCATATCCCATATAAGGACTTAATTATTCATACCATATGAGGGGTGATAGATCACCTTTAATGTACACTCTCTACTATAGACCTACTACAATCTCTGGTTTAACTGATGAAACAAATATGAGTAATTTTCGTCTACTTGAAGTTGTGGTTCGTGGTAGCGAGACACAACTTCTGGTGGATGGAAATTTAAATTTATAAGATAAATTATAGCGCCAACATGAGTTGGGTTCGGCCGCAATGTAAATATTAGGCATATGTTCAGTGAAGCACAGCGACCCAGCTGCTATGGCCACTATGTCTTTTTTCTCTGTTTTAGATGAGCGCGCACATTAGATTTAGGCTGCGCATTTTCTGCCCAGCGCGCGCATTAGATTGTTGTCGATTTCGGAATAAAAACAGTCAATTTGGGGGATAAAAAAAAAAATCGAAAAAAAACCTAGTTCATTTCGAGAGATAAAAAATATTTCTCCAGCTAGCTTTTTGGCTTGTTTTTTCGTCGCCCTCATAAACTTTTTTTAACATAGGTCAAAAGTTGTTTTATTTCGTCGCCCTCATTAACTTTTACAAAAATATGTCCAATTTTTTTTTAGTTGGTCACCCTCGTTACAATTTCCAAAAATAGGTTTAATGTTTTTTTTCCTAAATGTTTTTTTTACCGCCCTCCCTCATTAGATTTTGAATTTTTCCTGATTTGGAACAGAAAAATTAAACAAAGTGGCCTATAGGTTAAAAAAATATCCATATGCTTCTGGCAAGTAAATCCCAGCAAACACGAGATGTTTTAATGTTGGGATTTAATGCTGGGCCACCGTCTCTGACGTTGGCCCAACATTAAACCAACATTGGGCCGACGTCTCGTGTTTGCTGTGATACATGATGGAATAGATGAGATGGTGCGCACCGCATAACTAACAATTCCTTTACTTTACCGTTTAGACTAGGTTAATAGGTATATGGAACGGACAAATTTACCCTTACAGACCCCCTGTTCACAATATGGATGTACATGTAGCCAACGCTCTATGTAGCCAATGTGTGTACACATACAAAAGAAGGATGCTGTTTGTAGCATTTGTATTCATCCATACACGGAGAAGCCTTACAAATGCAATAGAGATTTCTGAATAACAGGTGAAATTGTAGAAGACAATCAACCAAAGCAGGCTTTGTGTTCATGGTTGGCCCAACGTCTACGACGGCCCGCTGGCCCAACATCAATCCAGTATGGATAACATCCCCATGTTTGCTGGGTTGGAACAGATCCGCAGATTCAGTAAACTTGAAACATACGCCCAATCTTGTTTCAATTTTGGCCCAACGTCTGCGACGCTGTCCCAACATTGAACCAACATTGAACCAAGCACGCTGGGAGGGATACAGACCCCGCTTTATGCACATGTGGTTAGGATATTTATGTGTCATAGATATGATATCAGAAATGCATTTCTGCTGATATCGACCATGTCTATATGTTAGGTCTATGTGTATATCCATATAGCGTGATTTTGCTATAGCTCTATAGTTGCCATGGTCATCCCCTTACGGAAACGGTGAAAAACTCTCAGGCACAATTGGGACTAGCTCTATAGCAGTCACGAGTGGTTTGCAGGCAAGCATATATTTTCTTTTAACAGTAAATAATTGGTAACCCAACTATAATCGTAATTAGTAACATCTAGGATTATCTGTAAACGTATTCGCGGTATCATAAATATATATAAATCACTTAGTTTACAGTGGTACATCATCAGTTATAATAATCATTGCTAAAATGAGTGCGCATAGGCGAAATGTCTTAGCCAAATTTGCTTATTTCAACTATTATCTGTTTACCAGATATTCTAATCCCACCCAGCAGGAAAAGTTAATTAATTATTAACACTTCCAGCGCGGGTATTGACTTTAAACGTCAAATTCTGACGTCTAAAGTCGTTCCTTGCACTAGAATAGTAAAAATTAAGTCGCCTTTTTATACTGGTCGTAGACCAATAACATTATCATAGGTAATCATAAGAGCTAACTAAGACATTTATGATGATTTTCAAATTGACACAAATCCGTTGGTCTTGGTTTGTATAGAAATATGTCAGCGCTTTATGGGTTAAAGCCAACCCAACCATTGTTGATGGGCTAACCAAGGGACAGGGGGAGTCGCAACCGCAAACAACCACCCCCCCCCCCTGCCGCAGATCCGCCGCTGCTTACAGTGCTGTAAGGGTTAACCCTTTCAGTGTGTGTATAGACGTGATTACCACTTAGGCCTACATATATAGGCTACATATGGCTAATAAGTTAACTAAGTATAAGAACTATAACTGAGCCCTTGTCATACTGAATTGTCTGTTTCTATATCCATTTTTTAGTCATTTCCAGCTTCGATTGAAGAAAAATATATGTAGGCCCTATCTCAAATTATTTTACTGGATTAACCATTTCAGCGGGGGAGCCGACATTAAAATCTGATGTTTGCATACGTCAGAATAAGACGTCTTTTAGACGTCAGATTCTGACGTGTAAGGTCGATCCCAGAACTGAAAGAGTAAAATATTTCTAATGGCAGACTCATAACATTGTTATTCAAATGAAGCGGGAAGAGCTAACTGGTCATTTATGAAGATTTCAAATTGAAAAAACCCTTTGGCTTCTATCGTTTATATAAAGAATATTCCGGCGCTTTAAGTGTTATTGACTGATCATCTACCACAAACAATGATTGTTATTTTCAGAAACATTTCATTTGGTTTGAAACTTGTCTGAAATTATACGTAGGGGCTAATTACGGGTTTAGCTGGAGTGGGGTTGAAAGCTTATAGCACTGCGGACATGTGTAGCCTACGCAGGTGTTGCAGATCTCAAATAATTTGGTCTTTAAACCCTCACGATGCATTAAAGCATCACTTTGCATCTCGGAAGAATTACCTAATTTCCTACATCTGGAGGTTTTTAGAACGAAAATCTTCATGGAACTGTTTTAATAATTGCAATATATCTTTTTCATCTGCCACACACTTCAAGTCATCTTCATCCACTACAAGTCGAGAATGGCGACAACAATTCGCGTCTTGTAGTGCATGAAGATGACAATGGTAAACTCAGGTTTGAAAGGGTTAAATCATAACATGTCTGTTTTAACCCCTGTGTTGCTAGGCCCGTATATATATTGATAAAATAGTTTCCACAGGTCTTACAATACCTGATCAATGACCACTGTCAGTGTGTGTGTACACATACCCCAGTCATGATGTGACTGGCCAACAGGAAGCCTCACTGGCTTCACTGTGAATGCTTAAAGCTTAGTCATATTTGAAGCTCACGAAGATGTGCAATCACCACAAAGCCATCTCTGTCGTCAGTAAAATGACACCCAATTTAGGGGCAAAACACATGCGTCTGATGAGTAGTCGAGTCCCTGACCACTCACTATATATATTAATACATAGATTAACCCTCACAACGCTGAAATATTATAAATCATGGAGACCAAAGAGTTTTTTCAATTTCACATCATCATAGTTAGCTGTTTCTGCCTGTATTCATTTGAATACCTATATATGGGTCTAAAGCTATTGGCAATATATGAATTCTTTCAGTGCGGGGACCGTCTTTATACTTCAGAATCTGACGTATAAAGACGTCAGATTCGGATTTAAAAAGACGGTCCCTGTGCTGACATAGAATAATGAATATCTAGATAATTATTTTATTTCAGATCCAATCATGTACAGTCAGGTATTGATGCTAGGGGTGGCGGTACTGTCATCACTGAGTCATATCGTGTGGAGCTGTAAGTTTAGAGAGGAGCATATCCCACCGACATTTTCCATGGAGGAGACGTTACACTTAGCACCATTAGTCGTCTACGGGACAGACGTATTACATTACATTGACCCTAATACCCATGATAACACTAATCCAGCAACAAATAACTATGTGGAATTTGAGGTAAGGCATTCATAACATGCAGTGTTTGCAAACAGTCAAAACCCAACTTGAGTGTAGGGGGTCCTAGGCCCTTTTCCAGAATTTTTTGAAACCACAAATTCTCTTAAAGCCATTCTATTGTTTTTAGATCAATCTATTATTGAAAAGTAAGACTATGGATACAAATAAAAAGCAGTAATTTTTTTCATCGGATATTTTTTCCAATTGGCACTTTAATACTTTGGCTAATAACTTATATTATCCTAAACAGGAAAGATAGAAGGCAGTGTATGTACACACCCAGTAAACACGCTACATTGAACCAATGCTGTTTTAACGTTGAACTATCATCTGCGATGCTGGCCCAACATTAGTTCAATGTATGTTGTTTACTGGGCAGATGACACTGCTACAGGAGTGTATTACTTGTTATTCACACAAAAATCAGTTACTCTTCTATAGGACTGTAGTACTTGTTATTTACACAAAAATCAGTTACTCACACAATATAAACGTATTATTTTCATAAAAAAGCGTAACTCACACAATAGAAATACTGTAGATCTGGAAATTTTCGCGTGATTAGATTTTCGCAAATTTGTGATTTTGGGACTTTTTCCGAATTCGTGAATTATCGATTTCGATGATAGGTAGCGATCATAATAATAATTTTCGCGAGATTCTTAAATTCGCGAATTTGTCTCTTCGCAAAAATTAATACCTCACGAATATTACCAGATCTACAGTAATGTATTATTTTCAGGTGAAGTGCATTATGAAGTCAGGAAACCAGACAATAGGGTCTGTAATCAGAGTGATAGGAGGTGCTATCAGACACAGCTGCCAAAGCAGAGGACCCGACCTGAACCACACCTATGTCATGTGTGTTGAACAGATCTCGCAGCTGAATCAGACTTATGAGATGTGGGAACCGGCGAGAACACGGCCCGGTATGTTTGAAGCCACGCAGGAGGTGCTCGATACCACAGCTAAAGTCTGCGGTATGGACTCCACTTTTCGAGAACCAGAAAGGAGCGATGACAACGCAGAGGACAGCTGCCCAGTTAAAACTCTAGCTGAGGGCGAGGAGTGTCTCACAGGACAAGGTCGTATGGTCACAGCGCCTGTCAAGATGGTTGGCATGATTACACTCGTCATGATATTGGCCAGAAATCTTAGCTAATTTTTTTCACATATAAGAAGCAGGGCTGGCGAGGCCCTCCAGCTGGTCCGGTTTGGGCTGCATAAGTTTACAAACAAGCTGTTTTTTTTTAATCAAATATTTTTGGCGAGCCCAACCAGTGATAATTTTGTATTATATGCAGTGCGAGTGCTGTGCATGTGCAGTGTGTATATGTGGGTTGACACAGCCGATCCGTATTGGTCGTGAGACTACTTTCTTTCACATAGTCCGGATGTAATCAGTCTGACCTCAATCCGACTGAACACCGGACCTATATACCACAGAGTTACCTGGGTCCGGCCATCACAAGCTCCTGCGGGCCCTTGGTAGCTGATCATCCCCAAAAGTGGTCATAGCTCTGAGACCCCCCCCCCCCATAGTCGTATCCTTTTAGTGGATGAATCTCAGTCCGTTGTTTGACCTACCCATTGAGCCTGTGGTTAGGGCCGGTTGCAGAAAAATCCCCATCATGTCCGAAACAAGCTTATGATTTTTACTTTATTACTAAAAAAATATATATAGTACTGACCTAAACAATTTCACTATATTGACGATGTATACAAAGTGCAGGTGTGGAAATGAAGCATTTAAATGCGATATCAGCATGTATTTTTTTTGAGATTGTACATTATGAAAGTAATTTTCCCCCACTCGAAGTTGTGCGTCTGGCAACCACAAGAACTTCAAAGTGGGTCAAAATTTACATTCTATAAGGGTTAACCCTTACAGCGCGGGGATCGACTTCAGTAGTCAGAATCTGACGTCTGTAGACGTCAGATTCTGACGACTGTAAGAGTTCAAAATATCTATAATGGCCGTAGACCCATAACATAGGTATTCAAATGAATTGGAAAGACTGGGTAACTAAGACATATATGATGATTTCGAATTGAATAAAAACCTGTGGTCTCCATGGTTTATACAGAAATATTTCAGCATTATAAGAGTTAAGGCTGTTTACATTATGTCGTCTCATTTTCAATCACCTTGCGATTCCCACCTCAACATGAATGAAAATGACACTATTTTATCAAGTACCCTAGTACCCAGTATAATATAGGAAATAAGGCCTCAGGACGACTTCATTTTTTTATTATATAAAAATTGTCATTATGTATAACGTGCAATAATAATATACAAGATATACAAAATGTGTCATTCATATTTTATTCATATACATGTATTTAAATTTTAATTGAAATTTAAAATAATTTATTTTTAGAATGCTGTGGCTAACCGTACGTGACTCTTCATAATGCAACTCTATGGGCAACCTTGTTTTCGGAATTACTTCCATACAAATAGCCATTTCCTTTTTTTTATTAACGGGATAATTCATTATATTATAGAAACACAAAATGTATTGTTGATATTAAAATTTTCAAAATTGTTAACTTTTGAAACAGACGATATAATTACATGTTATATATAATTATGCAATGCACCATGTATAAAAATTATCTACAATTTCACGCTAAACATAGCACCTTCGTTCATCTTACAGCACAATAAATATTGAAAATCAAATGTGTTTTGTTATCACTGATAAGTCGTATCTGTGTATTTGTGATAAATTCACAATTTCTGATAGGTAAACATATCAGTGCGTGAACCGTCTTTATACGTCAGAATCAGACATCTGTAGACATCAGATTCTGACGTCTAAAGGCAATTCCCGCACTGGAAGGAATAAATTATTATTATATATATAATGGCCGTAGACCCATAACATAGATATTCAAATGAACCCCAAAGAGCTAACCCAAGACATTTATGATATTTCAAATAAAAAAAAAACCTTCAGTCTCCATGGCTTAAACAAATTCATCATTGTGTGGCATATACCAGCCAAGTTATGCAACAAATTGAGTGGATTTATGAGTACCATTGTTTACATTAATCCTAACAATATCTATCGGAAACTTTCACAAATATGGTAAATTATAACATATTTTAGTCCAGTGTTGAAGGTTATTGATTGTTGGTGTTTTTTAATGTATCTGCTTTTTGTGCAGAGTATTTGTAATAATTCATTTACCACGGGGAATGAAAATTCTGTATTTAATCTGTATTTTTGGGTTTTGAGAACTTTTGTGATGAAGCCTTAACCCTTACAGCGCCGGAATCTACTTTAGACGTCAGAATCTGACGTCTTCAGACGTCAGTTTCTGACGTCTAAAGACGTCAGATTCTGACGTCTAAAGACGATCAGGGTTATCTTATTTCACCTCAATCGTTCAAGACATTGCTATGTATACAACATTGCCCCTTGCATTATAGGCCCAGAATTGTGGGCTTTAAAGTACAAAGGAAGAAAAAAAGGCGTATTTTACCAGCTTATTCCACTGACCTGATGTTGTAATAGGTAATGTTAGAGTAAAGACGTTTTCTCTGGCCGCCATGTGACAGACTGAGTGTACACTGCCTATACCGAGAGGATCCGTACTGAGAAGGTGGTTTAATGTTGGCCCAGTGTCTCAGACGGTCTGCCAACATGAGGAATGTGATTGCGGGCATGCGCACATGACATTATTTTATTTAATAATAAGAAGGTCCTTGTTTTCTATGAAATTACCAGGTTTTAGTGTGATCTCGGCAGCTAATGAACCTCGTATATTTATTCTTGGTGAGAACCAGTCATGTGTTGATGTGATTATAAGGCTGGACAGTGACATGAGCAGATAATAAATATGTATGAATATGAGAAAAATATGGGAATATGAATCCGCCCAGTGACAGCGATGCGGTCTCTGTATGTACTGTGGTTATACTGTAGACGCATGTAGTCTGTATAAGAATTTCTGTATGACAACTTAGGGTATTCCCCACTGTACACGGTGTACACCTGGGGTATGCACACTGTTGCTGCCAGGGTGTTGCAGGGGAGACCGGGGCAAGTTGGAATGATCTACAAGTCTTAGTTTTATTGTCAAATTAATGACACCTTGTCGACTGCTTGAAATGTGCACACTGCTGCTGCTGGTGTTGTATGATGTAGTAGATGACATTTTGTGCCCCAGTAGTCCACAACTCCTGCCAAACATTGTGTTTATGACTGTATATTTAGCTAAAGGGGTCTGACTACACTAAGACAGGGTCCACATTCTTAATTAATATTATTTCTTGTGGAAATGTAGCCCAGCAAACAGGAGATGAAAACCGAATGTTGGGCCACCCTCTGCGACGCTGGCCCAGCATTAAGCAGACACTGGGTCAACATCTGGTGTTTGCTGGGGGCCTATAGCTCAATATGTGATTGATTTTTCGCTAATTTTCAAACCACATCCAATCATCTCCTTCCAATACAAGTCGAGTATTGTGACAGCAATTCGCGGCTTGTAGTGGATGAAGATGACAATGGTAAATTCAGGCTTGAAAGGGTTAAATCATCAAGATTAGATCTTAAACGTGATCTATCACCCTTTATATAGTCTGAATAAATTTGTGACAAATAAATCAAAGTTGCCACAAGATGGGGCACAAGTGTTTCCTTATATGGGGTGCTTGGCTATCATGTGACCCTCTGAGAGGGTCACATGATAGCCAATCACCCCCATATCCCATATAAGGACTTAATTATTCATACCATATGAGGGGTGATAGATCACCTTTAATGTACACTCTCTACTATAGACCTACTACAATCTCTGGTTTAACTGATGAAACAAATATGAGTAATTTTCGTCTACTTGAAGTTGTGGTTCGTGGTAGCGAGACACAACTTCTGGTGGATGGAAATTTAAATTTATAAGATAAATTATAGCGCCAACATGAGTTGGGTTCGGCCGCAATGTAAATATTAGGCATATGTTCAGTGAAGCACAGCGACCCAGCTGCTATGGCCACTATGTCTTTTTTCTCTGTTTTAGATGAGCGCGCACATTAGATTTAGGCTGCGCATTTTCTGCCCAGCGCGCGCATTAGATTGTTGTCGATTTCGGAATAAAAACAGTCAATTTGGGGGATAAAAAAAAAATCGAAAAAAAACCTAGTTCATTTCGAGAGATAAAAAATATTTCTCCAGCTAGCTTTTTGGCTTGTTTTTTCGTCGCCCTCATAAACTTTTTTTAACATAGGTCAAAAGTTGTTTTATTTCGTCGCCCTCATTAACTTTTACAAAAATATGTCCAATTTTTTTTTAGTTGGTCACCCTCGTTACAATTTCCAAAAATAGGTTTAATGTTTTTTTTCCTAAATGTTTTTTTTACCGCCCTCCCTCATTAGATTTTGAATTTTTCCTGATTTGGAACAGAAAAATTAAACAAAGTGGCCTATAGGTTAAAAAAATATCCATATGCTTCTGGCAAGTAAATCCCAGCAAACACGAGATGTTTTAATGTTGGGATTTAATGCTGGGCCACCGTCTCTGACGTTGGCCCAACATTAAACCAACATTGGGCCGACGTCTCGTGTTTGCTGTGATACATGATGGAATAGATGAGATGGTGCGCACCGCATAACTAACAATTCCTTTACTTTACCGTTTAGACTAGGTTAATAGGTATATGGAACGGACAAATTTACCCTTACAGACCCCCTGTTCACAATATGGATGTACATGTAGCCAACGCTCTATGTAGCCAATGTGTGTACACATACAAAAGAAGGATGCTGTTTGTAGCATTTGTATTCATCCATACACGGAGAAGCCTTACAAATGCAATAGAGATTTCTGAATAACAGGTGAAATTGTAGAAGACAATCAACCAAAGCAGGCTTTGTGTTCATGGTTGGCCCAACGTCTACGACGGCCCGCTGGCCCAACATCAATCCAGTATGGATAACATCCCCATGTTTGCTGGGTTGGAACAGATCCGCAGATTCAGTAAACTTGAAACATACGCCCAATCTTGTTTCAATTTTGGCCCAACGTCTGCGACGCTGTCCCAACATTGAACCAACATTGAACCAAGCACGCTGGGAGGGATACAGACCCCGCTTTATGCACATGTGGTTAGGATATTTATGTGTCATAGATATGATATCAGAAATGCATTTCTGCTGATATCGACCATGTCTATATGTTAGGTCTATGTGTATATCCATATAGCGTGATTTTGCTATAGCTCTATAGTTGCCATGGTCATCCCCTTACGGAAACGGTGAAAAACTCTCAGGCACAATTGGGACTAGCTCTATAGCAGTCACGAGTGGTTTGCAGGCAAGCATATATTTTCTTTTAACAGTAAATAATTGGTAACCCAACTATAATCGTAATTAGTAACATCTAGGATTATCTGTAAACGTATTCGCGGTATCATAAATATATATAAATCACTTAGTTTACAGTGGTACATCATCAGTTATAATAATCATTGCTAAAATGAGTGCGCATAGGCGAAATGTCTTAGCCAAATTTGCTTATTTCAACTATTATCTGTTTACCAGATATTCTAATCCCACCCAGCAGGAAAAGTTAATTAATTATTAACACTTCCAGCGCGGGTATTGACTTTAAACGTCAAATTCTGACGTCTAAAGTCGTTCCTTGCACTAAAATAGTAAAAATTAAGTCGCCTTTTTATACTGGTCGTAGACCAATAACATTATCATAGGTAATCATAAGAGCTAACTAAGACATTTATGATGATTTTCAAATTGACACAAATCCGTTGGTCTTGGTTTGTATAGAAATATGTCAGCGCTTTATGGGTTAAAGCCAACCCAACCATTGTTGATGGGCTAACCAAGGGACAGGGGGAGTCGCAACCGCAAACAACCACCCCCCCCCCCCCTGCCGCAGATCCGCCGCTGCTTACAGTGCTGTAAGGGTTAACCCTTTCAGTGTGTGTATAGACGTGATTACCACTTAGGCCTACATATATAGGCTACATATGGCTAATAAGTTAACTAAGTATAAGAACTATAACTGAGCCCTTGTCATACTGAATTGTCTGTTTCTATATCCATTTTTTAGTCATTTCCAGCTTCGATTGAAGAAAAATATATGTAGGCCCTATCTCAAATTATTTTACTGGATTAACCATTTCAGCGGGGGAGCCGACATTAAAATCTGATGTTTGCATACGTCAGAATAAGACGTCTTTTAGACGTCAGATTCTGACGTGTAAGGTCGATCCCAGAACTGAAAGAGTAAAATATTTCTAATGGCAGACTCATAACATTGTTATTCAAATGAAGCGGGAAGAGCTAACTGGTCATTTATGAAGATTTCAAATTGAAAGAACCCTTTGGCTTCTATCGTTTATATAAAGAATATTCCGGCGCTTTAAGTGTTATTGACTGATCATCTACCACAAACAATGATTGTTATTTTCAGAAACATTTCATTTGGTTTGAAACTTGTCTGAAATTATACGTAGGGGCTAATTACGGGTTTAGCTGGAGTGGGGTTGAAAGCTTATAGCACTGCGGACATGTGTAGCCTACGCAGGTGTTGCAGATCTCAAATAATTTGGTCTTTAAACCCTCACGATGCATTAAAGCATCACTTTGCATCTCGGAAGAATTACCTAATTTCCTACATCTGGAGGTTTTTAGAACGAAAATCTTCATGGAACTGTTTTAATAATTGCAATATATCTTTTTCATCTGCCACACACTTCAAGTCATCTTCATCCACTACAAGTCGAGAATGGCGACAACAATTCGCGTCTTGTAGTGCATGAAGATGACAATGGTAAACTCAGGTTTGAAAGGGTTAAATCATAACATGTCTGTTTTAACCCCTGTGTTGCTAGGCCCGTATATATATTGATAAAATAGTTTCCACAGGTCTTACAATACCTGATCAATGACCACTGTCAGTGTGTGTGTACACATACCCCAGTCATGATGTGACTGGCCAACAGGAAGCCTCACTGGCTTCACTGTGAATGCTTAAAGCTTAGTCATATTTGAAGCTCACGAAGATGTGCAATCACCACAAAGCCATCTCTGTCGTCAGTAAAATGACACCCAATTTAGGGGCAAAACACATGCGTCTGATGAGTAGTCGAGTCCCTGACCACTCACTATATATATTAATACATAGATTAACCCTCACAACGCTGAAATATTATAAATCATGGAGACCAAAGAGTTTTTTCAATTTCACATCATCATAGTTAGCTGTTTCTGCCTGTATTCATTTGAATACCTATATATGGGTCTAAAGCTATTGGCAATATATGAATTCTTTCAGTGCGGGGACCGTCTTTATACTTCAGAATCTGACGTATAAAGACGTCAGATTCGGATTTAAAAAGACGGTCCCTGTGCTGACATAGAATAATGAATATCTAGATAATTATTTTATTTCAGATCCAATCATGTACAGTCAGGTATTGATGCTAGGGGTGGCGGTACTGTCATCACTGAGTCATATCGTGTGGAGCTGTAAGTTTAGAGAGGAGCATATCCCACCGACATTTTCCATGGAGGAGACGTTACACTTAGCACCATTAGTCGTCTACGGGACAGACGTATTACATTACATTGACCCTAATACCCATGATAACACTAATCCAGCAACAAATAACTATGTGGAATTTGAGGTAAGGCATTCATAACATGCAGTGTTTGCAAACAGTCAAAACCCAACTTGAGTGTAGGGGGTCCTAGGCCCTTTTCCAGAATTTTTTGAAACCACAAATTCTCTTAAAGCCATTCTATTGTTTTTAGATCAATCTATTATTGAAAAGTAAGACTATGGATACAAATAAAAAGCAGTAATTTTTTTCATCGGATATTTTTTCCAATTGGCACTTTAATACTTTGGCTAATAACTTATATTATCCTAAACAGGAAAGATAGAAGGCAGTGTATGTACACACCCAGTAAACACGCTACATTGAACCAATGCTGTTTTAACGTTGAACTATCATCTGCGATGCTGGCCCAACATTAGTTCAATGTATGTTGTTTACTGGGCAGATGACACTGCTACAGGAGTGTATTACTTGTTATTCACACAAAAATCAGTTACTCTTCTATAGGACTGTAGTACTTGTTATTTACACAAAAATCAGTTACTCACACAATATAAACGTATTATTTTCATAAAAAAGCGTAACTCACACAATAGAAATACTGTAGATCTGGAAATTTTCGCGTGATTAGATTTTCGCAAATTTGTGATTTTGGGACTTTTTCCGAATTCGTGAATTATCGATTTCGATGATAGGTAGCGATCATAATAATAATTTTCGCGAGATTCTTAAATTCGCGAATTTGTCTCTTCGCAAAAATTAATACCTCACGAATATTACCAGATCTACAGTAATGTATTATTTTCAGGTGAAGTGCATTATGAAGTCAGGAAACCAGACAATAGGGTCTGTAATCAGAGTGATAGGAGGTGCTATCAGACACAGCTGCCAAAGCAGAGGACCCGACCTGAACCACACCTATGTCATGTGTGTTGAACAGATCTCGCAGCTGAATCAGACTTATGAGATGTGGGAACCGGCGAGAACACGGCCCGGTATGTTTGAAGCCACGCAGGAGGTGCTCGATACCACAGCTAAAGTCTGCGGTATGGACTCCACTTTTCGAGAACCAGAAAGGAGCGATGACAACGCAGAGGACAGCTGCCCAGTTAAAACTCTAGCTGAGGGCGAGGAGTGTCTCACAGGACAAGGTCGTATGGTCACAGCGCCTGTCAAGATGGTTGGCATGATTACACTCGTCATGATATTGGCCAGAAATCTTAGCTAATTTTTTTCACATATAAGAAGCAGGGCTGGCGAGGCCCTCCAGCTGGTCCGGTTTGGGCTGCATAAGTTTACAAACAAGCTGTTTTTTTTTAATCAAATATTTTTGGCGAGCCCAACCAGTGATAATTTTGTATTATATGCAGTGCGAGTGCTGTGCATGTGCAGTGTGTATATGTGGGTTGACACAGCCGATCCGTATTGGTCGTGAGACTACTTTCTTTCACATAGTCCGGATGTAATCAGTCTGACCTCAATCCGACTGAACACCGGACCTATATACCACAGAGTTACCTGGGTCCGGCCATCACAAGCTCCTGCGGGCCCTTGGTAGCTGATCATCCCCAAAAGTGGTCATAGCTCTGAGACCCCCCCCCCCCCCATAGTCGTATCCTTTTAGTGGATGAATCTCAGTCCGTTGTTTGACCTACCCATTGAGCCTGTGGTTAGGGCCGGTTGCAGAAAAATCCCCATCATGTCCGAAACAAGCTTATGATTTTTACTTTATTACTAAAAAAATATATATAGTACTGACCTAAACAATTTCACTATATTGACGATGTATACAAAGTGCAGGTGTGGAAATGAAGCATTTAAATGCGATATCAGCATGTATTTTTTTTGAGATTGTACATTATGAAAGTAATTTTCCCCCACTCGAAGTTGTGCGTCTGGCAACCACAAGAACTTCAAAGTGGGTCAAAATTTACATTCTATAAGGGTTAACCCTTACAGCGCGGGGATCGACTTCAGTAGTCAGAATCTGACGTCTGTAGACGTCAGATTCTGACGACTGTAAGAGTTCAAAATATCTATAATGGCCGTAGACCCATAACATAGGTATTCAAATGAATTGGAAAGACTGGGTAACTAAGACATATATGATGATTTCGAATTGAATAAAAACCTGTGGTCTCCATGGTTTATACAGAAATATTTCAGCATTATAAGAGTTAAGGCTGTTTACATTATGTCGTCTCATTTTCAATCACCTTGCGATTCCCACCTCAACATGAATGAAAATGACACTATTTTATCAAGTACCCTAGTACCCAGTATAATATAGGAAATAAGGCCTCAGGACGACTTCATTTTTTTATTATATAAAAATTGTCATTATGTATAACGTGCAATAATAATATACAAGATATACAAAATGTGTCATTCATATTTTATTCATATACATGTATTTAAATTTTAATTGAAATTTAAAATAATTTATTTTTAGAATGCTGTGGCTAACCGTACGTGACTCTTCATAATGCAACTCTATGGGCAACCTTGTTTTCGGAATTACTTCCATACAAATAGCCATTTCCTTTTTTTTATTAACGGGATAATTCATTATATTATAGAAACACAAAATGTATTGTTGATATTAAAATTTTCAAAATTGTTAACTTTTGAAACAGACGATATAATTACATGTTATATATAATTATGCAATGCACCATGTATAAAAATTATCTACAATTTCACGCTAAACATAGCACCTTCGTTCATCTTACAGCACAATAAATATTGAAAATCAAATGTGTTTTGTTATCACTGATAAGTCGTATCTGTGTATTTGTGATAAATTCACAATTTCTGATAGGTAAACATATCAGTGCGTGAACCGTCTTTATACGTCAGAATCAGACATCTGTAGACATCAGATTCTGACGTCTAAAGGCAATTCCCGCACTGGAAGGAATAAATTATTATTATATATATAATGGCCGTAGACCCATAACATAGATATTCAAATGAACCCCAAAGAGCTAACCCAAGACATTTATGATATTTCAAATAAAAAAAAAACCTTCAGTCTCCATGGCTTAAACAAATTCATCATTGTGTGGCATATACCAGCCAAGTTATGCAACAAATTGAGTGGATTTATGAGTACCATTGTTTACATTAATCCTAACAATATCTATCGGAAACTTTCACAAATATGGTAAATTATAACATATTTTAGTCCAGTGTTGAAGGTTATTGATTGTTGGTGTTTTTTAATGTATCTGCTTTTTGTGCAGAGTATTTGTAATAATTCATTTACCACGGGGAATGAAAATTCTGTATTTAATCTGTATTTTTGGGTTTTGAGAACTTTTGTGATGAAGCCTTAACCCTTACAGCGCCGGAATCTACTTTAGACGTCAGAATCTGACGTCTTCAGACGTCAGTTTCTGACGTCTAAAGACGTCAGATTCTGACGTCTAAAGACGATCAGGGTTATCTTATTTCACCTCAATCGTTCAAGACATTGCTATGTATACAACATTGCCCCTTGCATTATAGGCCCAGAATTGTGGGCTTTAAAGTACAAAGGAAGAAAAAAAGGCGTATTTTACCAGCTTATTCCACTGACCTGATGTTGTAATAGGTAATGTTAGAGTAAAGACGTTTTCTCTGGCCGCCATGTGACAGACTGAGTGTACACTGCCTATACCGAGAGGATCCGTACTGAGAAGGTGGTTTAATGTTGGCCCAGTGTCTCAGACGGTCTGCCAACATGAGGAATGTGATTGCGGGCATGCGCACATGACATTATTTTATTTAATAATAAGAAGGTCCTTGTTTTCTATGAAATTACCAGGTTTTAGTGTGATCTCGGCAGCTAATGAACCTCGTATATTTATTCTTGGTGAGAACCAGTCATGTGTTGATGTGATTATAAGGCTGGACAGTGACATGAGCAGATAATAAATATGTATGAATATGAGAAAAATATGGGAATATGAATCCGCCCAGTGACAGCGATGCGGTCTCTGTATGTACTGTGGTTATACTGTAGACGCATGTAGTCTGTATAAGAATTTCTGTATGACAACTTAGGGTATTCCCCACTGTACACGGTGTACACCTGGGGTATGCACACTGTTGCTGTCAGGGTGTTGCAGGGGAGACCGGGGCAAGTTGGAATGATCTACAAGTCTTAGTTTTATTGTCAAATTAATGACACCTTGTCGACTGCTTGAAATGTGCACACTGCTGCTGCTGGTGTTGTATGATGTAGTAGATGACATTTTGTGCCCCAGTAGTCCACAACTCCTGCCAAACATTGTGTTTATGACTGTATATTTAGCTAAAGGGGTCTGACTACACTAAGACAGGGTCCACATTCTTAATTAATATTATTTCTTGTGGAAATGTAGCCCAGCAAACAGGAGATGAAAACCGAATGTTGGGCCACCCTCTGCGACGCTGGCCCAGCATTAAGCAGACACTGGGTCAACATCTGGTGTTTGCTGGGGGCCTATAGCTCAATATGTGATTGATTTTTCGCTAATTTTCAAACCACATCCAATCATCTCCTTCCAATACAAGTCGAGTATTGTGACAGCAATTCGCGGCTTGTAGTGGATGAAGATGACAATGGTAAATTCAGGCTTGAAAGGGTTAAATCATCAAGATTAGATCTTAAACGTGATCTATCACCCTTTATATAGTCTGAATAAATTTGTGACAAATAAATCAAAGTTGCCACAAGATGGGGCACAAGTGTTTCCTTATATGGGGTGCTTGGCTATCATGTGACCCTCTGAGAGGGTCACATGATAGCCAATCACCCCCATATCCCATATAAGGACTTAATTATTCATACCATATGAGGGGTGATAGATCACCTTTAATGTACACTCTCTACTATAGACCTACTACAATCTCTGGTTTAACTGATGAAACAAATATGAGTAATTTTCGTCTACTTGAAGTTGTGGTTCGTGGTAGCGAGACACAACTTCTGGTGGATGGAAATTTAAATTTATAAGATAAATTATAGCGCCAACATGAGTTGGGTTCGGCCGCAATGTAAATATTAGGCATATGTTCAGTGAAGCACAGCGACCCAGCTGCTATGGCCACTATGTCTTTTTTCTCTGTTTTAGATGAGCGCGCACATTAGATTTAGGCTGCGCATTTTCTGCCCAGCGCGCGCATTAGATTGTTGTCGATTTCGGAATAAAAACAGTCAATTTGGGGGATAAAAAAAAAAATCGAAAAAAAACCTAGTTCATTTCGAGAGATAAAAAATATTTCTCCAGCTAGCTTTTTGGCTTGTTTTTTCGTCGCCCTCATAAACTTTTTTTAACATAGGTCAAAAGTTGTTTTATTTCGTCGCCCTCATTAACTTTTACAAAAATATGTCCAATTTTTTTTTAGTTGGTCACCCTCGTTACAATTTCCAAAAATAGGTTTAATGTTTTTTTTCCTAAATGTTTTTTTTACCGCCCTCCCTCATTAGATTTTGAATTTTTCCTGATTTGGAACAGAAAAATTAAACAAAGTGGCCTATAGGTTAAAAGAATATCCATATGCTTCTGGCAAGTAAATCCCAGCAAACACGAGATGTTTTAATGTTGGGATTTAATGCTGGGCCACCGTCTCTGACGTTGGCCCAACATTAAACCAACATTGGGCCGACGTCTCGTGTTTGCTGTGATACATGATGGAATAGATGAGATGGTGCGCACCGCATAACTAACAATTCCTTTACTTTACCGTTTAGACTAGGTTAATAGGTATATGGAACGGACAAATTTACCCTTACAGACCCCCTGTTCACAATATGGATGTACATGTAGCCAACGCTCTATGTAGCCAATGTGTGTACACATACAAAAGAAGGATGCTGTTTGTAGCATTTGTATTCATCCATACACGGAGAAGCCTTACAAATGCAATAGAGATTTCTGAATAACAGGTGAAATTGTAGAAGACAATCAACCAAAGCAGGCTTTGTGTTCACGGTTGGCCCAACGTCTACGACGGCCCGCTGGCCCAACATCAATCCAGTATGGATAACATCCCCATGTTTGCTGGGTTGGAACAGATCCGCAGATTCAGTAAACTTGAAACATACGCCCAATCTTGTTTCAATTTTGGCCCAACGTCTGCGACGCTGTCCCAACATTGAACCAACATTGAACCAAGCACGCTGGGAGGGATACAGACCCCGCTTTATGCACATGTGGTTAGGATATTTATGTGTCATAGATATGATATCAGAAATGCATTTCTGCTGATATCGACCATGTCTATATGTTAGGTCTATGTGTATATCCATATAGCGTGATTTTGCTATAGCTCTATAGTTGCCATGGTCATCCCCTTACGGAAACGGTGAAAAACTCTCAGGCACAATTGGGACTAGCTCTATAGCAGTCACGAGTGGTTTGCAGGCAAGCATATATTTTCTTTTAACAGTAAATAATTGGTAACCCAACTATAATCGTAATTAGTAACATCTAGGATTATCTGTAAACGTATTCGCGGTATCATAAATATATATAAATCACTTAGTTTACAGTGGTACATCATCAGTTATAATAATCATTGCTAAAATGAGTGCGCATAGGCGAAATGTCTTAGCCAAATTTGCTTATTTCAACTATTATCTGTTTACCAGATATTCTAATCCCACCCAGCAGGAAAAGTTAATTAATTATTAACACTTCCAGCGCGGGTATTGACTTTAAACGTCAAATTCTGACGTCTAAAGTCGTTCCTTGCACTAAAATAGTAAAAATTAAGTCGCCTTTTTATACTGGTCGTAGACCAATAACATTATCATAGGTAATCATAAGAGCTAACTAAGACATTTATGATGATTTTCAAATTGACACAAATCCGTTGGTCTTGGTTTGTATAGAAATATGTCAGCGCTTTATGGGTTAAAGCCAACCCAACCATTGTTGATGGGCTAACCAAGGGACAGGGGGAGTCGCAACCGCAAACAACCACCCCCCCCCCTGCCGCAGATCCGCCGCTGCTTACAGTGCTGTAAGGGTTAACCCTTTCAGTGTGTGTATAGACGTGATTACCACTTAGGCCTACATATATAGGCTACATATGGCTAATAAGTTAACTAAGTATAAGAACTATAACTGAGCCCTTGTCATACTGAATTGTCTGTTTCTATATCCATTTTTTAGTCATTTCCAGCTTCGATTGAAGAAAAATATATGTAGGCCCTATCTCAAATTATTTTACTGGATTAACCATTTCAGCGGGGGAGCCGACATTAAAATCTGATGTTTGCATACGTCAGAATAAGACGTCTTTTAGACGTCAGATTCTGACGTGTAAGGTCGATCCCAGAACTGAAAGAGTAAAATATTTCTAATGGCAGACTCATAACATTGTTATTCAAATGAAGCGGGAAGAGCTAACTGGTCATTTATGAAGATTTCAAATTGAAAAAACCCTTTGGCTTCTATCGTTTATATAAAGAATATTCCGGCGCTTTAAGTGTTATTGACTGATCATCTACCACAAACAATGATTGTTATTTTCAGAAACATTTCATTTGGTTTGAAACTTGTCTGAAATTATACGTAGGGGCTAATTACGGGTTTAGCTGGAGTGGGGTTGAAAGCTTATAGCACTGCGGACATGTGTAGCCTACGCAGGTGTTGCAGATCTCAAATAATTTGGTCTTTAAACCCTCACGATGCATTAAAGCATCACTTTGCATCTCGGAAGAATTACCTAATTTCCTACATCTGGAGGTTTTTAGAACGAAAATCTTCATGGAACTGTTTTAATAATTGCAATATATCTTTTTCATCTGCCACACACTTCAAGTCATCTTCATCCACTACAAGTCGAGAATGGCGACAACAATTCGCGTCTTGTAGTGCATGAAGATGACAATGGTAAACTCAGGTTTGAAAGGGTTAAATCATAACATGTCTGTTTTAACCCCTGTGTTGCTAGGCCCGTATATATATTGATAAAATAGTTTCCACAGGTCTTACAATACCTGATCAATGACCACTGTCAGTGTGTGTGTACACATACCCCAGTCATGATGTGACTGGCCAACAGGAAGCCTCACTGGCTTCACTGTGAATGCTTAAAGCTTAGTCATATTTGAAGCTCACGAAGATGTGCAATCACCACAAAGCCATCTCTGTCGTCAGTAAAATGACACCCAATTTAGGGGCAAAACACATGCGTCTGATGAGTAGTCGAGTCCCTGACCACTCACTATATATATTAATACATAGATTAACCCTCACAACGCTGAAATATTATAAATCATGGAGACCAAAGAGTTTTTTCAATTTCACATCATCATAGTTAGCTGTTTCTGCCTGTATTCATTTGAATACCTATATATGGGTCTAAAGCTATTGGCAATATATGAATTCTTTCAGTGCGGGGACCGTCTTTATACTTCAGAATCTGACGTATAAAGACGTCAGATTCGGATTTAAAAAGACGGTCCCTGTGCTGACATAGAATAATGAATATCTAGATAATTATTTTATTTCAGATCCAATCATGTACAGTCAGGTATTGATGCTAGGGGTGGCGGTACTGTCATCACTGAGTCATATCGTGTGGAGCTGTAAGTTTAGAGAGGAGCATATCCCACCGACATTTTCCATGGAGGAGACGTTACACTTAGCACCATTAGTCGTCTACGGGACAGACGTATTACATTACATTGACCCTAATACCCATGATAACACTAATCCAGCAACAAATAACTATGTGGAATTTGAGGTAAGGCATTCATAACATGCAGTGTTTGCAAACAGTCAAAACCCAACTTGAGTGTAGGGGGTCCTAGGCCCTTTTCCAGAATTTTTTGAAACCACAAATTCTCTTAAAGCCATTCTATTGTTTTTAGATCAATCTATTATTGAAAAGTAAGACTATGGATACAAATAAAAAGCAGTAATTTTTTTCATCGGATATTTTTTCCAATTGGCACTTTAATACTTTGGCTAATAACTTATATTATCCTAAACAGGAAAGATAGAAGGCAGTGTATGTACACACCCAGTAAACACGCTACATTGAACCAATGCTGTTTTAACGTTGAACTATCATCTGCGATGCTGGCCCAACATTAGTTCAATGTATGTTGTTTACTGGGCAGATGACACTGCTACAGGAGTGTATTACTTGTTATTCACACAAAAATCAGTTACTCTTCTATAGGACTGTAGTACTTGTTATTTACACAAAAATCAGTTACTCACACAATATAAACGTATTATTTTCATAAAAAAGCGTAACTCACACAATAGAAATACTGTAGATCTGGAAATTTTCGCGTGATTAGATTTTCGCAAATTTGTGATTTTGGGACTTTTTCCGAATTCGTGAATTATCGATTTCGATGATAGGTAGCGATCATAATAATAATTTTCGCGAGATTCTTAAATTCGCGAATTTGTCTCTTCGCAAAAATTAATACCTCACGAATATTACCAGATCTACAGTAATGTATTATTTTCAGGTGAAGTGCATTATGAAGTCAGGAAACCAGACAATAGGGTCTGTAATCAGAGTGATAGGAGGTGCTATCAGACACAGCTGCCAAAGCAGAGGACCCGACCTGAACCACACCTATGTCATGTGTGTTGAACAGATCTCGCAGCTGAATCAGACTTATGAGATGTGGGAACCGGCGAGAACACGGCCCGGTATGTTTGAAGCCACGCAGGAGGTGCTCGATACCACAGCTAAAGTCTGCGGTATGGACTCCACTTTTCGAGAACCAGAAAGGAGCGATGACAACGCAGAGGACAGCTGCCCAGTTAAAACTCTAGCTGAGGGCGAGGAGTGTCTCACAGGACAAGGTCGTATGGTCACAGCGCCTGTCAAGATGGTTGGCATGATTACACTCGTCATGATATTGGCCAGAAATCTTAGCTAATTTTTTTCACATATAAGAAGCAGGGCTGGCGAGGCCCTCCAGCTGGTCCGGTTTGGGCTGCATAAGTTTACAAACAAGCTGTTTTTTTTTAATCAAATATTTTTGGCGAGCCCAACCAGTGATAATTTTGTATTATATGCAGTGCGAGTGCTGTGCATGTGCAGTGTGTATATGTGGGTTGACACAGCCGATCCGTATTGGTCGTGAGACTACTTTCTTTCACATAGTCCGGATGTAATCAGTCTGACCTCAATCCGACTGAACACCGGACCTATATACCACAGAGTTACCTGGGTCCGGCCATCACAAGCTCCTGCGGGCCCTTGGTAGCTGATCATCCCCAAAAGTGGTCATAGCTCTGAGACCCCCCCCCCCCCATAGTCGTATCCTTTTAGTGGATGAATCTCAGTCCGTTGTTTGACCTACCCATTGAGCCTGTGGTTAGGGCCGGTTGCAGAAAAATCCCCATCATGTCCGAAACAAGCTTATGATTTTTACTTTATTACTAAAAAAATATATATAGTACTGACCTAAACAATTTCACTATATTGACGATGTATACAAAGTGCAGGTGTGGAAATGAAGCATTTAAATTTGCGATATCAGCATGTATTTTTTTTGAGATTGTACATTATGAAAGTAATTTTCCCCCACTCGAAGTTGTGCGTCTGGCAACCACAAGAACTTCAAAGTGGGTCAAAATTTACATTCTATAA
This sequence comes from Flabesymbios commensalis, assembly GCA_964017125.1. Lineage (NCBI taxonomy): Eukaryota > Metazoa > Annelida > Polychaeta > Terebellida > Flabelligeridae > Flabesymbios > Flabesymbios commensalis. Next base: position 5,417,242 of record OZ024903.1, on the reverse strand, counting down.
GGGTTAACCCTTACAGCGCGGGGATCGACTTCAGTAGTCAGAATCTGACGTCTGTAGACGTCAGATTCTGACGACTGTAAGAGTTCAAAATATCTATAATGGCCGTAGACCCATAACATAGGTATTCAAATGAATTGGAAAGACTGGGTAACTAAGACATATATGATGATTTCGAATTGAATAAAAACCTGTGGTCTCCATGGTTTATACAGAAATATTTCAGCATTATAAGAGTTAAGGCTGTTTACATTATGTCGTCTCATTTTCAATCACCTTGCGATTCCCACCTCAACATGAATGAAAATGACACTATTTTATCAAGTACCCTAGTACCCAGTATAATATAGGAAATAAGGCCTCAGGACGACTTCATTTTTTTATTATATAAAAATTGTCATTATGTATAACGTGCAATAATAATATACAAGATATACAAAATGTGTCATTCATATTTTATTCATATACATGTATTTAAATTTTAATTGAAATTTAAAATAATTTATTTTTAGAATGCTGTGGCTAACCGTACGTGACTCTTCATAATGCAACTCTATGGGCAACCTTGTTTACGGAATTACTTCCATACAAATAGCCATTTCCTTTTTTTTATTAACGGGATAATTCATTATATTATAGAAACACAAAATGTATTGTTGATATTAAAATTTTCAAAATTGTTAACTTTTGAAACAGACGATATAATTACATGTTATATATAATTATGCAATGCACCATGTATAAAAATTATCTACAATTTCACGCTAAACATAGCACCTTCGTTCATCTTACAGCACAATAAATATTGAAAATCAAATGTGTTTTGTTATCACTGATAAGTCGTATCTGTGTATTTGTGATAAATTCACAATTTCTGATAGGTAAACATATCAGTGCGGGGACCGTCTTTATACGTCAGAATCTGACATCTGTAGACATCAGATTCTGACGTCCAAAGGCTATCCCCCCCCGCACTGAAAGGAATAAATTATTATTATATATATAATGGCCGTAGACCCATAACATAGATATTCAAATGAACCCCAAAGAGCTAACCCAAGACATTTATGATATTTCAAATAAAAAAAAAACCTTCAGTCTTCATGGCTTAAACAAATTCATCATTGTGTGGCATATACCAGCCAAGTTATGCAACAAATTGAGTGGATTTATGAGTACCATTGTTTACATTAATCCTAACAATATCTATCGGAAACTTTCACAAATATGGTAAATTATAACATATTTTAGTCCAGTGTTGAAGGTTATTGATTGTTGGTGTTTTTTAATGTATCTGCTTTTTGTGCAGAGTATTTGTAATAATTCATTTACCACGGGGAATGAAAATTCTGTATTTAATCTGTATTTTTGGGTTTTGAGAACTTTTGTGATGAAGCCTTAACCCTTACAGCGCCGGAATCTACTTTAGACGTCAGAATCTGACGTCTTCAGACGTCAGTTTCTGACGTCTAAAGACGTCAGATTCTGACGTCTAAAGACGATCAGGGTTATCTTATTTCACCTCAATCGTTCAAGACATTGCTATGTATACAACATTGCCCCTTGCATTATAGGCCCAGAATTGTGGGCTTTAAAGTACAAAGGAAGAAAAAAAGGCGTATTTTACCAGCTTATTCCACTGACCTGATGTTGTAATAGGTAATGTTAGAGTAAAGACGTTTTCTCTGGCCGCCATGTGACAGACTGAGTGTACACTGCCTATACCGAGAGGATCCGTACTGAGAAGGTGGTTTAATGTTGGCCCAGTGTCTCAGACGGTCTGCCAACATGAGGAATGTGATTGCGGGCATGCGCACATGACATTATTTTATTTAATAATAAGAAGGTCCTTGTTTTCTATGAAATTACCAGGTTTTAGTGTGATCTCGGCAGCTAATGAACCTCGTATATTTATTCTTGGTGAGAACCAGTCATGTGTTGATGTGATTATAAGGCTGGACAGTGACATGAGCAGATAATAAATATGTATGAATATGAGAAAAATATGGGAATATGAATCCGCCCAGTGACAGCGATGCGGTCTCTGTATGTACTGTGGTTATACTGTAGACGCATGTAGTCTGTATAAGAATTTCTGTATGACAACTTAGGGTATTCCCCACTGTACACGGTGTACACCTGGGGTATGCACACTGTTGCTGTCAGGGTGTTGCAGGGGAGACCGGGGCAAGTTGGAATGATCTACAAGTCTTAGTTTTATTGTCAAATTAATGACACCTTGTCGACTGCTTGAAATGTGCACACTGCTGCTGCTGGTGTTGTATGATGTAGTAGATGACATTTTGTGCCCCAGTAGTCCACAACTCCTGCCAAACATTGTGTTTATGACTGTATATTTAGCTAAAGGGGTCTGACTACACTAAGACAGGGTCCACATTCTTAATTAATATTATTTCTTGTGGAAATGTAGCCCAGCAAACAGGAGATGAAAACCGAATGTTGGGCCACCCTCTGCGACGCTGGCCCAGCATTAAGCAGACACTGGGTCAACATCTGGTGTTTGCTGGGGGCCTATAGCTCAATATGTGATTGATTTTTCGCTAATTTTCAAACCACATCCAATCATCTCCTTCCAATACAAGTCGAGTATTGTGACAGCAATTCGATGAAGATGACAATGGTAAATTCAGGCTTGAAAGGGTTAAATCATCAAGATTAGATCTTAAACGTGATCTATCACCCTTTATATAGTCTGAATAAATTTGTGACAAATAAATCAAAGTTGCCACAAGATGGGGCACAAGTGTTTCCTTATATGGGGTGCTTGGCTATCATGTGACCCTCTGAGAGGGTCACATGATAGCCAATCACCCCCATATCCCATATAAGGACTTAATTATTCATACCATATGAGGGGTGATAGATCACCTTTAATGTACACTCTCTACTATAGACCTACTACAATCTCTGGTTTAACTGATGAAACAAATATGAGTAATTTTCGTCTACTTGAAGTTGTGGTTCGTGGTAGCGAGACACAACTTCTGGTGGATGGAAATTTAAATTTATAAGATAAATTATAGCGCCAACATGAGTTGGGTTCGGCCGCAATGTAAATATTAGGCATATGTTCAGTGAAGCACAGCGACCCAGCTGCTATGGCCACTATGTCTTTTTTCTCTGTTTTAGATGAGCGCGCACATTAGATTTAGGCTGCGCATTTTCTGCCCAGCGCGCGCATTAGATTGTTGTCGATTTCGGAATAAAAACAGTCAATTTGGGGGATAAAAAAAAAAATCGAAAAAAAACCTAGTTCATTTCGAGAGATAAAAAATATTTCTCCAGCTAGCTTTTTGGCTTGTTTTTTCGTCGCCCTCATAAACTTTTTTTAACATAGGTCAAAAGTTGTTTTATTTCGTCGCCCTCATTAACTTTTACAAAAATATGTCCAATTTTTTTTTAGTTGGTCACCCTCGTTACAATTTCCAAAAATAGGTTTAATGTTTTTTTTCCTAAATGTTTTTTTTACCGCCCTCCCTCATTAGATTTTGAATTTTTCCTGATTTGGAACAGAAAAATTAAACAAAGTGGCCTATAGGTTAAAAGAATATCCATATGCTTCTGGCAAGTAAATCCCAGCAAACACGAGATGTTTTAATGTTGGGATTTAATGCTGGGCCACCGTCTCTGACGTTGGCCCAACATTAAACCAACATTGGGCCGACGTCTCGTGTTTGCTGTGATACATGATGGAATAGATGAGATGGTGCGCACCGCATAACTAACAATTCCTTTACTTTACCGTTTAGACTAGGTTAATAGGTATATGGAACGGACAAATTTACCCTTACAGACCCCCTGTTCACAATATGGATGTACATGTAGCCAACGCTCTATGTAGCCAATGTGTGTACACATACAAAAGAAGGATGCTGTTTGTAGCATTTGTATTCATCCATACACGGAGAAGCCTTACAAATGCAATAGAGATTTCTGAATAACAGGTGAAATTGTAGAAGACAATCAACCAAAGCAGGCTTTGTGTTCACGGTTGGCCCAACGTCTACGACGGCCCGCTGGCCCAACATCAATCCAGTATGGATAACATCCCCATGTTTGCTGGGTTGGAACAGATCCGCAGATTCAGTAAACTTGAAACATACGCCCAATCTTGTTTCAATTTTGGCCCAACGTCTGCGACGCTGTCCCAACATTGAACCAACATTGAACCAAGCACGCTGGGAGGGATACAGACCCCGCTTTATGCACATGTGGTTAGGATATTTATGTGTCATAGATATGATATCAGAAATGCATTTCTGCTGATATCGACCATGTCTATATGTTAGGTCTATGTGTATATCCATATAGCGTGATTTTGCTATAGCTCTATAGTTGCCATGGTCATCCCCTTCCGGAAACGGTGAAAAACTCTCAGGCACAATTGGGACTAGCTCTATAGCAGTCACGAGTGGTTTGCAGGCAAGCATATATTTTCTTTTAACAGTAAATAATTGGTAACCCAACTATAATCGTAATTAGTAACATCTAGGATTATCTGTAAACGTATTCGCGGTATCATAAATATATATAAATCACTTAGTTTACAGTGGTACATCATCAGTTATAATAATCATTGCTAAAATGAGTGCGCATAGGCGAAATGTCTTAGCCAAATTTGCTTATTTCAACTATTATCTGTTTACCAGATATTCTAATCCCACCCAGCAGGAAAAGTTAATTAATTATTAACACTTCCAGCGCGGGTATTGACTTTAAACGTCAAATTCTGACGTCTAAAGTCGTTCCTTGCACTAAAATAGTAAAAATTAAGTCGCCTTTTTATACTGGTCGTAGACCAATAACATTATCATAGGTAATCATAAGAGCTAACTAAGACATTTATGATGATTTTCAAATTGACACAAATCCGTTGGTCTTGGTTTGTATAGAAATATGTCAGCGCTTTATGGGTTAAAGCCAACCCAACCATTGTTGATGGGCTAACCAAGGGACAGGGGGAGTCGCAACCGCAAACAACCACCCCCCCCCCCCTGCCGCAGATCCGCCGCTGCTTACAGTGCTGTAAGGGTTAACCCTTTCAGTGTGTGTATAGACGTGATTACCACTTAGGCCTACATATATAGGCTACATATGGCTAATAAGTTAACTAAGTATAAGAACTATAACTGAGCCCTTGTCATACTGAATTGTCTGTTTCTATATCCATTTTTTAGTCATTTCCAGCTTCGATTGAAGAAAAATATATGTAGGCCCTATCTCAAATTATTTTACTGGATTAACCATTTCAGCGGGGGAGCCGACATTAAAATCTGATGTTTGCATACGTCAGAATAAGACGTCTTTTAGACGTCAGATTCTGACGTGTAAGGTCGATCCCAGAACTGAAAGAGTAAAATATTTCTAATGGCAGACTCATAACATTGTTATTCAAATGAAGCGGGAAGAGCTAACTGGTCATTTATGAAGATTTCAAATTGAAAAAACCCTTTGGCTTCTATCGTTTATATAAAGAATATTCCGGCGCTTTAAGTGTTATTGACTGATCATCTACCACAAACAATGATTGTTATTTTCAGAAACATTTCATTTGGTTTGAAACTTGTCTGAAATTATACGTAGGGGCTAATTACGGGTTTAGCTGGAGTGGGGTTGAAAGCTTATAGCACTGCGGACATGTGTAGCCTACGCAGGTGTTGCAGATCTCAAATAATTTGGTCTTTAAACCCTCACGATGCATTAAAGCATCACTTTGCATCTCGGAAGAATTACCTAATTTCCTACATCTGGAGGTTTTTAGAACGAAAATCTTCATGGAACTGTTTTAATAATTGCAATATATCTTTTTCATCTGCCACACACTTCAAGTCATCTTCATCCACTACAAGTCGAGAATGGCGACAACAATTCGCGTCTTGTAGTGCATGAAGATGACAATGGTAAACTCAGGTTTGAAAGGGTTAAATCATAACATGTCTGTTTTAACCCCTGTGTTGCTAGGCCCGTATATATATTGATAAAATAGTTTCCACAGGTCTTACAATACCTGATCAATGACCACTGTCAGTGTGTGTGTACACATACCCCAGTCATGATGTGACTGGCCAACAGGAAGCCTCACTGGCTTCACTGTGAATGCTTAAAGCTTAGTCATATTTGAAGCTCACGAAGATGTGCAATCACCACAAAGCCATCTCTGTCGTCAGTAAAATGACACCCAATTTAGGGGCAAAACACATGCGTCTGATGAGTAGTCGAGTCCCTGACCACTCACTATATATATTAATACATAGATTAACCCTCACAACGCTGAAATATTATAAATCATGGAGACCAAAGAGTTTTTTCAATTTCACATCATCATAGTTAGCTGTTTCTGCCTGTATTCATTTGAATACCTATATATGGGTCTAAAGCTATTGGCAATATATGAATTATTTCAGTGCGGGGACCGTCTTTATACTTCAGAATCTGACGTATAAAGACGTCAGATTCGGATTTAAAAAGACGGTCCCTGTGCTGACATAGAATAATGAATATCTAGATAATTATTTTATTTCAGATCCAATCATGTACAGTCAGGTATTGATGCTAGGGGTGGCGGTACTGTCATCACTGAGTCATATCGTGTGGAGCTGTAAGTTTAGAGAGGAGCATATCCCACCGACATTTTCCATGGAGGAGACGTTACACTTAGCACCATTAGTCGTCTACGGGACAGACGTATTACATTACATTGACCCTAATACCCATGATAACACTAATCCAGCAACAAATAACTATGTGGAATTTGAGGTAAGGCATTCATAACATGCAGTGTTTGCAAACAGTCAAAACCCAACTTGAGTGTAGGGGGTCCTAGGCCCTTTTCCAGAATTTTTTGAAACCACAAATTCTCTTAAAGCCATTCTATTGTTTTTAGATCAATCTATTATTGAAAAGTAAGACTATGGATACAAATAAAAAGCAGTAATTTTTTTCATCGGATATTTTTTCCAATTGGCACTTTAATACTTTGGCTAATAACTTATATTATCCTAAACAGGAAAGATAGAAGGCAGTGTATGTACACACCCAGTAAACACGCTACATTGAACCAATGCTGTTTTAACGTTGAACTATCATCTGCGATGCTGGCCCAACATTAGTTCAATGTATGTTGTTTACTGGGCAGATGACACTGCTACAGGAGTGTATTACTTGTTATTCACACAAAAATCAGTTACTCTTCTATAGGACTGTAGTACTTGTTATTTACACAAAAATCAGTTACTCACACAATATAAACGTATTATTTTCATAAAAAAGCGTAACTCACACAATAGAAATACTGTAGATCTGGAAATTTTCGCGTGATTAGATTTTCGCAAATTTGTGATTTTGGGACTTTTTCCGAATTCGTGAATTATCGATTTCGATGATAGGTAGCGATCATAATAATAATTTTCGCGAGATTCTTAAATTCGCGAATTTGTCTCTTCGCAAAAATTAATACCTCACGAATATTACCAGATCTACAGTAATGTATTATTTTCAGGTGAAGTGCATTATGAAGTCAGGAAACCAGACAATAGGGTCTGTAATCAGAGTGATAGGAGGTGCTATCAGACACAGCTGCCAAAGCAGAGGACCCGACCTGAACCACACCTATGTCATGTGTGTTGAACAGATCTCGCAGCTGAATCAGACTTATGAGATGTGGGAACCGGCGAGAACACGGCCCGGTATGTTTGAAGCCACGCAGGAGGTGCTCGATACCACAGCTAAAGTCTGCGGTATGGACTCCACTTTTCGAGAACCAGAAAGGAGCGATGACAACGCAGAGGACAGCTGCCCAGTTAAAACTCTAGCTGAGGGCGAGGAGTGTCTCACAGGACAAGGTCGTATGGTCACAGCGCCTGTCAAGATGGTTGGCATGATTACACTCGTCATGATATTGGCCAGAAATCTTAGCTAATTTTTTTCACATATAAGAAGCAGGGCTGGCGAGGCCCTCCAGCTGGTCCGGTTTGGGCTGCATAAGTTTACAAACAAGCTGTTTTTTTTTAATCAAATATTTTTGGCGAGCCCAACCAGTGATAATTTTGTATTATATGCAGTGCGAGTGCTGTGCATGTGCAGTGTGTATATGTGGGTTGACACAGCCGATCCGTATTGGTCGTGAGACTACTTTCTTTCACATAGTCCGGATGTAATCAGTCTGACCTCAATCCGACTGAACACCGGACCTATATACCACAGAGTTACCTGGGTCCGGCCATCACAAGCTCCTGCGGGCCCTTGGTAGCTGATCATCCCCAAAAGTGGTCATAGCTCTGAGACCCCCCCCCCCCCCATAGTCGTATCCTTTTAGTGGATGAATCTCAGTCCGTTGTTTGACCTACCCATTGAGCCTGTGGTTAGGGCCGGTTGCAGAAAAATCCCCATCATGTCCGAAACAAGCTTATGATTTTTACTTTATTACTAAAAAAATATATATAGTACTGACCTAAACAATTTCACTATATTGACGATGTATACAAAGTGCAGGTGTGGAAATGAAGCATTTAAATTTGCGATATCAGCATGTATTTTTTTTGAGATTGTACATTATGAAAGTAATTTTCCCCCACTCGAAGTTGTGCGTCTGGCAACCACAAGAACTTCAAAGTGGGTCAAAATTTACATTCTATAAGGGTTAACCCTTACAGCGCGGGGATCGACTTCAGTAGTCAGAATCTGACGTCTGTAGACGTCAGATTCTGACGACTGTAAGAGTTCAAAATATCTATAATGGCCGTAGACCCATAACATAGGTATTCAAATGAATTGGAAAGACTGGGTAACTAAGACATATATGATGATTTCGAATTGAATAAAAACCTGTGGTCTCCATGGTTTATACAGAAATATTTCAGCATTATAAGAGTTAAGGCTGTTTACATTATGTCGTCTCATTTTCAATCACCTTGCGATTCCCACCTCAACATGAATGAAAATGACACTATTTTATCAAGTACCCTAGTACCCAGTATAATATAGGAAATAAGGCCTCAGGACGACTTCATTTTTTTATTATATAAAAATTGTCATTATGTATAACGTGCAATAATAATATACAAGATATACAAAATGTGTCATTCATATTTTATTCATATACATGTATTTAAATTTTAATTGAAATTTAAAATAATTTATTTTTAGAATGCTGTGGCTAACCGTACGTGACTCTTCATAATGCAACTCTATGGGCAACCTTGTTTACGGAATTACTTCCATACAAATAGCCATTTCCTTTTTTTTATTAACGGGATAATTCATTATATTATAGAAACACAAAATGTATTGTTGATATTAAAATTTTCAAAATTGTTAACTTTTGAAACAGACGATATAATTACATGTTATATATAATTATGCAATGCACCATGTATAAAAATTATCTACAATTTCACGCTAAACATAGCACCTTCGTTCATCTTACAGCACAATAAATATTGAAAATCAAATGTGTTTTGTTATCACTGATAAGTCGTATCTGTGTATTTGTGATAAATTCACAATTTCTGATAGGTAAACATATCAGTGCGGGGACCGTCTTTATACGTCAGAATCTGACATCTGTAGACATCAGATTCTGACGTCCAAAGGCTATCCCCCCCCGCACTGAAAGGAATAAATTATTATTATATATATAATGGCCGTAGACCCATAACATAGATATTCAAATGAACCCCAAAGAGCTAACCCAAGACATTTATGATATTTCAAATAAAAAAAAAACCTTCAGTCTTCATGGCTTAAACAAATTCATCATTGTGTGGCATATACCAGCCAAGTTATGCAACAAATTGAGTGGATTTATGAGTACCATTGTTTACATTAATCCTAACAATATCTATCGGAAACTTTCACAAATATGGTAAATTATAACATATTTTAGTCCAGTGTTGAAGGTTATTGATTGTTGGTGTTTTTTAATGTATCTGCTTTGTGTGCAGAGTATTTGTAATAATTCATTTACCACGGGGAATGAAAATTCTGTATTTAATCTGTATTTTTGGGTTTTGAGAACTTTTGTGATGAAGCCTTAACCCTTACAGCGCCGGAATCTACTTTAGACGTCAGAATCTGACGTCTTCAGACGTCAGTTTCTGACGTCTAAAGACGTCAGATTCTGACGTCTAAAGACGATCAGGGTTATCTTATTTCACCTCAATCGTTCAAGACATTGTTATGTATACAACATTGCCCCTTGAATTATAGGCCCAGAATTGTGGGCTTTAAAGTACAAAGGAAGAAAAAAAGGCGTATTTTACCAGCTTATTCCACTGACCTGATGTTGTAATAGGTAATGTTAGAGTAAAGACGTTTTCTCTGGCCGCCATGTGACAGACTGAGTGTACACTGCCTATACCGAGAGGACCCGTACTGAGAAGGTGGTTTAATGTTGGCCCAGTGTCTCAGACGGTCTGCCAACGTGAGGAATGTGATTGCGGGCATGCGCACATTACATTATTTTATTTAATAATAAGAAGGTCCTTGTTTTCTATGAAATTGCCAGGTTTTAGTGTGATCTCGGCAGCTAATGAACCTCGTATATTTATTCTTGGTGAGAACCAGTCATGTGTTGATGTGATTATAAGGCTGGACAGTGACATGAGCAGATAATAAATATGTATGAATATGAGAAAAATATGGGAATATGAATCCGCCCAGTGACAGCGATGCGGTCTCTGTATGTACTGTGGTTATACTGTAGACGCATGTAGTCCGTATAAGAATTTCTGTATGACAACTTAGGGTATTCCCCACTGTACACGGTGTACACCTGGGGTATGCACACTGTTGCTGCCAGGGTGTTGCAGGGGAGACCGGGGCAAGTTGGAATGATCTACAAGTCTTAGTTTTATTGTCAAATTAATGACACCTTGTCGACTGTTTGAAATGTGCACACTGCTGCTGCTGGTGTTGTATGATGTAGTAGATGACATTTTGTGCCCCAGTAGTCCACAACTCCTGCCAAACATTGTGTTTATGACTGTATATTTAGCTAAAGGGGTCTGACTACACTAAGACAGGGTCCACATTCTTAATTAATATTATTTCTTGTGGAAATGTAGCCCAGCAAACAGGAGATGAAAACCGAATGTTGGGCCACCCTCTGCGACGCTGGCCCAGCATTAAGCAGACACTGGGTCAACATCTGGTGTTTGCTGGGGGCCTATAGCTCAATATGTGATTGATTTTTCGCTAATTTTCAAACCACATCCAATCATCTCCTTCCAATACAAGTCGAGTATTGTGACAGCAATTCGCGGCTTGTAGTGGATGAAGATGACAATGGTAAATTCAGGCTTGAAAGGGTTAAATCATCAAGATTAGATCTTAAACGTGATCTATCACCCTTTATATAGTTGAATAAATTTGTGACAAATAAATCAAAGTTGCCACAAGATGGGGCACAAGTGTTTCCTTATATGGGGTGCTTGGCTATCATGTGACCCTCTGAGAGGGTCACATGATAGCCAATCACCCCCATATCCCATATAAGGACTTAATTATTCATACCATATGAGGGGTGATAGATCACCTTTAATGTACACTCTCTACTATAGACCTACTACAATCTCTGGTTTAACTGATGAAACAAATATGAGTAATTTTCGTCTACTTGAAGTTGTGGTTCGTGGTAGCGAGACACCACTTCTGGTGGATGGAAATTTAAATTTATAAGATAAATTATAGCGCCAACATGAGTTGGGTTCGGCCGCAATGTAAATATTAGGCATATGTTCAGTGAAGCACAGCGACCCAGCTGCTATGGCCACTATGTCTTTTTTCTCTGTTTTAGATGAGCGCGCACATTAGATTTAGGCTGCGCATTTTCTGCCCAGCGCGCGCATTAGATTGTTGTCGATTTCGGAATAAAAACAGTCAATTTGGGAGATAAAAAAAAACATTTCGAAAAAAAACCTAGTTCATTTCGAGAGACAAAAAATATTTTTCCAGCTAGCTTTTTGGCTTGTTTTTTTTCATTAACTTTTTTTAACATAGGTCAAAAGTTTTTTTATAGTTTTTATATTTTTACAAAAATATGTCCAATGTTTTTTTTAGTTGGTCACCCTCGTTACAATTTCCAAAAATAGGTTTAATGTTTTTTTTCCTAAATGTTTTTTTTAACGCCCTCCCTCATAAGATTTTGGATTTTTTCTGATCTAGAGCAGAAAAATTAAACAAAGTGGCCTATAGGTTAAAAATATATCCATATGCTTCTGGCAAGTAAATCCCAGCAAAATGTTTTAATGTTGGGATTTAATGCTGGGCCACCGTCTCTGACGTTGGCCCAACATTAAACCAACATTGGGCCGACGTCTCGTGTTTGCTTTGATACATGATGGAATAGATGAGATGGTGCGCACCGCATAACTAACAATTCCTTTACTTTACCGTTTAGACTAGGTCAATAGGTATATGGGACGGACAAATTTACCCTTACAGACCCCCTGTTCACAATATGGATGTACATGTAGCCAACGCTCTATGTAGCCAATGTGTGTACACATACAAAATAATAGATGCTGTTTGTGGCATTTGTATTCATCCATACACGGAGAAACCTCACAAATGCAATAGAGATTTCTGAATAACAGGTAGAATTGTAGAAGACAATCAACCAAAGCAGGCTTTGTGTTCACGGTTGGCCCAACGTCTACGACGGCCCGCTGGCCCAACATCAATCCAGCATTGGATAACATCCCCATGTTTGCTGGGTTGGAGCAGATCCGCAGATCCAGTAAGCTTGAGACATACGCCCAATCTTGTTTCAATTTTGGCCCACCGTCTGCGACGCTGTCCCAACATTGAACCAACATCGGGTAAAATCGCAAGCACGCTAGGAGGGATACAGACCCCGCTTTATGCACATGTGGTTAGGATATTTATGTGTCATAGATTATGATATCAGAAATGCATTTCTGCGACCATGTCTATGTTAGGCCTATGTGTATATCCATATAGCGTGATTTTGATATAGCTCTATAGTTGCCATGGTCATCCCCTTAATACGGAAGCGGTGAAAAACTCTCAGGCACAATTGAGACTAGCTCTATAGCAGTCACGAGTGGTTTGCAGGCATATATTTTCTTTTTACAGTAAATAATTGGTAACCCAACTATAATCGTAATTAGTAACATCTAAGATTATCTGTAAACGTATTCGCGGTATCATAAATATATATAAATCACTTAGTTTACAGTGGTACATCATCAGTTATAATAATCATTGCTAAAATGAGTGCGCATAGGCGAAATGTCTTAGCCAAATTTGCTTATTTCAACTATTATCAGCCTTTACCAGATATTCCAATCCCACCCAGCAGGAAAAGTTAATTAATGATTAACACTTGCAGCGCGGGGATCGACTTTAAACGTCAGATTCTGACGTCTAAAGTCGTTCCTTGCACTAAAATAGTAAAAATTAAGTCGCCTTTTTATACTGGTCGTAGACCAATAACATTATCATAGGTATTCAAATGAAGCGGGAAGAGCTAACTAAGACATTTATGATGATTTCAAATTGACACGAATCCGTTGGTCTTGGTTTGTATAGAAATATGTCAGCGCTTTATGGGTTAAAGCCAACCCAACCATTGTTGATGGGCCAGCCAAGGGGGAGGGGGGAGTCGCAACCGAAAACAACCACTCCCCCCCCCTGCCGCAGATCTGCCGCTGCTTAGTGCTGTAAGGGTTAACCCTCTCAGTGTGTGTATAGACGTGATTACCACTTAGGCCTACATATATACATATGGTTAATAAGTTAACTAAGTATAAGAACTATAACTGAACCCTTGTCATACTGAATTGTTTGTTTCTATATCCATTTTTTAGTCATTTCCAGCTTCGATTGAAGAAAAATATATGTAGGCCCTATCTCAAATTATTTTACTGGATTACCCATTTCAGCGGGGGAGCCGACATTAAAATTTGATGTTTGCATACGTCAGAATAAGACGTCTTTTAGACGTCAGATTCTGACGTGTAAGGTCGATCCCAGAACTGAAAGAGTAAAATATTTCTAATGGCAGACTCATAACATTGTTATTCAAATGAAGCGGAAAGAGCTAACTGGTCATTGATGAAGATTTTAAATTGAAAAAACCCTTTGGCTTCTATCGTTTATATAAAAAATATTCCGGCGCTTTAAGTGTAATTAACTGATCATCTACCACAAACAATGATTGTTATTTTCAGAAACATTTCATTTGGTTTGAAACTTGTCTGAAATTATACGTAGGGGCTAATTACGGGTTTAGCTGGAGTGGGGTTGAAAGCTTATATAGCACTGCGGACATGTGTAGCCTACGCAGGTGTTGCAGATCTCAAATAATTTGGTCTTTAAACCCTCACGATGCATTAAAGCATCACTTTGCATCTCGGAAGAATTACCTAATTTCCTACATCTGGAGGTTTTGGAACGAAAATTTTCATGGAACTGTTTTAATAATTGCAATATATCTTTTTCATCTGCCACACACTTCAAGTCATCTTCATCCACTACAAGTCGAGAATGGCGACAGCAATTCGCGTCTTGTAGTGCATGAAGATGACAATGGTAAACTCAGGTTTGAAAGGGTTAAATCATAACATGTCTGTTTTTAACCCCTGTGTTGCTAGGCCCGTATATATATTGATAAAATAGTTTCCACAGGACTTACAATACCTGATCAATGACCACTGTCAATGTGTGTGTACACATACACCGGTCATGATGTGACTGGCCAACAGGAAGCCTCACTGGCTTCACTGTGAATGCTTAAAGCTTGATCATATTTGAAGCTCACGAAGATGTGCAATCACCACAAAGCCATCTCTGTCGTCAGTAAAATGACACCCAATTTAGGGGCAAAACACATGCGTCTGATGAGTAGTCGAGTCCCTGACCACTCACTATATATATTAATACATAGATTAACCCTCACAACGCTGAAATATTATACATCACGGAGACCAAAGAGTTTTTTCAATTTCACATCATCATAGTTAGCTGTTTCTGCCTGTATTCATTTGAATACCTATATATGAGTCTAAAGCCATTGGCAATATATGAATTCTTTCAGTGGGGGGACCGTCTTTATACTTCAGAATCTGACGTATACAGACGTCAGATTCTGATTTAAAAAGACGGTCCCTGTGCTGACATAGAATAATGAATATCTATATAATTGTTTTATTTCAGATCCAATCATGTACAGTCAGGTATTGATGCTAGGGGTGGCGGTACTGTCATCACTGAGTCATATCGTGTGGAGCTGTAAGTTTAGAGAGGAGCATATCCCACCGACATTTTCCATGGAGGAGACGTTACACTTAGCACCATTAGTCGTCTACGGGACAGACGTATTACATTACATCGACCCTAATACCCATGATAACACTGATCCAGCAACAAATAACTATGTGGAATTTGAGGTAAGGCATTCTTAACATGCAGTGTTTGCAAACAGTCAAAACCCAACTTGAGTGTAGGGGGTCCTAGGCCCTTTTCCAGAATTTTTTGAAACCACAAATTCTCTTAAAGCCATTCTAATTTTTTTTTAGATCAATCTATTATTGAAAAGTAAGACTATGGATACAAATAAAAAGCAATAGTTTTTTTCATCGGATATTTTTTCCAATTGGCACTTTAATACTTTGGCTAATAACTTATATTATCCTAAACAGGAAAGATAGAAGGCAGTGTATGTACACACCCAGTAAACACGCTACATTGAACCAATGCTGTTTTAACGTTGAACTATCATCTGCGATGCTGGCCCAACATTAGTTCAATGTATGTTATTTCCTGGGCAGATGACACTGCTACAGGAGTGTATTACTTGTTATTCACACAAAAATCAGTTACTCTGCTA
Organism: Flabesymbios commensalis; assembly: GCA_964017125.1. NCBI lineage: Eukaryota > Metazoa > Annelida > Polychaeta > Terebellida > Flabelligeridae > Flabesymbios > Flabesymbios commensalis. The sequence continues at coordinate 5,401,374 of OZ024903.1, read as the reverse complement.
TAGGACTGTAGTACTTGTTATTTACACAAAAATCAGTTACTCACACAATATAAACGTATTATTTTCATAAAAAAAGCGTAACTCACACAATAGAAATACCGTGGATCTGGAAATTTTCGCGTGTTTAGATTTTCGCAAATTTGTGATTTTGGGACGTTTTCCGAATTCGTGAATTATCGATTTCGATGATAGGTAGCGATCATAATAATAATTTTCGCGAGATTCTTAAATTCGCGAATTTGTCTCTTCGCAAAAATTAATACCTCACGAATATTACCAGATCTACAGTAATGTATTATTTTCAGGTGAAGTGCATTATGAAGTCAGGAAACCAGACAATAGGGCCTCTAATCAGAGTGATTGGAGGTGCTATCAGACACAGCTGCCAAAGCAGAGGACCCGACCTGAGCCACACCTATGTCATGTGTGTTGAACAGATCTCGCAGCTGAATCAGACTTATGAGATGTGGGAACCGGCGAGAACACGGCTCGGCATGTTTGAAGCCACGCAGGAGGTGCTCGATACCACAGCTAAAGTCTGCGGTATGGACTCCACCTTTCGAGTACCAGAAAGGAGCGATGACAACGCAGAGGACAGCTGCCCAGAAAAAACTGAGGGCGAGGAGTGTCTCACAGGACAAGGTCGTATGGTCACAGCGCCTGTCAAGATGGTTGGCATGATTACACTCGTCATGATATTGGCCAGAAATCTTAGCTAATTTTTTTCACATATGAGAAGCAGGGCTGGCGAGGCCCTCCAGCTGGTCCGGTTTGGGCTGCATAAGTTTACAAAAAAGCTTCTTTTTTTTTAATTAAATATTTTTGGCGAGCCCAACCACTGCTCATTTTGTATTATATGCAGTGCGAGTGCTGTGCATGTGCAGTGTGTATATGTGGGTTGACACAGCCGATCCGTATTGGTCGTGAGACTACTTTCTTTCACATAGTCCGGATGTAATCAGTCTGACCTCAATCCGACTGAACACCATACCTATATACCACAGAGTTACCTGGGTCCGGCCATCACAAGCTCCTGCGGGCCCTTGGTAGCTGATCATCCCCAAAAGTGGTCATAGCTCTGAGACCCCCCCCCCCATTGTCGTATCCTTTTAGTGGATGAATCTCAGTCCGTTGTTTGACCTACCCATTGAGCCTGTGGTTAGGGCCGGTTGCAGAAAAATCCCCATCATGTCTGAAACAAGTTTATGATTTTTACTTTATTACTAAAAAAATATATATAGTACTGACCTAAACAATTTCACTATATTGACGATGTATACAAAGTGCAGGTGTGGAAATGAAGCATTTAAATTTGCGATATCAGCATGTATTTTTATTGAGATTGTACATTATGAAAGTAATTTTCACCCACTTGAAGTTGTGCGTCTGGCAACCACAAGAACTTCCAAGTGGGTCAAAATTTACATTCTTTAAGGGTTAACCCTTACAGCGCGGGGATCGACTTCAGTAGTCAGAATCTGACGTCTGTAGACGTCAGATTCTGACGACTATAAGAGTTCAAAATATCTATAATGGCCGTAGACCCATAACATAGGTATTCAAATGAATTGGAAAGACTGGGTAACTAAGACATATATGATGATTTCGAATTGAATAAAAACCTGTGGTCTCCATGGTTTATACAGAAATATTTCAGCATTATAAGAGTTAAGGCTGTTTACATTATGTCGTCTCATTTTCAATCACCTTGCGATTCCCACCTCAACATGAATGAAAATGACACTTTTTTATTAAGTACCCTAGTACCCAGTATAATATAGGAAATAAGGCCTCAGGACGACTTCATTTTTTTATTATATAGAAATTGTCATTATGTATAACGTGCAATAATAATATACAAGATATACAAAATGTGTCATTCATATTTTATTCATATACATGTATTTAAATTTTAATTGAAATTTAAAATAATTTATTTTTAGAATGCTGTGGCTAACCGTACGTGACTCTTCATAATGCAACTCTATGGGAAACCTTGTTTACGGAATTACTTCCATACAAATAGCCATTTCCTTTTTTTTATTAACGGGATAATTCATTATATTATAGTAACACAAAATGTATTGTTGATTAAAATTTTCAAAATTGTTAACTTTTAAAACGAACGATATAATTACATGTTATATATAATTATGCAATGCACCATGTATAAAAATTATCTACAATTTCACGCTAAACATAGCACCTTCGTTCATCTTACAGCACAATAAATATTGAAAATCAAATGTGTTTTGTTATCACTGATAAGTCGTATCTGTGTATTTGTGATAAATTCACAATTTCTGATAGGTAAACCTATCAGCGCGGGGACCGTCTTTATACGTCAGAATCAGACATCTGTAGACATCAGATTCTGACGTCTAAAGGCAATCCCCGCACTGAAAGGAATAAATTATTATTATATATATAATGGCCGTAGACCCATAACATAGATATTCAAATGAACAGCAAAGAACTAACCCAAGACATTTATGATATTTCAAATTTAAAAAAACCCTTTAGTCTCTATCGCTTAAACAAATTCAACATTGTAAGGGTTAACCCTTAAAGCTCTGAAATACTTTTATACAAATCATGGAAAACAAAGAGTTTTTTCAATATGAAATAATCATAAATGTCTAAGTTAGCTTTTTTCGCTTCATTTGAATACCTATGCTATGGGTATACGGCCACAAAATATATTTTTACTCTTACAGTGCGGTGATCCACTTTAGACGTCAGAATCTGACATCTACAGACGTCAGATTTTCACGCCTGAAGTCGATCCCCGCACTGTAAGGGATTAATACAAGATACTGACCCTATGTTGAGATATTCCTTTGTGGAGCGTGGCATATACCAGCCAAGTTATGCAACAATTGAGTGGATTTATGAGTACCTTTGTTTACTTCAATCCTAACACTATCTATCAGAAACTTTCACAAATATGTTAAATTATAACATATTTTAGTCCAGTGTTGAAGGTTATTGATTGTTGGTGTTTTTTAATGTAGCTGCTGAGTATTTGTAATAATTCATTTGCCACGTTGAATGAAAATTCTGTATTTAATCTGTATTTTCAGGTTTTGAGAACTTTTGTGATGAAGCCTTAACCCTTACAGCGCCGGAATCTACTTTAGACGTCAGAATCTGCCGTCTTCAGACGTCAGATTCTGACGTCTTCAGACGTCAGATTCTGACGTCTAAAGACGATCTGGGTTATCTTATTTCACCTCAATCGTTCAAGACATTGTTATGTATACAACATTGCCCCTTGAATTATAGCCCCAGAATTGTGAGCTTTAAAGTACAAAGGAAGAAAAAAAGGTGTATTTACCGACTTATTCCACTGACCTGATGTTGTAATAGGTAATGTTAGAGTAAAGACGTTTTCTCTGGCCGCCATGTGACAGACTGAGTGTACACTGCCTATACTGAGAGGACCTGTACTGAGAAGGTGGTTTATTGTTGGGCCAGTGTCTCAGACGGTCTGCCAACGTGAGGAATGTGATTGCGGGCATGCGCACATGACATTATTTTATTTAATAATAAGAAGGTCCTTGTTTTCTATGAAATTACCAGGTTTTAGTGTGATCTCGGCAGCTAATGAACCTGGTATATTTATTCTTGGTGCGAACCAGTCATTTGTTGATGTGATTATAAGGCTGGACAGTGACATGAGCAGATAATAAATATGTATGAATATGAAAAAAATATGGAAATATGCATCCGCCCAGTGACAGCGATGCGGTCTCTGTATGTATTGTGGTTGTAGACGTGTGTGTGTAGGCTGTATGACAAGTTCTGTATGACAACTTAATTAGGGTATTCCCCGCCGTGCCGCTTACCCTCAGCGTGCACATGCTGCTGCCTCTGTGGCTATATCGCCCGTCAGCTACATTATGTGCACACTGCTGATGCTGGTGTTGTACATAATTATGATCATTGACGTGTAGACTACAGAATCAATGATATGATGTAGTAGATGACATTTTGCGCCCCAGTAGTCCACAACTCCTGTCCAACATTGTGTTTATGATTAACTGTACATTTAGTTCAAGGGTCTGATTACGCACAGACAGGGTCCACATTCTTAATTGATATTATTTCTTGTGGAAATGTTAGAGAATATTGACTCTAACATCGACATTTCCTTTTGTTATCACATAGCGTGGTAGGCCAGCAAACAGCAAGAGACGCAAACCCAATGTTGGGCCACCCTCTGCGACGCTGGCCCAACATTAAACAGAAACTGGGTCAACATTTGGCGATTGCCGGGGGCCTGCAGGTCAATATGTGAATGATTTAGTGATGATTAAATAAGCCTGCGCCCTAGGCCTACTTTGTCCAAATTTCAAATAATAATAATGCAGATTTATTTCGTACCTGAAGTACATAGGCTAATACATAGCATAGGCCAACACAAAGAAAAAAGAATTTGTAAATCATTCATTCATTGGCCGATTTTCATTCATTCATTTATTCATTTATTCGTTCATTCACCGGCTTGCTTGCTTGCGTAACTGATTTATTTATTTATTGCTTGAATTGTTTGTTGAAAATTTTCATTCATTTAAAACTGGAAATGCTAGCGCAATTTGCAGTTTTAAATGACAAAAGATATCACCTGGTACAATTTTTAAAAATAAACCTCTGTGAAAATAAATTATTTGATTAACTCTCTCACAAACTATTTTATGGATTTCCGTGGCATTTTATTTGATGTGAAACTTTCTGGAAACTGTGTATATTCAGTGCCAGCAGCACTAGGTTTAACCCTTGTAGCGCTAGCACCATTAATTATATCCCTTTTCAGACATGATTCAAAGTAAATAAAGTGTTAAGTGTCATTAAACTGTCTTGTGATATCAAATAATGGATTTTTATAAATACATCATTATTTTTCGTCATTTAAAGCTGGCCAATGCGTCGACAGAGGAAAAATAATGATAGATTCAAAGTAAATTAGGTGCCATTGAAATGTCTTGTGCCAGATAGGCCTACTTTTATCAAGTAACGGGGTATATTTTTCTGAATATAAATATTTTTTGTCATTTGAAGCTGGAAATTGCGTCAGCAATTCCCAGCTTCAAAAGAGGAAAAAAAAAATGTTACAAACAATTTAGCACCAGAAGGGTTTATTAGTACTTACTTTGTTTTGTCTGATATATATCTTGTGTATTATTTTGTTGCCGTTATTGTATTACTGTTTTCCAGCAGATACGAGAATTGACCCAATGTTGGCCCACCATCAACGACACTGACCACATCAGGCCGACATTTTGTCAATATCTCGTGCCTGAGACATTGACCTAATGTTGACCACCTACGATGCTGGTTCAACATTAGGTCAACATTGCGTCAAGTTTTGTTAGTTATTGCCCATTAAATCTAGTGTAGCATCTAGTCTTCATATTGCCATGAATTAGACAAACCAGTGACAGAGCTTGCCCTCTGAAAGGCAAGCCTCAAGGTTTCTTTTATTAGTATTTGCTTTGTTTTGTCTTGTCACTTTGTTCTGTTAGTGGTCTGTTATATTGTCACATCAGCGTTGCCTACAATCCTCTAAAAGCTACGTGTACTTTACCATTTATGCTGCCAATTTGTTTGTTGATACTTTTCATTCATTCGAAGCTGGAAAAGCTAGCGTAATTTACAGCTTCAACTTACAAAAAAAATACCCATGAGTGAAAATTAATTATTTGATTACCTGAGCTTCTATCAGAAATTATTTTATTGATTTCAGACTTTTTTCGGACAAATGAAATGAATTGGGCTTTAGGCCACCTTTGTGAACATATAGGCTAAACTGGGCCAGGAGAACCTCCTGAGGATGGTGAGATGATTGAGATGACACTGTCCTCCAGACACAGGATTCGAAATTCGAGCCCTGGCGGTCTGAGGCCAAGCACGCTACCTCTCGGTCACGGAGGCTCCCCACAATACTGACTTTCATACGTGGATGGGGAAGAAACATTTTTGTTTCTTTCAAACCGCCGAGACCGGGGACCAAACCCCGAACTCTGGCGTGAGAGGCAGCGGAGTTAACCACTACCCCAGGGCCCCCGCCCTTTTTCGGACAAGACGAAAGTAAATAAAGTGCCATTGGAATGTCTTGTGATAGGTAATCTTATCAAATAATGGATTTAGGAAAGTGCCATTTTTTCTGAGCATAATTTTTTTCGCCATTTGAAGCTGGAAATGGCGTGAGGATTTCCCGCTGTAAAGGAGGAAAAACATGTTACAAACAGTTTAGCAGCAGAAGTGTTTATTAGTATTTACTTTGTTTTGTCAGGTCAGCCGTCGACTACAATCCCAAGATGCAATATACCTCATGTTCAGGGCTGTATCCAGACTAAGACAAATGGGGGGTTACAGGTCGACGACCCAGTAATTGGGGGGTCTGGGGGCACGCTCCCCAGCAAATAAGGCATTTTCGGGATATTCGGGGGGGGGGGGGGGTGGAGGGGTTACAGACACCCAAAAAAAACCTGGAACTGTTTTAATAATTGCAATATATCTTTTTCATCTGCCACACACTTCAAGTCATCTTCATCCACTACAAGTCGAGAATGGCGACAGCAATTCGCGGCTTGTAGTGCATGAAGATGACAATGGTAAACTCAGGTTTGAAAGGGTTAAATCATAACATGTCTGTTTTAACCCCTGTGTTGCTAGGCCCGTATATATATTGATAAAATAGTTTCCACCGGACTTACAATACCTGATCAATGGCCACTGTCAGTGTGTGTGTACACATACCCCGCTCATGATGTGACTGGCCAACAGGAAGCCTCACTGGCTTCACTGTAAATGCTTAAAGCTTAATCATATTTGAAGCTCACGAAGATGTGCAATCACCACAAAGCCATCTCTGTCGTCAGTAAAATGACACCCAATTTAGGGGCAAAACACATGCGTCTGATGAGTAGTCGAGTCCCTGACCACTCACTATATATCTTAATACATAGATTAACCCTCACAACGCTGAAATATTATAAATCATGGAGACAAAAGAGTTTTTTCAATTTCACATCATCATCATAGTTAGCTGTTTCTGCCTGTATTCATTTGAATACCTATATATAATATGGGTCTAAAGCCATTGGCAATATATGAATTCTTTCAGTGCGGGGACCGTCCTTATACTTCAGAATCTGATGTATACAGACGTCAGATTCTGATTTAAAAAGACGGTCCCTGTGCTGACATAGAATAATGAATATCTAGATAATTATTTTATTTCAGATCCAATCATGTACAGTCAGGTATTGATGCTAGGGGTGGCGGTACTGTCATCACTGAGTCATATCGTGTGGAGCTGTAAGTTTAGAGAGGAGCATATCCCACCGACATTTTCCATGGAGGAGACGTTACACTTAGCACCATTAGTCGTCTACGGGACAGACGTATTACATTACATTGACCCTAATACCCATGATAACACTGATCCAGCAACAAATAACTATGTGGAATTTGAGGTAAGGCATTCATAACATGCAGTGTTTGCAAACAGTCAAAACCCAACTTGAGTGTAGGGGGTCCTGAGCCCTTTTCCAGAATTTTTTGAAACCACAAATTCTCTTAAAGCCATTCTAATTTTTTTTAGATCAATCTATTATTGAAAAGTAAGACTATGGATACAAATAAAAAGCAATAGTTTTTTTCATCGGATATTTTTTCCAATTGGCACTTTAATACTTTGGCTAATAACTTATATTATCCTAAACAGGAAAGATAGAAGGCAGTGTATGTACACACCCAGTAAACACGCTACATTGAACCAATGCTGTTTTAACGTTGAACTATCATCTGCGATGCTGGCTCAACATTAGTTCGATGTATGTTGCTTACTGGGCAGATGACACTGCTACAGGAGTGTATTACTTGTTATTCACACAAAAATCAGTTACTCTGCTATAGGACTGTAGTACTTGTTATTTACACAAAAATCAGTTACTCACACAATACAAACGTATTATTTTCATAAAAAAGCGTAACTCACACAATAGAAATACTGTAGATCTGGAAATTTTCGCGTGTTTAGATTTTCGCAAATTTGTGATTTTGGGACTTTTTCCGAATTCGTGAATTATCGATTTCGATGATAGGTAGCGATCATAATAATAATTTTCGCGAGATTCTTAAATTCGCGAATTTGTCTCTTCGCAAAAATTAATACCTCACGAATATTACCAGATCTACAGTAATGTATTATTTTCAGGTGAAGTGCATTATGAAGTCAGGAAACCAGACAATAGGGTCTGTAATCAGAGTGATAGGAGGTGCTATCAGACACAGCTGCCAAAGCAGAGGACCCGACCTGAACCACACCTATGTCATGTGTGTTGAACAGATCTCGCAGCTGAATCAGACTTATGAGATGTGGGAACCGGCGAGAACACGGCCCGGTATGTTTGAAGCCACGCAGGAGGTGCTCGATACCACAGCTAAGGTCTTCGGTATGGACTCCACCTTTCGAGTACCAGAAAGGAGCGATGACAACGCAGAGGACAGCTGCCCGGAAAAAACTCTAGCTGAGGGCGAGGAGTGTCTCACAGGACAAGGTCGTATGGGCACAGCGCCTGTCAAGATGGTTGGCATGATTACACTCGTCATGATATTGGCCAGAAATCTTAGCTAATTTTTTTCACATATGAGAAGCAGGGCTGGCGAGGCCCTCCAGCTGGTCCGGTTTGGGTTGCATAAGTTTACAAAAAAGCTTCTTTTTTTTAATTAAATATTTTTGGCGAGCCCAACCAGTGATAATTTTTTATTATATGCAGTGCGAGTGCTGTGCATGTGCAGTGTGTATATGTGGGTTGACACAGCCGATCCGTATTGGTCGTGAGACTACTTTCTTTCACATAGTCCGGATGTAATCAGTCTGACCTCAATCCGACTGAACACCGGACCTATATACCACAGAGTTACCTGGGTCCGGCCATCACAAGCTCCTGCGGGCCCTTGGTAGCTGATCATCCCCAAAAGTGGTCATAGCTCTGAGACCCCCCCCCCATAGTCGTATCCTTTTAGTGGATGAATCTCAGTCCGTTGTTTGACCTACCCATTGAGCCTGTGGTTAGGGCCGGTTGCAGAAAAATCCCCATCATGTCTGAAACAAGTTTATGATTTTTACTTTATTACTAAAAAAATATATATAGTACTGACCTAAACAATTTCACTATATTGACGATGTATACAAAGTGCAGGTGTGGAAATGAAGCATTTAAATTTGCGATATCAGCATGTATTTTTATTGAGATTGTACATTATGAAAGTAATTTTCACCCACTTGAAGTTGTGCGTCTGGCAACCACAAGAACTTCCAAGTGGGTCAAAATTTACATTCTTTAAGGGTTAACCCTTACAGCGCGGGGATCGACTTCAGTAGTCAGAATCTGACGTCTGTAGACGTCAGATTCTGACGACTATAAGAGTTCAAAATATCTATAATGGCCGTAGACCCATAACATAGGTATTCAAATGAATTGGAAAGACTGGGTAACTAAGACATATATGATGATTTCGAATTGAATAAAAACCTGTGGTCTCCATGGTTTATACAGAAATATTTCAGCATTATAAGAGTTAAGGCTGTTTACATTATGTCGTCTCATTTTCAATCACCTTGCGATTCCCACCTCAACATGAATGAAAATGACACTTTTTTATTATGTACCCTAGTACCCAGTATAATATAGGAAATAAGGCCTCAGGACGACTTCATTTTTTTATTATATAGAAATTGTCATTATGTATAACGTGCAATAATAATATACAAGATATACAAAATGTGTCATTCATATTTTATTCATATACATGTATTTAAATTTTAATTGAAATTTAAAATAATTTATTTTTAGAATGCTGTGGCTAACCGTATGTGACTCTTCATAATGCAACTCTATGGGAAACCTTGTTTACGGAATTACTTCCATACAAATAGCCATTTCCTTTTTTTTATTAACGGGATAATTCATTATATCATAGTAACACAAAATGTATTGTTGATTAAAATTTTCAAAATTGTTAACTTTTAAAACGAACGATATAATTACATGTTATATATAATTATGCAATGCACCATGTATAAAAATTATCTACAATTTCACGCTAAACATAGCACCTTCGTTCATCTTACAGCACAATAAATATTGAAAATCAAATGTGTTTTGTTATCACTGATAAGTCGTATCTGTGTATTTGTGATAAATTCACAATTTCTGATAGGTAAACCTATCAGCGCGGGGACCGTCTTTATACGTCAGAATCAGACATCTGTAGACATCAGATTCTGACGTCTAAAGGCAATCCCCGCACTGAAAGGAATAAATTATTATTATATATATAATGGCCGTAGACCCATAACATAGATATTCAAATGAACAGCAAAGAACTAACCCAAGACATTTATGATATTTCAAATTTAAAAAAACCCTTTAGTCTCTATCGCTTAAACAAATTCAACATTGTAAGGGTTAACCCTTAAAGCTCTGAAATACTTTTATACAAATCATGGGAAACAAAGAGTTTTTTCAATATGAAATAATCATAAATGTCTAAGTTAGCTTTTTTCGCTTCATTTGAATACCTATGCTATGGGTATACGGCCACAAAATATATTTTTACTCTTACAGTGCGGTGATCCACTTTAGACGTCAGAATCTGACATCTACAGACGTCAGATTTTCACGCCTGAAGTCGATTCCCGCACTGTAAGGGATTAATACAAGATACTGACCCTATGTTGAGATATTCCTTTGTGGAGCGTGGCATATACCAGCCAAGTTATGCAACAATTGAGTGGATTTATGAGTACCTTTGTTTACTTCAATCCTAACACTATCTATCAGAAACTTTCACAAATATGTTAAATTATAACATATTTTAGTCCAGTGTTGAAGGTTATTGATTGTTGGTGTTTTTTAATGTAGCTGCTGAGTATTTGTAATAATTCATTTGCCACGTTGAATGAAAATTCTGTATTTAATCTGTATTTTCAGGTTTTGAGAACTTTTGTGATGAAGCCTTAACCCTTACAGCGCCGGAATCTACTTTAGACGTCAGAATCTGCCGTCTTCAGACGTCAGATTCTGACGTCTTCAGACGTCAGATTCTGACGTCTAAAGACGATCTGGGTTATCTTATTTCACCTCAATCGTTCAAGACATTGTTATGTATACAACATTGCCCCTTGAATTATAGCCCCAGAATTGTGGGCTTTAAAGTACAAAGGAAGAAAAAAAGGTGTATTTACCGACTTATTCCACTGACCTGATGTTGTAATAGGTAATGTTAGAGTAAAGACGTTTTCTCTGGCCGCCATGTGACAGACTGAGTGTACACTGCCTATACTGAGAGGACCTGTACTGAGAAGGTGGTATATTGTTGGGCCAGTGTCTCAGACGGTCTGCCAACGTGAGGAATGTGATTGCGGGCATGCGCACATGACATTATTTTATTTAATAATAAGAAGGTCCTTGTTTTCTATGAAATTACCAGGTTTTAGTGTGATCTCGGCAGCTAATGAACCTGGTATATTTATTCTTGGTGCGAACCAGTCATTTGTTGATGTGATTATAAGGCTGGACAGTGACATGAGCAGATAATAAATATGTATGAATATGAAAAAACATGGGAATATGCATCCGCCCAGTGACAGCGATGCGGTCTCTGTATGTATTGTGGTTGTAGACGTGTGTGTGTAGGCTGTATGACAATTTCTGTATGACAACTTAATTAGGGTATTCCCCGCCGCGCCGCTTACCCTCAGCGTGCACATGCTGCTGTCTCTGTGGCTATATCGCCCGTCAGCTACATTATGTGCACACTGCTGATTCTGGTGTTGTACATAATTATGATCATTGACGTGTAGACTACAGAATCAATGATATGATGTAGTAGATGACATTTTGAGCCCCAGTAGTCCACAACTCCTGTCCAACATTGTGTTTATAATTAACTGTACATTTAGTTCAAGGGTCTGACTACGCAGGGTCCACTACAGACAGGGTCCACATTCTTAATTGATATTATTTCTTGTGGAAATGTTAGAGAATATTGACTCTAACATCGACATTTCCTTTTGTTATCACATAGCGTGGTAGGCCAGCAAACAGCAAGAGACGCAAACCCAATGTTGGGCCACCCTCTGCGACGCTGGCCCAACATTAAACAGAAACTGGGTCAACATTTGGCGATTGCCGGGGGCCTGCAGGTCAATATGTGAATGATTTAGTGATGATTAAATAAGCCTGCGCCCTAGGCCTACTTTGTCCAAATTTCAAATAATAATAATGCAGATTTATTTCGTACCTGAAGTACATAGGCTAATACATAGCATAGGCCAACACAAAGAAAAAAGAATTTGTAAATCATTCATTCATTGGCCGATTTTCATTCATTCATTTATTCATTTATTCGTTCATTCACCGGCTTGCTTGCTTGCGTAACTGATTTATTTATTTATTGCTTGAATTGTTTGTTGAAAATTTTCATTCATTTAAAACTGGAAATGCTAGCGCAATTTGCAGTTTTAAATGACAAAAGATATCACCTGGTACAATTTTTAAAAATAAACCTCTGTGAAAATAAATTATTTGATTAACTCTCTCACAAACTATTTTATGGATTTCCGTGGCATTTTATTTGATGTGAAACTTTCTGGAAACTGTGTATATTCAGTGCCAGCAGCACTAGGTTTAACCCTTGTAGCGCTAGCACCATTAATTATATCCCTTTTCAGACATGATTCAAAGTAAATAAAGTGTTAAGTGTCATTAAACTGTCTTGTGATATCAAATAATGGATTTTTATAAATACATCATTATTTTTCGTCATTTAAAGCTGGCCAATGCGTCGACAGAGGAAAAATAATGATAGATTCAAAGTAAATTAGGTGCCATTGAAATGTCTTGTGCCAGATAGGCCTACTTTTATCAAGTAACGGGGTATATTTTTCTGAATATAAATATTTTTTGTCATTTGAAGCTGGAAATTGCGTCAGCAATTCCCAGCTTCAAAAGAGGAAAAAAAAAATGTTACAAACAATTTAGCACCAGAAGGGTTTATTAGTACTTACTTTGTTTTGTCTGATATATATCTTGTGTATTATTTTGTTGCCGTTATTGTATTACTGTTTTCCAGCAGATACGAGAATTGACCCAATGTTGGCCCACCATCAACGACACTGACCACATCAGGCCGACATTTTGTCAATATCTCGTGCCTGAGACATTGACCTAATGTTGACCACCTACGATGCTGGTTCAACATTAGGTCAACATTGCGTCAAGTTTTGTTAGTTATTGCCCATTAAATCTAGTGTAGCATCTAGTCTTCATATTGCCATGAATTAGACAAACCAGTGACAGAGCTTGCCCTCTGAAAGGCAAGCCTCAAGGTTTCTTTTATTAGTATTTGCTTTGTTTTGTCTTGTCACTTTGTTCTGTTAGTGGTCTGTTATATTGTCACATCAGCGTTGCCTACAATCCTCTAAAAGCTACGTGTACTTTACCATTTATGCTGCCAATTTGTTTGTTGATACTTTTCATTCATTCGAAGCTGGAAAAGCTAGCGTAATTTACAGCTTCAACTTACAAAAAAAATACCCATGAGTGAAAATTAATTATTTGATTACCTGAGCTTCTATCAGAAATTATTTTATTGATTTCAGACTTTTTTCGGACAAATGAAATGAATTGGGCTTTAGGCCACCTTTGTGAACATATAGGCTAAACTGGGCCAGGAGAACCTCCTGAGGATGGTGAGATGATTGAGATGACACTGTCCTCCAGACACAGGATTCGAAATTCGAGCCCTGGCGGTCTGAGGCCAAGCACGCTACCTCTCGGTCACGGAGGCTCCCCACAATACTGACTTTCATACGTGGATGGGGAAGAAACATTTTTGTTTCTTTCAAACCGCCGAGACCGGGGACCAAACCCCGAACTCTGGCGTGAGAGGCAGCGGAGTTAACCACTACCCCAGGGCCCCCGCCCTTTTTCGGACAAGACGAAAGTAAATAAAGTGCCATTGGAATGTCTTGTGATAGGTAATCTTATCAAATAATGGATTTAGGAAAGTGCCATTTTTTCTGAGCATAATTTTTTTCGCCATTTGAAGCTGGAAATGGCGTGAGGATTTCCCGCTGTAAAGGAGGAAAAACATGTTACAAACAGTTTAGCAGCAGAAGTGTTTATTAGTATTTACTTTGTTTTGTCAGGTCAGCCGTCGACTACAATCCCAAGATGCAATATACCTCATGTTCAGGGCTGTATCCAGACTAAGACAAATGGGGGGTTACAGGTCGACGACCCAGTAATTGGGGGGTCTGGGGGCACGCTCCCCAGCAAATAAGGCATTTTCGGGATATTCGGGGGGGGGGGGGTGGAGGGGTTACAGACACCCAAAAAAAACCTGGAACTGTTTTAATAATTGCAATATATCTTTTTCATCTGCCACACACTTCAAGTCATCTTCATCCACTACAAGTCGAGAATGGCGACAGCAATTCGCGGCTTGTAGTGCATGAAGATGACAATGGTAAACTCAGGTTTGAAAGGGTTAAATCATAACATGTCTGTTTTAACCCCTGTGTTGCTAGGCCCGTATATATATTGATAAAATAGTTTCCACCGGACTTACAATACCTGATCAATGGCCACTGTCAGTGTGTGTGTACACATACCCCGCTCATGATGTGACTGGCCAACAGGAAGCCTCACTGGCTTCACTGTAAATGCTTAAAGCTTAATCATATTTGAAGCTCACGAAGATGTGCAATCACCACAAAGCCATCTCTGTCGTCAGTAAAATGACACCCAATTTAGGGGCAAAACACATGCGTCTGATGAGTAGTCGAGTCCCTGACCACTCACTATATATCTTAATACATAGATTAACCCTCACAACGCTGAAATATTATAAATCATGGAGACAAAAGAGTTTTTTCAATTTCACATCATCATCATAGTTAGCTGTTTCTGCCTGTATTCATTTGAATACCTATATATAATATGGGTCTAAAGCCATTGGCAATATATGAATTCTTTCAGTGCGGGGACCGTCCTTATACTTCAGAATCTGATGTATACAGACGTCAGATTCTGATTTAAAAAGACGGTCCCTGTGCTGACATAGAATAATGAATATCTAGATAATTATTTTATTTCAGATCCAATCATGTACAGTCAGGTATTGATGCTAGGGGTGGCGGTACTGTCATCACTGAGTCATATCGTGTGGAGCTGTAAGTTTAGAGAGGAGCATATCCCACCGACATTTTCCATGGAGGAGACGTTACACTTAGCACCATTAGTCGTCTACGGGACAGACGTATTACATTACATTGACCCTAATACCCATGATAACACTGATCCAGCAACAAATAACTATGTGGAATTTGAGGTAAGGCATTCATAACATGCAGTGTTTGCAAACAGTCAAAACCCAACTTGAGTGTAGGGGGTCCTGAGCCCTTTTCCAGAATTTTTTGAAACCACAAATTCTCTTAAAGCCATTCTAATTTTTTTTAGATCAATCTATTATTGAAAAGTAAGACTATGGATACAAATAAAAAGCAATAGTTTTTTTCATCGGATATTTTTTCCAATTGGCACTTTAATACTTTGGCTAATAACTTATATTATCCTAAACAGGAAAGATAGAAGGCAGTGTATGTACACACCCAGTAAACACGCTACATTGAACCAATGCTGTTTTAACGTTGAACTATCATCTGCGATGCTGGCTCAACATTAGTTCGATGTATGTTGCTTACTGGGCAGATGACACTGCTACAGGAGTGTATTACTTGTTATTCACACAAAAATCAGTTACTCTGCTATAGGACTGTAGTACTTGTTATTTACACAAAAATCAGTTACTCACACAATACAAACGTATTATTTTCATAAAAAAGCGTAACTCACACAATAGAAATACTGTAGATCTGGAAATTTTCGCGTGTTTAGATTTTCGCAAATTTGTGATTTTGGGACTTTTTCCGAATTCGTGAATTATCGATTTCGATGATAGGTAGCGATCATAATAATAATTTTCGCGAGATTCTTAAATTCGCGAATTTGTCTCTTCGCAAAAATTAATACCTCACGAATATTACCAGATCTACAGTAATGTATTATTTTCAGGTGAAGTGCATTATGAAGTCAGGAAACCAGACAATAGGGTCTGTAATCAGAGTGATAGGAGGTGCTATCAGACACAGCTGCCAAAGCAGAGGACCCGACCTGAACCACACCTATGTCATGTGTGTTGAACAGATCTCGCAGCTGAATCAGACTTATGAGATGTGGGAACCGGCGAGAACACGGCCCGGTATGTTTGAAGCCACGCAGGAGGTGCTCGATACCACAGCTAAGGTCTTCGGTATGGACTCCACCTTTCGAGTACCAGAAAGGAGCGATGACAACGCAGAGGACAGCTGCCCGGAAAAAACTCTAGCTGAGGGCGAGGAGTGTCTCACAGGACAAGGTCGTATGGGCACAGCGCCTGTCAAGATGGTTGGCATGATTACACTCGTCATGATATTGGCCAGAAATCTTAGCTAATTTTTTTCACATATGAGAAGCAGGGCTGGCGAGGCCCTCCAGCTGGTCCGGTTTGGGTTGCATAAGTTTACAAAAAAGCTTCTTTTTTTTAATTAAATATTTTTGGCGAGCCCAACCAGTGATAATTTTGTATTATATGCAGTGCGAGTGCTGTGCATGTGCAGTGTGTATATGTGGGTTGACACAGCCGATCCGTATTGGTCGTGAGACTACTTTCTTTCACATAGTCCGGATGTAATCAGTCTGACCTCAATCCGACTGAACACCGGACCTATATACCACAGAGTTACCTGGGTCCGGCCATCACAAGCTCCTGCGGGCCCTTGGTAGCTGATCATCCCCAAAAGTGGTCATAGCTCTGAGACCCCCCCCCCCATAGTCGTATCCTTTTAGTGGATGAATCTCAGTCCGTTGTTTGACCTACCCATTGAGCCTGTGGTTAGGGCCGGTTGCAGAAAAATCCCCATCATGTCTGAAACAAGCTTATGATTTTTACTTTATTACTAAAAAAATATATATAGTACTGACCTAAACAATTTCACTATATTGACGATGTATACAAAGTGCAGGTGTGGAAATGAAGCATTTAAATTTGCGATATCAGCATGTATTTTTATTGAGATTGTACATTATGAAAGTAATTTTCACCCACTTGAAGTTGTGCGTCTGGCAACCACAAGAACTTCCAAGTGGGTCAAAATTTACATTCTTTAAGGGTTAACCCTTACAGCGCGGGGATCGACTTCAGTAGTCAGAATCTGACGTCTGTAGACGTCAGATTCTGACGACTATAAGAGTTCAAAATATCTATAATGGCCGTAGACCCATAACATAGGTATTCAAATGAATTGGAAAGACTGGGTAACTAAGACATATATGATGATTTCGAATTGAATAAAAACCTGTGGTCTCCATGGTTTATACAGAAATATTTCAGCATTATAAGAGTTAAGGCTGTTTACATTATGTCGTCTCATTTTCAATCACCTTGCGATTCCCACCTCAACATGAATGAAAATGACACTTTTTTATTATGTACCCTAGTACCCAGTATAATATAGGAAATAAGGCCTCAGGACGACTTCATTTTTTTATTATATAGAAATTGTCATTATGTATAACGTGCAATAATAATATACAAGATATACAAAATGTGTCATTCATATTTTATTCATATACATGTATTTAAATTTTAATTGAAATTTAAAATAATTTATTTTTAGAATGCTGTGGCTAACCGTATGTGACTCTTCATAATGCAACTCTATGGGAAACCTTGTTTACGGAATTACTTCCATACAAATAGCCATTTCCTTTTTTTTATTAACGGGATAATTCATTATATTATAGTAACACAAAATGTATTGTTGATTAAAATTTTCAAAATTGTTAACTTTTAAAACGAACGATATAATTACATGTTATATATAATTATGCAATGCACCATGTATAAAAATTATCTACAATTTCACGCTAAACATAGCACCTTCGTTCATCTTACAGCACAATAAATATTGAAAATCAAATGTGTTTTGTTATCACTGATAAGTCGTATCTGTGTATTTGTGATAAATTCACAATTTCTGATAGGTATACCTATCAGCGCGGGGACCGTCTTTATACGTCAGAATCAGACATCTGTAGACATCAGATTCTGACGTCTAAAGGCAATCCCCGCACTGAAAGGAATAAATTATTATTATATATATAATGGCCGTAGACCCATAACATAGATATTCAAATGAACAGCAAAGAACTAACCCAAGACATTTATGATATTTCAAATTTAAAAAAACCCTTTAGTCTCTATCGCTTAAACAAATTCAACATTGTAAGGGTTAACCCTTAAAGCTCTGAAATACTTTTATACAAATCATGGGAAACAAAGAGTTTTTTCAATATGAAATAATCATAAATGTCTAAGTTAGCTTTTTTCGCTTCATTTGAATACCTATGCTATGGGTATACGGCCACAAAATATATTTTTACTCTTACAGTGCGGTGATCCACTTTAGACGTCAGAATCTGACATCTACAGACGTCAGATTTTCACGCCTGAAGTCGATTCCCGCACTGTAAGGGATTAATACAAGATACTGACCCTATGTTGAGATATTCCTTTGTGGAGCGTGGCATATACCAGCCAAGTTATGCAACAATTGAGTGGATTTATGAGTACCTTTGTTTACTTCAATCCTAACACTATCTATCAGAAACTTTCACAAATATGTTAAATTATAACATATTTTAGTCCAGTGTTGAAGGTTATTGATTGTTGGTGTTTTTTAATGTAGCTGCTGAGTATTTGTAATAATTCATTTGCCACGTTGAATGAAAATTCTGTATTTAATCTGTATTTTCAGGTTTTGAGAACTTTTGTGATGAAGCCTTAACCCTTACAGCGCCGGAATCTACTTTAGACGTCAGAATCTGCCGTCTTCAGACGTCAGATTCTGACGTCTTCAGACGTCAGATTCTGACGTCTAAAGACGATCTGGGTTATCTTATTTCACCTCAATCGTTCAAGACATTGTTATGTATACAACATTGCCCCTTGAATTATAGCCCCAGAATTGTGGGCTTTAAAGTACAAAGGAAGAAAAAAAGGTGTATTTACCGACTTATTCCACTGACCTGATGTTGTAATAGGTAATGTTAGAGTAAAGACGTTTTCTCTGGCCGCCATGTGACAGACTGAGTGTACACTGCCTATACTGAGAGGACCTGTACTGAGAAGGTGGTTTATTGTTGGGCCAGTGTCTCAGACGGTCTGCCAACGTGAGGAATGTGATTGCGGGCATGCGCACATGACATTATTTTATTTAATAATAAGAAGGTCCTTGTTTTCTATGAAATTACCAGGTTTTAGTGTGATCTCGGCAGCTAATGAACCTGGTATATTTATTCTTGGTGCGAACCAGTCATTTGTTGATGTGATTATAAGGCTGGACAGTGACATGAGCAGATAATAAATATGTATGAATATGAAAAAACATGGGAATATGCATCCGCCCAGTGACAGCGATGCGGTCTCTGTATGTATTGTGGTTGTAGACGTGTGTGTGTAGGCTGTATGACAATTTCTGTATGACAACTTAATTAGGGTATTCCCCGCCGCGCCGCTTACCCTCAGCGTGCACATGCTGCTGTCTCTGTGGCTATATCGCCCGTCAGCTACATTATGTGCACACTGCTGATTCTGGTGTTGTACATAATTATGATCATTGACGTGTAGACTACAGAATCAATGATATGATGTAGTAGATGACATTTTGAGCCCCAGTAGTCCACAACTCCTGTCCAACATTGTGTTTATAATTAACTGTACATTTAGTTCAAGGGTCTGACTACGCAGGGTCCACTACAGACAGGGTCCACATTCTTAATTGATATTATTTCTTGTGGAAATGTTAGAGAATATTGACTCTAACATCGACATTTCCTTTTGTTATCACATAGCGTGGTAGGCCAGCAAACAGCAAGAGACGCAAACCCAATGTTGGGCCACCCTCTGCGACGCTGGCCCAACATTAAACAGAAACTGGGTCAACATCTGGCGATTGCCGGGGGCCTGCAGGTCAATATGTGAATGATTTAGTGATGATTAAATAAGCCTGCGCCCTAGGCCTACTTTGTCCAAATTTCAAATAATAATAATGCAGATTTATTTCGTACCTGAAGTACATAGGCTAATACATAGCATAGGCCTACACAAAGAAAAAAGAATTTGTAAATCAATCATTCATTGGCCGATTTTCATTCATTCATTTATTCATTTATTCGTTCATTCACCGGCTTGCTTGCTTGCGTAACTGATTTATTTATTTATTGCTTGAATTGTTTGTTGAAAATTTCCATTCATTTGAAACTGGAAATGCTAGCGCAATTTGCAGTTTCAAATGACAAAAGATATCACCTGGTATAATTTTTAAAAATAAACCTCTGTGAAAATAAATTATTTGATTAACTCTCTCACAAACTATTTTATGGATTTCCGTGGCATTTTATATATGTGAAACTTTCTGGAAACTGTGTATATTCAGTGCCAGCAGCACTAGGTTTAACCCTTGTAGCGCTAGCACCATTAATTATATCCCTTTTCAGACATGATTCAAAGTAAATAAAGTGTTAAGTGTCATTAAACTGTCTTGTGATATCAAATAATGGATTTTTATAAATACATCATTATTTTTCGTCATTTAAAGCTGGCCAATGCGTCGACAGAGGAAAAATAATGATAGATTCAAAGTAAATTAGGTGCCATTGAAATGTCTTGTGACAGATAGGCCTACTTTTATCAAGTAACGGGGTATATTTTTCTGAATATAAATATTTTTTGTCATTTGAAGCTGGAAATTGCGTCAGCAATTCCCAGCTTCAAAAGAGGAAAAAAAAAATGTTACAAACAATTTAGCACCAGAAGGGTTTATTAGTACTTACTTTGTTTTGTCTGATATATATCTTGTGTATTATTTTGTCGCCCTTATTGTATTACTGTTTTCCAGCAGATACGAGAATTGACCCAATGTTGGCCCACCATCAACGACACTGACCCAACATCAGGCCGACATTTTGTCAATATCTCGTGCCTGAGACATTGACCTAATGTTGACCACCTACGATGCTGGTCCAACATTAGGTCAACATTGCGTCAAGTTTTGTGATTATTGCCCATTAAATCTAGTGTAGCATCTAGTCTTCATATTGCCATGAATTAGACAAACCAGTGACAGAGCTTGCCCTCTGAAAGGCAAGCCTCAAGGTTTCTTTTATTAGTATTTGCTTTGTTTTGTCTTGTCACTTTGTTCTGTTAGTGGTCTGTTATATTGTCACATCAGCGTTGCCTACAATCCTCTAAAAGCTACGTGTACTTTACCATTTATGCTGCCAATTTGTTTGTTGATACTTTTCATTCATTCGAAGCTGGAAAAGCTAGCGTAATTTACAGCTTCAACTTACAAAAAAAATACCCATGAGTGAAAATTAATTATTTGATTACCTGAGCTTTTATCAGAAATTATTTTATTGATTTCAGACTTTTTTCGGACAAATGAAATGAATCGGGCTTTAGGCCACCTTTGTGAACATATAGGCTAAACTGGGCCAGGAGAACCTCCTGAGGATGGTGAGATGATTGAGATGACACTGTCCTCCAGACACAGGATTCGAAATTCGAGCCCTGGCGGTCTGAGGCCAAGCACGCTACCTCTCGGTCACGGAGGCTCCCCACAATACTGACTTTCATACGTGGATGGGGAAGAAACATTTTTGTTTCTTTCAAACCGCCGAGACCGGGAACCGAACCCCGAACTCTGGCGTGAGAGGCAGCGGAGTTAACCACTACCCCAGGGCCCCCGCCCTTTTTCGGACAAGTAAATAAAGTGCCATTGGAATGTCTTGTGATAGGTAATCTTATCAAATAATGGATTTAGGAAAGTGCCATTTTTTCTGAACATAATTTTTTTCGCCATTTGAAGCTGGAAATGGCGTGAGGATTTCCCGCTGTAAAGGAGGAAAAACATGTTACAAACAGTTTAGCAGCAGAAGTGTTTATTAGTATTTACTTTGTTTTGTCAGGTCAGCCGTCGACTACAATCCCAAGATGCAATATACCTCATGTTCAGGGCTGTATCCAGACTAAGACAAATGGGGGGTTACAGGTCGACGACCCAGTAATTGGGGGGTCTGGGGGCACGCTCCCCAGCAAATAAGGCATTTTCGGGATATTCGGGGGGGGGGGGAGGGGTTACAGACACCCAAAAAAAACCTGGAACTGTTTTAATAATTACAATATATCTTTTTCATCTGCCACACACTTCAAGTCATCTTCATCCACTACAAGTCGAGAATGGCGACAGCAATTCGCGTCTTGTAGTGCATGAAGATGACAATGGTAAACTCAGGTTTGAAAGGGTTAAATCATAACATGTCTGTTTTTAACCCCTGTGTTGCTAGGCCCGTATATATATTGATAAAATAGTTCCCACAGGACTTACAATACCTGATCAATGGCCACTGTCAGTGTGTGTGTACACATACCCCAGTCATGATGTGACTGGCCAACAGGAAGCCTCACTGGCTTCACTGTAAATGCTTAAAGCTTAATCATATTTGAAGCTCACGAAGATGTGCAATCACCACAAAGCCATCTCTGTCGTCAGTAAAATGACACCCAATTTAGGGGCAAAACACATGCGTCTGATGAGTAGTCGAGTCCCTGACCACTCACTATATATATTAATACATAGATTAACCCTCACAACGCTGAAATATTATAAATCATGGAGACCAAAGAGTTTTTTCAATTTCACATCATCATAGTTAGCTGTTTCTGCCTGTATTCATTTGAATACCTATATATGGGTCTAAAGCCATTGACAATATATGAATTCTTTCAGTGCGGGGACCGTCTTTATACTTCAGAATCTGACGTATACAGACGTCAGATTCTGATTTAAAAAGAGGGTCCCTGTGCTGACATAGAATAATGAATATCTAGATAATTATTTTATTTCAGATCCAATCATGTACAGTCAGGTATTGATGCTAGGGGTGGCGGTACTGTCATCACTGAGTCATATCGTGTGGAGCTGTAAGTTTAGAGAGGAGCATATCCCACCGACATTTTCCATGGGGGAGACGTTACACTTAGCACCATTAGTCGTCTACGGGACAGACGTATTACATTACATTGACCCTAATACCCATGATAACACTGATCCAGCAACAAATAACTATGTGGAATTTGAGGTAAGGCATTCATAACATGCAGCGTAAACATGCAAATTTGTGATTTTGGGACTTTTTCCGAATTCGTGAATTATCGATTTCGTTGATAGGTAGCGATCATAATAATAATTTTCGCGAGATTCTTAAATTCGCGAATTTGTCTCTTCGCAAAAATTAATACCTCACGAATATTACCAGATCTACAGTAATGCATTATTTTCAGGTGAAGTGCATTATGAAGTCAGGAAACCGGACAATAGGGTCTGTAATCAGAGTGATAGGAGGTGCTATCAGACACAGCTGCCAAAGCAGAGGACCCGACCTGAACCACACCTATGTCATGTGTGTTGAACAGATCTCGCAGCTGAATCAGACTTATGAGATGTGGGAACCGGCGAGAACACGGCCCGGTATGTTTGAAGCCACGCAGGAGGTGCTCGATACCACAGTTAAAGTCTGTGGTATGGACTCCACCTTTCGAGTACCAGAAAGGAGCGATGACAGCTGCCCAGAAAAAACTCTAGCTGAGGGCGAGGAGTGTCTCACAGGACAAGGTCGTATGGTCACAGCGCCTGTCAAGATGGTTGGCATGATTACACTCGTCATGATATTGGCCAGAAATCTTAGCTAATTTTTTTCACATATGAGAAGTAGGGCTGGCGAGGCCCTCCAGCTGGTCCGGTTTGGGCTGCATAAGTTTACAAACAAGCTGGGTTTTTTTTAATCAAATATTTTTGGCGAGCCCAACCAGTGATAATTTTGTATTATATGCAGTGCGAGTGCTGTGCATGTGCAGTGTGTATATGTGGGTTGACACAGCCGATCCGTATTGGTCGTGAGACTACTTTCTTTCACATAGTCCGGATGTAATCAGTCTGACCTCAATCCGACTGAACACCGGACCTATATACCACAGAGTTACCTGGGTCCGGCCATCACAAGCTCCTGCGGGCCCTTGGTAGCTGATCATCCCCAAAAGTGGTCATAGCTCTGAGACCCCCCCCCCCCATTGTCGTTTCCTTTTAGTGGATGAATCTCAGTCCGTCGTTTGACCTACCCATTGAGCCTGTGGTTAGGGCCGGTTGCAGAAAAATCCCCATCATGTCCGAAACAAGCTTATGATTTTTACTTTATTACTAAAAAAATATATATAGTACTGACCTAAACAATTTCACTATATTGACGATGTATACAAAGTGCAGGTGTGGAAATGAAGCATTTAAATTTGCGATATCAGCATGTATTTTTATTGAGATTGTACATTATGAAAGTAATTTTCACCCACTTGAAGTTGTGCGTCTGGCAACCACAAGAACTTCCAAGTGGGTCAAAATTTACATTCTTTAAGGGTTAACCCTTACAGCGCGGGGATCGACTTCAGTCGTCAGAATCTGACGTCTGTAGACGTCAGATTCTGACGACTATAGGAGTTCAACATATCTATAATGGCCGTAGACCCATAACATAGGTATTCAAACGAATTGGAAAGACTGGGTAACTAAGACATATATGATGATTTCGAATTGAATAAAAACCTGTGGTCTCCATGGTTTATACAGAAATATTTCAGCATTATAAGAGTTAAGGCTGTTTACTTTATGTCGTCTCATTTTCAATCACCTTGCGATTCCCACCTCAACATGAATGAAAATGACACTATTTTATTAAGTACCCTAGTACCCAGTATAATATAGGAAATAAGGCATCAGGACGACTTTATTTTTTTATTATATAGAAATTGTCATTATGTATAACGTGCAATAATAATATACAAGATATAAAAAATGTGTCATTCATATTTCATTCATATACATGTATTTAAATTTTAATTGAAATTTAAAACCATTTATTTTTAGAATGCTGTGGCTAACCGTATGTGACTCTTCATAATGCAACTCTATGGGCAACCTTGTTTTCGGAATTACTTCCATACAAATAGCCATTTCCTTTTTTTTATTAACGGAATAATTCATTATATTATAGAAACACAAAATGTATTGTTGATATTAATTTTTTAAAAATTGTTCACTTTTAAAACGGACGATATAATTACATGTTATATATAATTATGCAATGCATCATGTATAAAAATTATCTACAATTTCACGCTAAACATAGCACCTTTGTTCATCTTACAGCACAATAAATATTGAAAATCCAATGTGTTTTGTTATCACTGATAAGTCGTATCTGTGTATTTGTGATAAATTCACAATTTCTGATAGGTAAACCTATCAGTGCGAGGACCTTCTTTATACGTCAGAATCAGACATCTGTAGACATCAGATTCTGACGTCTAAAGGCAATCCCCGCACTGAAAGGAATAAATTATTATTATATATATAATGGCCATAGACCCATAACATAGATATTCAAATGAACCCCAAAGAACTAACCCAAGACATTTATGATATTTCAAATTAAAAAAAAACCTTCAGTCTCCATGGCTTAAACAAATTCATCATTGTGTGGCATATAGCAGCCAAGTTTTGCAACAAATTGAGTGGATTTATGAGTACCATTGTTTACATTAATCCTAACAATATCTATCGGAAACTTTCACAAATATGGTAAATTAAAACATATTTTAGTCTAGTGTTGAAGGCTATTGAGTGTTGCTGTTTTTTAATGTAATAATTCTGTATTTCACCTGTATTTTCGAGTTTTCAGAACTTTTTTGACGGAGCCTCAAAAGAGTTTGAAAGTAGTTTGAGCCTTAACTATTGTTGTTAATTTTTTTTAGCAGGTCTATCAATTACTGTTTTGAGACCAGAGTATACCCTAAACCATCATTCTAATTTCTAATCATGCTAATAGACAAATTAGACTGACAACAAAGATTTGGAATATAAAAAAACATCAACATGCAACTCTTTTGCAATATATATATATATATATCTATATAAAATCACAACATTTGTATGCAGCACATAACATAAATACATTGATTTTTTAATCAAGCACAAATTTACAATTTCTATTTGGTGAAATTAGTAAATTGTTGAGTTTGAGAAGTAAACGTTTATTTATGAGATATGAGTAACCTAATTATTTCAACAAATCCATATGGCTCCGCAAGTGGAAATAAATTATTCCCAATACCTCCGAAACTAAGTTAAAGAAAATCATTAGCAGTTGAAAAACAACATTGAGGTTTACATAAATATGATTTTTACACAGTTTTTGTTAAAAGGATTCTGAGTTTGAGACAGAAATGGAAGCTGTATGGCTTTGTTCACTGTCAGATTGATCACCAGGTGACTCTGCTCTGTTACTGGACGTGGCTGAGAAATGATCGCTGTACTCGGGCTCGGGAGTCTCCCTATCACCACCAGGTGTCAGCCTGGTATCGACATCAGATTTCTGGTAACTTTTGATTGAGGAGTGGTCACTGGTAACGGCTTCATCACTCGTCTGTCTCTGAGTTAGCCTTCCCTCTCTCACCGTACTGACTTCCTCTGATCTCTTCTCTATGGAATGATCGTCAGCATTACCATCGGAGGTAGCAGCTTCTCTCGGAGAGCTGTCATCGTCTCTTGGTGTGGTTAACTCACCATTATTGTTTACAGCTGTCAGACTGTACACATCACTCACAAATCTTACATCATCAAATGTACCACGATCGCTACCATGATTACTACGTTCACGGTCATTACCAATTCCATGTTCACTACGCTCATGATAACTACCACGTCCATGGTCACTATGCTCACGATCACTATGCTGACCATCGCTTTGATCTGTATTGTGATTGTTACTGCTAATACCAACACTTCCTGTTTGAATCAACTGATTGTCATGTACTTTGTAAGGTTCATGAGTGACATCATCATTTTTTTCAGATCTTGGTGTGATTTCCCGATGATTTATTGTCTGTTTGTTTGTTTGCCGCGTGTGAGAGGATGACGCTGCCGTCTGGGCTCCATGCTGGGCGGCATCCATGCCCTCGAGTAACGCCTCATGAGGTGATGTCACAAACTCAGCTTTGTAAACGTGCGTTACTATCTCAGTGTTGATGTCATCCAGTTCTTTGGCAACGTCAGTCAAGCATTCATTAAATATGTCATCAGCCACACTATAACAAATAACAGAACATATTGAACTGGGGTACAAATTAAACTCAACAATGCAAATAAAAATGCTTTCACTAACTGATGGATATACTCTTAATCCTTGTACTACTGGGACAGTATATCGTGTCCTTGGATATGAAAGGGTGTGCATGCCCCTTTATAAAGTGGATACACACCCTACATATACATTGTGGATGTGACTTTACAAAGTGGCATACACATCCAATATATACATTGTGCAGATTGGACGCTGGCCCAACATCAATCCAGCTTAGGAAATACTCCACTCACCTCTGAACTATAAGCTGAGGATTAAAGTTGGCTGTGTTTCCTGTGGATTTATGTAGATATTGATGATACTCTCTTCGTGCTTGTTGAATACGAGACAGAGATTGAGGTGCCAGGTAGAGGCGTGTAGGAGGTGTCACGACCGGGGCAGTCGGCTGATGGAGTGACCTAGCAAGGGCGGGGTAATGTGACAACTGTAGCTGCTCTGTATGACCGGAAGCAGGCGGCTTCGTAAACAGTATTGCCTCCTTGTCATTTCCTGTCGTCAACCTGAAAACATTTTATGTTGTTAAACTTAAAGCTAACAGGATATTATTTGAACAAGTGTTGTATTGTGTCATGAAAATAAACAGAAATAAAAACATAATTTAAAACATGACCAATGAAATTGCTATAATGCTCAAATTCAGTATCAATATCAAGAAAATGTTTTATTCATTTTGAGAGTATTTTATTTGGTTGGAAACTAGCTTGAACCCGTGTATGTACAGGTTTATTTTATTTTATTTATTTATTAAGATTTGCCAAATACACAGTATACATTACTTTGTTCAATGATAACAAAAAATAGTCATGATAATACTGTTGGCTGGGACATGGCATCAGATATGTGATATCTATGCTAGGCCTGTCCCATAACCAGATAACAATGTTATTTAAGTATGTGTGCAGAAATTATGAAAAACGCATTCCAGCAAAATACGAGACGCCCATCAAACGCCAAATCAATGCTGGCCCACCGTCTACGACGCTGGCCCAACACCGACTCAACACCAGGTGAACTTCCCGTGCCTGCTGAGATGTGTCAAAAAGAAAAAGAGAGAAAAGTGTTTCATGCCTGGCGACATCGCGGACAGCAATAAACGGTAACCCACGTGCAAGAGTTGTCAATATCATAGGTCGTGGTCAACTTTACAATGTAAAAATTATATAATAGTTTCTTAAAAGGTTTGACAAATCCATTGCGGTAATTAATTTGTTTTATTGTGTTCGGCAGGATATTCCACATTTTTACTACCCGATTAGAGAAAAATAGCCCAGCCAATTCAGAATTAAAGCGTACAGATCTTAAAGGCAAGACCTGTTGACCTAGCCCAGTTATAGAGGTGTCAGCGTTATAAAAAGAAAGAATATGTCTAATATCTATATCTATGAAATTATGTATACATTTATATAGAAAACACAAGTCGTTGATATCTTTAATAAAAGACAAAGGAAGTAATTTGGTGTTATGTAGTCTGGTTAGGTAATCCGACACATAATCATTAAGAATATATTTCGTGGCTTTACGTTGTATACGTTCAATCTGGTTGAGATCTGCCTTGCTACAGGAATAAACAATTGATGCGAAAATAACGGTTTAACCAAAGTTGTATATAGGTGTAGTTTGACTCTATATGGAGCATTGAATCCGACTGTACGCTTTATCAGGCTAAGCATTCTGTTCGCCTTGCTAATTTTAGTGGCAATATGACTTCTCCAGGTTAAGGAAGAATTAATTAGTAGTCCTAGATCATTAAACTCTTCAACAGATTCTAGATGAATGTTATTTAAATGGTATTGAAAATTATGTTTAAAAGATCTGGCTATTGTGAGGACTTTGCACTTGGTACCATTAAAGAAAAGCATCAAAATATCACTCCAACGTGTAAAAATATTCAAATCGCTTTGAAGGTCTACACAATCCTGCATTGATTTAATTTCTCTTCCAATTTTTGCATCATCAGCATATAGAGTTTTAAGTGATATATTTCAAATATTGTCCACAATGTCATTCACATATAATATAAAAATTAATGGGCCAAGTATTGACCCTTGGGGTACCCCAGATCTAACAGGTAGTTTAGTAGACATGCTACCGTGAATTAATACTCGCTGGTATTGATTATTTAGATAACTATGAAATCAGTTTAGCAGCGTCCCATTAAAACCGAAAGTCTGAAGTTTATGTATTAAGAGATGATGTGGAACTGAATCAAAGGCTTTTGTAAAATCAAGATATATAACGTCAGTTTGGCCACCAGAGTCTAAAATTTTTGAGATTTTGTCATAAAAAACATATAATTGAGATTCTGTTGAGCGTCGTTGGACAAAACCATACTGGTTGTTAGAAATTAAATCTTTGATTTCTGGATAAATTATGTTGCAGATTGCACGTTAAAAAATTTTGCTTAAAATACTAAGTAAAGATATAGGCCTATAATTTTCGCAATTAGTTCTATCACCTTTCTTAAAAATGGGACATATATTAGCCATTTTCCAGGAATTAGGAAATATGCCAGCTTGCAAAGATATGTTTAACAGTTTGGTAAAAGAAGGTGCCAGTTCCTTAGCACAATTCTTTAGAAATACACCTGGAATGCCATCCGGCCCTGTCGCTTTGCATGTGTCTATATTCTGTAATATAATGCGGACTTCAGCAACTGATAACTGTACAATTGAGAGATTAGGATTATTAAAACTATTGATGGGAGGAAGGTTATCCGTATTATGGACGTGAGTAAAGTTTGAATAAAAGAAATTGTTAAAATAATTCGCTACAACTTCATTTTATTTCAGAAGGGATATGTTTACTTTTTGTCTTTGAGCGAGTCCTTAGTATATTTATTGTATTTTTGATCTATCATGTTCTGGAGACTGTTTCTCAGTCGACGGTATTTAGCCCAAGCACTCTGGGTGTTAATCCTCCTAGCCCGTTTGTGGCAGTCTCTTTCTTTTTGCTCAGATTTATTACCTCACTGTCAATCCAAGCGGGAGAATTAATGTCACGAATAATGCGACGGGGTACAAATGTATTTAATGTTTCTTCTAATTTAGAGACCCAATTATCACAAATACGATTAATGTCGGGTATACCCACTGAGTCACTAACTATGTCGATGAGATCAGCATCAGTTAAATATACCTTCACTTTAGTCCAATCCACATTCCTATAGTCAAAAACTGATCTAGTCAGTTTATTATTTTCAAGGCCACTAGCCTTGATAGAAAAATTTATAAGGTAATGATCCGATGGTAATAGGTCCTGTTCAACATCTATATCCGTAATTAAATGGGGTGATGTAGATAATATTAACTCTAATCTGTTACCATTTTGATGGGTTGAGCACATAACTATACGTTTTAAACAGAATTCTTGGAATATATCATAATAGTACCAGTAGTTATTATTATCCGTAAGCGGAACATTCAAGTTAAAGGCAAAGTCTGGTAAAATAAAATCACCCATAACAAGACTGTTGGAGAAACCTTCTTCTCGTATACGACGGAGACAGGTTTCTAAATTTTGCGGAAATTCCACAGAGTTATCAGACGGTGGTCGGTAATAAGTCAGAAGAGCTATCCTCCGGAGTTTAGGAATAATTATTTCAACAACAATGATCTCATAATGTCGATCATTCTGTACCATTATATCAGGTCTCAGTTTTGAATAAATACTCGTGTGGATAGCTGTTAAAACGCCACCGTACCCTCCGCGATCCTTTCTATAAATATTAAAATCAGCTTCAGGTAATATTTCACAGTTTGTGATATCTTCTGTACACCACGACTCGGTTACTGAAATGATTTTTGCTTGTTTTAACTCTACGAGTGATTAAAAATCTTTTAATTTATTTCTAGTATTAACCCTTTCCATGCCCAATAATTCAGCCCCTGCCTATTTCTACAATGCCTAATTACTCTAGCATAATGGTTATTTTGGCTAAGAAAACTAATTCAGATTCATCAGTAGGCCTACAGAACACCATTCATAGTGAACTCCCATATTTGTAACTGGCAATGTATGGTGGGACGGGTTAGGGTTGCACTTTACTGGGGTTGAACGCAAAATTCATGCCGAGGTCATGTCAAGGTCATATGAAGGTCAATCTCGATAAAAAATACAACAAATTGCCATTTTATGCCTTCGATCTTGATTTATGCGTGAGCTAAGTGTTATATAGTTGGATCATTCTATTTCAGAAGGTGTCGCAAGTAGTTTTAATGTACCCGAGTAGTGATAGCCCCTTAGGATTTCCCTTATTTTCACCTTCAGATATATTCACTATTCAATTCCCCCTTATCCAGGACTAAAATTGAATGCCAAAAGTGACCAAATATAGTAGTGTGGAACTATGCCTTAAATTGCAACAAATTTACATATGACTGTGTGGAAAGGGTAACACGGGTTGGAGTTCCACTATAGGCCTACTGAGGTGGTGTGCAAAGGTCATTCCAAGGTCATATCAAGGTCATATAAAGGTCATATAAAGGTTAAACTCGATAAAAAATACAAAAAATACCGTTTTATGCCTTCTAACTTTATTTATGCGTGAGCTAAGTGATATATATATATGACTGTAGCTGGATCATTCAGGGTCAAGCACTATTTTAGAAGGTGTTTCAAGTAGTTTTAGGGTAATAACGGTACCTGAGGAGTGACATTATAGGTGCGGTACGAGATTCCGAAAGGCATAGTCGTTGCGCTACCCGGGAGCTCTCATAACACATATTCAGAGCAAGAAGTCACGCCATGAGGCAGACGCTGAATAATGCTGACTAAAGAGGCTGCAAACTGATAAGATCGGTTTCTCGCATTGAGGTAAAAATTACACATCAACCAGAAATAGTGCGACGTGACCCAGATAGGCCTATATATAGAGCAGACATCAGATAACGACGAGACACGCAACAAACACAGCCGTAATTTGCACCAATGCTTGGTTAATGTTGGTGCAACGTCGCAGACGTTGGGCCAAACATTAAACCAGCATCTGTTGAACTAGTCCAGTGGATTTTGACTAAAGCGTGTTTCGCGGTATGGACGATGTTTTATGATTGATTCTGATACTATGGGGTGTCCCGAGCAGAAATCAGCCGGGTGCCACTTTGGCACCCTTGGGCGGAATTTTTTAGGGGGAAAACAAAATGGCCGCCAGATATTTCAAGGTCAAATATGTTTTATTCAACAAATGAAGCCAGGAACAAGTGTAATACCTCATTTTCATGTGATTTTTACTGGGCAATCCATTTCTTGTATTATTTTTATGCTATAAGGTCATCTTCAAGGTCAAAACGTCAATTTCAAGGTCAAATAAGCAAAAATACCCTTTTTAACAAATAAAGCTAGGAACATGTGTAATACCTCTTTTTCGTTGGATTTTGTCTGAAAAATCTATTTATGGTATTATTTTGGTGATCCAAGGTCATCTTCAAGGCCGAAAGGGCATTGCCAAGGTCAAAAACAAAATGGCTGCCAGATATCTCAAGGTCAACTATGATTGTTCAACAAATGAAGCCAGGAACAAGTGTAATACCTCATTTTCGTGTGATTTTGACCGGGCAATCCATTTCTTGTATTATTTTCATGACTCAAGGTCATTTTCAAGGTCAAAAAGTTAATTTCAAGGTCAAATTAGCAAAATTACCATTTTTAACAAATCAAGCTAGGAACATGTGTAATACCTCTTTTTCATGTGATTTTGTCTGAAAAATCCATTTATGGTATTATTTTGTTGATCCAAGGTCATTTTCAAGGTCGAAAGGTCATTTCCAAGGTCAAAATGTAAAAATATGATCTTTTCGAAACAAAATAGGAAGTAGTGTAATACGTCTTTTTGACGTGATTTTTGACTGAATAATCTATTCTTGATACTATTTTGATGATAAAAGGTCATCTTCAAGGTTAAAATGTCAATTTCACGGTCAAGTAAAGGAGAATATGATTTTTAACAAATACAGCTAGAACATGTGTAAAAAACTTTTTTTTCGTGGGATTTTGAGCGAAAAATGTCTTTTTCCTATTACTTTGGTGATTTAAAGTCATCCTCAAGGTCAAATATATCTTTTAGCGTATAAGCTAGAAATTGGAGCATGTATACTACCTTGTGTTGGGTTTTATTTTGCCTGGATAATCTAATTCTGTTGGGTTTAAATGATCAAACATGCTCAAGGTGAAGGCATCGGCTCGAAGGCATTGAATGGCAATTAACAGAGATGTGTTAAAGAGTGATGGAAAAGTTCTAACGGTCGATGAGGAAGTATTAAAGGGCAATGAGAAGGCGATAAAGGACAATGAAAAGGCATTAAAGGGCAATGAGGAGGCATATTATAGAGAAATGAGGAGGCGTTAATGGGCCACAAGAGGCGTTACAGAGCCACCGAGGGCCTTTTAAGGTGAGAGAGAGGCATTATGGAGCTATGGAGAGGCACTAAAGGGAGACAATAATGCGTCTTCATAGCTTTTAGTTTAATGCCTCTTCTTTGCAATTGAAGGCCTTTCTTTTGCCCTTTAACGCCTCTTCTTCGCCCTGAACGTCCTTTTAGTTTAACGCCTCTTTATTGCAATTGAAGGCCTTTCTGTCGCCCTTTAATGCCTCTTCTTCACACTGAACGCTTCTCCATTGCTCTTTAATTTAACTCTCCGTCACATTTTAAAGCTTTACCATCAATCTTCAACGCCTCCCCATGGTCCTTCGACACCTCCCCATCGCCATTTATCGTCTCTCATTGCCCTTCAATGCTTTTGAATCTACCTTTATATTTTTTCTTCTTCCTTTAACGCCTTTCCGTCACCCTTTAACGCTTCTTTGGTGAAATTTACCGCCTCCTCATCGCCCTTTACTGGATTCCCATCACCATTTAATGCCTCTCCATCACCATTTACCGCCTCTTCATCTCCCTTTAACCCTTTAGCATCACCATTTAACGCATCTGCAGCATCTTTTTTACGCATCTCCATCAACCTTTAACACTTTTTCTTGGCCCTTTAACGCCTTTCTGTCACTCTTTCTAATTTTTCTCAGTTGCCCTTTAGCGATTCCCCGTCATCTTTAACGCCTTCTCATCGCCCTAAAACACATATCCATCACCCTTTAGCACCACCGCATCACCTGTCATTTAATGCTTCCTCGTCACCCTCTAACGCCATTCAATAACCCTTTCATGCCACCCACCAACACATCCCGTCACCCTTAGCGCCTCTTCGTTGTCCTTCAACGCCTCCTCATTGCCCATTAACGCCTTCCCATCGCCATTTAACTCATCTGCAGCGCCTGTTAGCGTCTCTTCATCACTCTTTAATGCATCTCCATCAACCTCTATTACTTTTCCAATGCCCTTTGACGTCTCAGTCACCATTTAACGCTTCTCTGTCGCCCTTTAACAATGCTCCATTGTTTTAACACTTTCTACTCACCCTCACACGCTTATCCAGCACACTTCAACTCCTCCCCATTGCCCTTCAGCGCTTTTCCATAGTCGTTTAACGTTTCATGGTCGCCCTTTAACGACTCCTCATCACCCATCACCGCCTTCCCATCGCCATTTAAAACTTTCCCATCACCATTTAATGCCTCACCATCGCCCTTTACCACATTCGCATCGCCATTTAACGCATCTGCAGCGCCTATTAGCGCCTCTCCATCAAAGTTTAATGCATCTACATCACTTTTAACACTTTTTCCGCCTTTAACGCCTTTCCATCGCTCTTTGACGTCTCTCCGTCACCATTTAACGCTTCTCCATTGCCCTTTAACGATTCTCTGTCTTCTTTAATGCCTTCTCATTGCACTTAGTCACCTATCCATCAACCATTAGCACCGCCCCATCACCTGTTAACGTACTTCTTTGCCACCGTTCCATAGCCCTTTCATGCCACCCCGCCACCTTTCAATGCATCTTGTCGCTCTTTAACGCCCCATTTTTGCCCCTTAATGCATCCTCGTTGCCATTCACCGCCTCCTCATTGCCCTTCAATGCCTCCTCAATGCCCTTTAATGTCTACTCATTTTCTTTTACCCCTCTTACTCGCTCTTTAGCGCCTTTTGGGCGCCTTTTAGCAACTCGTCGACATCCTTTAATGCCTCCCCTTTGTCTTTTACCGCCTCGCTGTCACCTTTTACCGCCTCTCCATTGATCTTTTATGCTTTTTCGTCGCTATTTGACGCCTCTCCGTGACCCTTTGATGCCTTCTAGTTGTCTGATCATTTCACTCTGCATATGTTTATTCATTAAAACCCTACTAGACTTAGATTATCCGGTTAAAGATACACTAAGACAATTTATTATGTGTGCTCCAATATGTAGAATACTACGTTAAAATAATATTTGACCTTGATATTTACATTTGACCTAGAGGATCACCTCAAATAACCAAAATCATACCAGAAAGATATTGTCCTAGCTTTATTCGTTGAAAATCATATTTTCGCTTACCTGACCTTGAAATTGACACACTGACCTTGAAAATGACCTTTAATTATAAAAATAGTAGCAGAAATGGATTATTTGTCATTATTACACTAAAAAGACGTACAACACTTTTTGCTATTTATGTTCGTTAATTGAATTTTATTGACCTTGAATTGAAATTGACCTTAAAGATAACCTTTAATCACTCAAATAATACTATAATTGGATTTGTCAGTCAAAATCCCATAAAAAGAGGTATTACACACATTCCTAGCTTTATTTGTTAACAAGAGCACACTCGATAATAGCCCGCCGCCGAATTATGATAAAGAAAGTAAAGACGAATGTCATCACGTAAATAACAACCCAAGATATAAATGGTATGTTAAATAAGATAGATACATGTATAATATGATATACTATATAATACTTGCATAGACTACAAGGTCAAATTATTGACGTAAAATGAGAAAAATCGCAATAAATCGGCCATTTTGAATTTTTTTTCAGCCATTATTGAACTTGTCCAAGAACTACTTATTAGTAACATGCATAACAAATTTGAAGAGGATATGTGAAAAACTTTTAAAGTTATCGCGCCCACAAGGTTAAATTATTGACGTAAAATGAGAAAAATCACAATAAATCGGCCATTTTTTTTTTTTTTTGCAGCCATTATTGAACTTGTCCAAAAACTACTTATAAGTAACATACATAACAAATTTGAAGAGAATATGTGAAAAACTTTTCAAGTTATCGCGCCCACAGGGTCAAATTATTGACGTAAAATGAGAAAAATCCTAATAATTCGACCATTTTTTTTTTTTTTTCGGCCATTATTGAACTTGTCCAAGAACTACTTATAAGTAACATGCATAACCAATTTAAAGAGGGTATGTGAAAAACTTTTCAACTTATCGCGCCCACAAGGTCAAATTATTGACGTAAAATGTGAAAAATCGCAATCAATCGGGCTTTTTTTTTTTTTTTCGGCCATTATTGAACTTGTCCGAGAACTGGTCATTAGTAACATGCATAACAAATTTGAAAAGGATATGTGAAAAACTTTTCAAGTTATCGCGCCCACAAGGTCAAATTATTGACGTAAAATGTGAAAAATCGCAATAAATCGGCCATTTTTTTTTTTTTTCGGCCATTATTGAACTTGTCCGAGAACTGGTCATTAGTAACACGCATAACAAATTTGAAAAGGATACGTGAATAACTTTTCAAGTTATCGCGCCCACAAGGTCAAATTATTGACGTAAAAGGTGAAAAATCGCAATAAGTCGGCCATTTTGAATTTTTTTTCAGCCATTATTGAACTTGTCCGAGAAGTGGTCATTAGTAACATGCAAAACAAATTTGGGAAGGAAACATGAAAAACTTTTCAAGTTATCGCGCCCACAAGTAAATGTTAACGCCGACGCCGACGCCGACGCCGACGACGCCGAACTTCAATTGCAATAGCCCACCTTTTTTAATTAAAATTAAAAGGCGGGCTCAAAATGATTTTTTCTCTTACTTCACTTTGAAATTGAGCTCTTTGACCTTGAAGATGACCTTGAAAAATCAAAATAATATCAGATATGGAATGCCCAGTCAAAATTGCATGAGGTATTACACATGTTCCTAGCTTTATTTGTGAAAAAAGGGTAATTTTGCTTAATTGACCTTGATATTTGACCTTTTGACCTTGAGGATGACCTTGAATCATGCAAATAATACAAGAAATGAATTGCCCGGTCAAAATCACATGAAAATGAGGTATTACATTTGATCCTAGCTTCATTTGTTGAAAAATCATATTTGACCTTGAAACATCTGGCAACCATTTTGTTTTTGACCTTGGAAAGGACTTTCGACCTTGAAGCTAACCTTGGATCAACAAAATAATACAATACATTCATTTTCAGATAAAATCCCATGTAAAAGAGGTATTACACATGTTCCTATCTTTATTTGTTAAAAATTATATTTTTGCTTCTTTGACCTTGAAATTGTCTTTTTGACCTTGAAGATGACCTTGAGTCATCAAAATAATACAAGAAATGGATTGCTCAGTCAAAATCACATGAAAATGAGGTATTACGCTTTTTCCTGGTTTCATTTGTTGAAAAATCATATTCGACCTTGAAATATTTGGCGGCCATTTTGTTTTTGCCCTTAAAAAATTCCGCCCAAGGGTGCCAAAGTGGCACCCGGCTGATTCCTGCTCAGGACATCCCTTAGAACCAGAATCAATCATAAAACATCGTCCATACCGCGAAACACGCTTCAGTAAAAAAATGCCATTTGACAACTGGACTAAACGTCTTCTGTTTGCTGCAGAGAGTGGATAAATCGACATACTATACCCGCTATATGAATAAGAGTAGGCCTACATAGTTACACTGTTGAGCTGTTGCTCACCTAGTTTTTTATGGCATTGTGATTGTATGCAGGCGAACTGTTTTAATTCACGCCAAAACATCAACACAGCCACTGTTTTGTGAATCAACCCATCAAAATGCCCATACACGGCCTAACCAGAGCCTAGCATCGGTCGGTACCCGCCAAACAGTCACCAGATGGCACTGTAGTACACGCCCATAATGTTTTGAAGCACGCTGGATGCTTTGGGCCACACTTGGCGACTGTTCAGCATGCAGTGAATTAACTGTAAACTAGCCCGGACGCGGTCCGGGATTGGCATTGTAATCAATATTAAAATTCCCGGACACGGTCCGGGAAAGGCATGGGAAGGGTTAAGTAGAAACGCGTTTATATAATTAGATGGGCCTTGATTACGCTCTATATCTCTGCTGAGTAACAAGAGTAAATAACCAATACAAAATTTTCACCCTACAAAGAGAACTGATGATAAGGTAACCATTGAGAATTATACCAGGCTTACCACGACCCCGATATGTACCAATACGCGCTCTATATGTTACAATATCAACAGTCATGTTTATAGTTTAAAGTTAGGGTAGAATTAGAAGCACGTGGAATCACAAAACATATCGCATTTCGGAGTCGCAGGTATGAGACACAACATAATAGATGAGAATACAAGATTAATAAACTGTTCTTTACAGGGTGTGTTATATATATACACACTGCACACATTACGAGGTCGAGTGTAAAAAGTGAAAGCACGTGAAAAATTGAGCTAACCCCAATCGACTTATCTTAACATAATTATTAGCCAATCCTTATAAAATAATAACAAGTGTGTACAAACACTGGTCCAGCGGTGGTGCAATATCAATTTAGCTAAATAGACCGTATCAAATATGAAACACGGGACCGACCTGGCCCAGTGCTGGCCCCGGCCCACCGTCTACGACACTCTGGCCCAACATTGAACCAACTCGGGACCAATGGACTGAACGGATGCGAACAGTGAATAGAAAATGTGCGGGCCTTTCGAGCCAACAACAGACTGGCCAGTGCCATACCAATATCGGGCCAACGTCTGACATCAGCAAGTATCATATTTAAACTTGACATTCCGGTGGCTGCCGAGTAGACACAACACATCGAACCAGGGCCGGCTCAATGTTGGTCCACAGTCTGCGACGTTGGCCCACCACCGAGACGACGCCGGACCAATGTCCCGTGTCTGCTGTGTATATGAAATGGTGAATACATATCTAATAGTTTACTTGAATCATGCAATCGTTACACACGTACATAGAAAACCATTATAGTTGAATACAAATTATCTAATATATATATAAATTATCTATACCTTCGGTATGTTTTGTGAAGAAACTGATAAACATAAAAGCCAAATCCTAAGAGCACATCATTATGAAAGCAGGCCCAATATATATATATATATAAATATTAACAGGCTATACACATACATATGCACACATATATATGCACACCTACATATACACATATACATATACATTTATTTAAGTAGGCCTACTTCATTGTTATGCAATTGTGATTGTAGACTTGACATAACAGTGGCAACCGAGCAAACACAACAAATTAACCCAGCGCTAGCTCACTGTTGGCCACCGTCAGCGACGCTGGACAGCCACTGAGGCAACACTTGACTGAGCAATGTCCAGTGGCCGTGTATGTGAAATAAAGAATACTTATTAACTGATTTCTGTCTTGCAATTAATATAAACGTACATAGAGGCAAATGTACCTAATATATCTTGAGTGTGTTTTTTACGAAAAAGCAGCAATTAACATACACACTAAAAAATTCAGATATTATGAGCACAGTTTTCCGAGAGCAGATTCTTTCTCTATTATATATACACACGCATATACATATATATATAGAGATTTATTATTTAATTATGTCTACTATTCTGTAATAAGTTTGTGATTACATGTGGGCAGCACAAAATTGAGAGCAAGATTGAAAAGAAGGCTGTGGTTAGCGTTGATATACAGACACATAGATATGCTGTGTGGGTGTTGATTGTTCAAACATCTGGGTCATTTCTATTGTACTTGTCCGGCTTGTGGGTCAATCTGAGTCACCACGGCACCTTTCTGTTGTTGTTGATCACCGTTCTTATTACCAGCCAGTAGGTCACAGGGCTCACTTATGACAATAACACGCCCACCTTGCAGGCGTGCAAGCACCTTTCCATCCTTGGTCCAGGCATGGGAGAAAACGCCCTTTTTTGTTCCTGTCGAGCTTTATAAAACAGTCCCTGTCTGTAACGTGTTAGGTCCTCAGATATATAGGTGTTTTTAACCATCTTTTTTCTGTTGCTATATAGTTTTTCTCTCATTCTGTAGCTTACAAATGTAACCAAAATGGGTCT
The DNA here is from genome assembly GCA_964017125.1 of Flabesymbios commensalis. Lineage (NCBI taxonomy): Eukaryota > Metazoa > Annelida > Polychaeta > Terebellida > Flabelligeridae > Flabesymbios > Flabesymbios commensalis. The sequence continues at coordinate 5,360,751 of OZ024903.1, read as the reverse complement.
GGGTTTAGAGCCAGGACGACCAACACGGTGGGATCGGCTGATGTCGCTACATTCAATGTCAACACCATTCACAACAATTTTGTCTGTGTTTTCGACTTCTTCTTGTTTTGTATTTAACGAGAGTCTTAAACTGTTTCTCCTGTCGTATTGCTCAAGTTCGTCTACTTTTAATACTGATTGATTCAATTCGTTTGACAATTTGTCCACTTTTTTTCTAAGAAATCAATTTGTTTGGCTTAGTCTTGTATAGTGCTAGCCAGATGTCCAAAGTGTTTAGTCACACACTTATCAATAATCTTCTCGAAAGTAGCCATAAACTCAGGGCTGGATAGAGCTGTTATGATACTCTCGACACCAGGACTGTTGTCAACGGTGGCAGTTTGAATGGTCTCCATAGCCGTTATGGGTGACTGAGCCTCAGTCAATCGACCAGAATCAGTTTTTATCAGTTTGTCGGGAGGACTATCCTTTGGCGTATCCAGTGAACGTTTTAATTTATTGGGTGTCTGATTGGCAGATGGGCCTGGTGTGTTGTAGAGAGATGCCTCAGCCATTTAATGATCACAAAAAAATTATATAAAAATCACGACTGTGTGTACGAGATGTGTACATAATTCAATATGGCGTTGCTTGATCCTCCTGTTCCCTTCTGGTATGAAAATAAAATCCAGCTTAATCCATCTTTTGGAAGTATAATTTTAAATTATGACCTATGTCCAATTAACTCCTTCACTATATCTGTCATAATTCAACTATATATATTGGCAAATACCTTCATAATATGTATATTTTTGGGGTTAAAAGCCCTTGCGAAAAGTTCCAAGTGTTTTCACATGGCCTCATTCTGATATAGCAGAACAAGGGTTAATGTTGGTATCTGCAGTTACACCATGAATTACCTGTGATTATCTGGGCGTCTTTCTGAGGTAGTGAGATCTCCCGCAGTCATCAGGATCGGCTCCGGTGTCGCCGGCTCATCGCAGCCCGCACGATCTGTAAAATAAACAAAGATATGAACAATACCATTACAAAAATCAACTAGTAAAGTGCTAATCATGTCTCCAGCCATTTTTAGGACCGGCCTACAGCCGGTATCCTATTAGGTTTATTTTGCCTGAGTTTGCATCCTATTCAGGGGAAAGAGGGGTGCTGTGTGTGTACACCAGTCCTTATGAACATGTGCAATATAACGTTTGAGGTCCCTAGGTTAAAGGGACTGGCCCACGCTAAAATCATCAAAAAATCGGTGATTTTATTTTGGGTTCTTAATATGACCATATGATGTAAACATGTACATAGACTAGAACTGCAAATTTTTATAATTTTTGTGCTGCGCATTCATCAGTTAGACTAGATATAGAGACGAAATTCCCGCATTTCCTATTTTTGACATGGTTGTCAATAATTAGAAATCAGGAATTTCGTCTCTATATCTAGCCTAACTGGTGAATGCGCAGCACAAAAATTATACAAATTTGCAGTTCTAGTCTATGTACATGTTTACATCATATGGTCATATTAAGAACCCGAAATAAAATAACCGATTTTTTTATGATTTTAGCGTGGGCCAGTCCCTTTAAGTATTTTCGTGTTTGAAGTCTTCAGAAAAAAAATATTTACGATTATAGTCATACTTTTAAGAGCTTAAAGGTTTTTGGTTGGAATAATGCTGGCCCAACATTATTTCACAATTGGGCCAATGTTGTTATCTGGTAAGTGGCATTAAGCGTCACCCGTATGGCACCCAGAGCAAACACGGGATAATCACCAAATTCTGTTTCAATGTTTGGCCAGCGTCGAATACGATTGACCGGCATTGAACCAGCAATGGGCTGCGACGCTGGCCCAACAATGAACCGGTATTGGGTGGGTAGGCCTATATCGTATGTACCAGGTACATCGTATAGACGTGTACACTGACTTATCAGCGATGGTGGTGGAAGGAATAAGCCTACACGTTGAAGCTTTACTTGTCTACTTGGTTCTTTCAATAATTATATCCTAGACATTTAGGATTCTGGCGCATGAGGAAAACCAATACAGCTATGTTTACAAAATGTTAGGCCATTTTTTGTCTAATTCACTGAAACAGACTAAAGACGGGCCTCGGAGTTCGGGAACTCCTTTTCTAGCAAGCCTTTATATTTGTCGTTCAAATAAGAAAATGTGAAGCATAAATCAGCGTTAACGCAGATTGACATATGTTCAGTGCTAAATCGGCTAATGTTTAATACCACAGTATGTATGTTTATTACTGTATTTATATTTAATACCGTAGTATATATATTTAATATGGTAGTATGTCTATTTAATATCGTAGTATGTATATTTAATATCATAGTATGTATATTCAATATCATAGTATGTATATTTAATACCGTAGTATGTATATTTAATACCGAAGTATGTATATTTAATACCGTAGTATGTGGCTGATGCAGGTTTTCCTGTAAATTCATCATCATAGACAATGGCGGCATATTTCTGACGAATCTGTTCTTGTTCCACCTGCAAATTAAGGAGATGTAGATACTTAACTATTAACTCCTAACCATCACAGCGCGGGGATCAACTGTAGTCATCATCTGACCTCTATAGATGTCAGATTCTGATGACTGAAGTCGATCCCCGTACAGTAAGAGTAGAAATATTCCTAGTGGCTGTAGACCCATAACATAGGTATTCAAATAAATCAGAAGGAGCTAACTAAGACATTTCTGATGATTTTAAATTGAAAAAACCCTTTAGTTTCCACGGGTTATACAAAGATAATTCAGCGCTCAATGTTTAAAGCACTGAAATATTGTGTATAAACCATGGAGATCAAAGGTGTTTTTTTCAATTTGAAATTATCATAAATGTCTTAGTGAGCTCTTTCCGCTTGATTTGAATACGTATGTTATTGGTTTATGGCCTTTTGAAATCTTTCAAGAAGATGTAAACAGGCCTACTTAAACATTCACTTTAACCCTTATCCTGCTGGGTTAATTTTTTGAAATTTCCACCCACTTGAAGTTGTCTCGCTACCTGAAAATTACTCATGAAATTTGTCTAATTTGAGCACATTCATTCTAACAGTGATTTGGTTGACTAGTAAAACAGATTAAAAACGACAATAGTTGTGATCAGCATAATAAGGGTTAAGCTTCAAGTGGTTGAAAATTCTATAATTTTGTATTTCAAATTATTTAACCCTTAAAGCCCTGAGTTGTTGTATATAAATCATGGAGACCAAAGGGTTTTATTCAATTTGAAATTATCATGAATGTCTTAGTTAGCTCTTTCCTATTCATTTGAATACGTATGTTATGGGTCTACAGTCATTATATTTAAATAGTTTTACTCTTACAGTCCGGGGATCGACTTTAGACTCTGACGACTCAAGTCGATCCCCGCGTTGTAAGGGTTAATCAAAAGTTATCTAATTTGTTTAATTTGAGACATTTTCAAATCCGATTATATTCGGTTTTTCATTTCTTTATTACCACATTAGGTACCAGATTTTTAACATGTTTTTATATTACAAGTGACATTTAATAAGTAAGTTTGAAAAAAGTTGACTTCCATTTTGTCAAATCTAGATAATTTTCACTCCCGTCAAGTTGTGGATCGCGTCAGCGAGACACAACTTCAAGTGAGTGAAAATTCGAAATGAATCATTTGGCGGTTAAAGGGTTAAACACCCAATTTTTTCCCAAAAACTGTGATTGGTGATTAGAGGGCTCAGTGCTACATGATCTTACTTCCATCTGATGTAGTCTTTGCATGAGGCTTTCTGCAGTTGGTAATCCCATGAGCATTGCAGCGTCTCGGCCGACTTGCTCGTCATGTTTCTGCTCTTGAATGCGGCCGGCTGTGTCCATCAACATGTCGTCCAGTAACTGCTCAGCCACGAGGTCAGCGTCCATGTCGGCCTGGCGATGAGAAAAGTGAAATCATTCAAGGGAGAACTCAAAGCTCACACCAAAAAAAATCAGAACAAATTTTCCCTGACTGTTCACCAGTTTCCATACATTTAAACAAATAGAAAATTAAACAAAAACTTATTGAACAGCTCCCATTCTGTCCTACATCCAACGCATAGATATTGCTGGTAAAATTTTGCAATATCAACATCTGTGCTGAAACTGTAATACTGTAAGACAAAGATTGAGACAAAACAGACATCCCATAATTATAGTTTGACCAAGTGGTTTACAGTAGGAAGAGGCCGACTATGGATGTGCGCTGATTCCTGTCCTTTCACCAGCAGAACCAATACATAAATATAAACATACCATTTCGTCTACATGTTTTAGTTGGTGGGAAACACTCTTCTGTCTGTCACAGCTTTTTTTAAGCTCCTATTTTTTACAGTTACGCGGCAATTCACACTTCAACCTGCAAGTACGTACACAGACACATTACTCACCTGTCCGTCGTCAAGTAGAGGTTCTATCTCCGCTTGTAGCTGACGCCTGTCTTTATGCTGCGACCTCTGATATTGTTGCTGCCAAAATAACGCATCATCTTCGTCATCGTCATCATCACCTGCCAGCATCTAGTAATCAAACATACCAGCTTTGAATCACTTTACAACCTTATCATTTTATGTATCAATATTTCGCTAATCAAATTTGAAATGGGCAGAATTGCATAACTTTTCGCTACGCGATACTGCATGAAATATTCCCTGCATTTATGGCTTAAAAATGTAATGCACATTTCTATTCTAAAATTATTGAACAGGAAAAGATTTGTATATCTTTGAATGATGAACTCAGCATTGACATTTTCATTCACTACAAGCCACGAATTGCTCTCGCAATAATCGACTTGCAGTGGATGAAGACGACTTGAATTGACAAATCAAAGTAACTGACCATATATTGTTAAAACTGGTTCATGCAAATTGCAGGAAATTCAGTCAATTTCTAATGACACAAAATGATAACATGATGCATCATGAGGGTTTGATTACCCTTTAAGCCCTCACGATGCATCAAAGCATCATATTACATCCCTGAAAACAGACTTAATTTTTCTACAACAAAGGGTTTTAGAACGAAATTTCCATGAAACTGATTTACCAATACACAGCAATTTTCTTTAATTTTCAAACCACATCAAGTCATCTTCATCCACTACAAGTCGAGAATTGCGACAGCAATTCGCGGCTTGTAGTGTATAAAGATGACAATGGTAAATCCAAGACTTACCTGATTCACAAGATCTCTGTCCATTCTGACTCGCCTGAAACATCATAAGTATGGTAAATAACTGGAACATATTAACAATTAACATAACGTTTTAACCCTTTGCCTGCTGATCTCGATAATAGTCATTTTTTAACCCTTAAACCACCGATAACGATTATATTCGTTTTTATTAGGCCAGTGTTTTTAAAAATACAAATCCAAAACTAGCAGGCTGTGAAGAAACTTTTTTTAATTAAAACAATCTGTGTTCATCTAAATCTACTTACAGGCTTAGCTATTCACCGGCAAACACAGGGTCGGCGGCAATAAAAACATATGTTTTTTTCAATTTTAATTTTTTTCGGATTTAGCGTTTTCGTGACTGGGCGGTTTTGTCAACCAACTAATTTAAAAAAAATCGCCTTAGCACATTGCCTATCAGCTTTTGAATATGGTGAAAATAAATAAATTAATTAAATCAGGAAGATTTGAAAATAGTTTTGTCAAATCTGAATAATTTTCACTCACTTGAAGTTGTGGATCGTGTCAGCGAGACACAACTTCAAGTGGGTGAGAATTCAACATTCAAGTGGGTGAAAATTCAAATTGAATAATTTGGTGGTTAAAGGGTTAATCAGTTTTATTAGCCGATTAAATCATTGCTGTCTGGAGTGGAATGGGTGTTTAAACATAAAAATTTGTAAAGGTTTGGTCTCAAATTAAACAAATATGAGTAATTTTTAACCACTTGAGGTTGTGGGTCACGGTACCTAGACACAACCTCAAGTGGTTGAAAATTTTATTAAATTAGGTTGAGGGTTAACCCTTGAAGCGCTGAATTTTTTTATGTGAACCTCGGAGACCAAAGGGTTTTATTCAATTTAAAATCATCATAAATGTCTTAATTGGCTTTTTCTGATTCACTTGAATACCTATGTTATGGAGTTAAGGCCATTATAAATATTTTTACTTTTACAGTACGGGGACCGACTTAAGTTGTCAGAATCTGACGTCTGCAGACGTCAGATTTTGCCATCTAAAGTCGTTCCCCGTACTGTAAGGGTAAACCCTTGTGCTGCTACAACCATACGTTTTGAGGCATGTCTTAAAACAAGCAAAATGTCAAAATTGATAAAATAGCTTGTGATAAAGTTAATCAAAACAATTCAACTGCTCAAATGTCAGTTGAAAAAATTTGCAACAAGACTTCTTCACAGATACATGTAATAACACCACATTTCTACATAAAATGCATAGATTATATTTTGATGTACCTGTCTATGTCAGCTTTAGCGAGGTCTACAGGAGACGGTGAGCGTGATCTCGGTGGCGACCGCCGCTGATAATGACCTGGGCTGCGTGAAAGGCCACGTCTAGAAAAATACAAAGCGTCTATATATATAACAAACTCATACTGACATCAAGACATTTCTTTGCATCACAAACAACCTGCGTAATTGGACAATTAAATTTATTAAAAAGTTATCTGTTAGGACATCCGACAAAAAAATTAGAAAGAGATTTTTAAAAGCTAGAACTTTGAAAGCTAGAGTTATCAGTCTGTATTTTGCAGATAACAACAGTGCCAAACTAAAACTATCTGTAATCTCTATTTCGATCCCAGACTTAAAAATCCAAATCATCCAGATTCTGCATTTTACCACATGAAATATTTATCTACATGCACTAGGCCCTGAATTGGAAAAATGACTGAATTGTGAAAATGACTTTATGTTATTTATACATTGAATATCTTACGCATTGATTGTACATGTATATATAAAAAAATTGTGACATAAAAATCTAATTTAAATTAAATATATATTATGTTCTGGAGCATGTGTGCAGAAATAATATAAACTATAAATAAAATTGAAATCAGTTCTCCTAGAAATGTTATTTTATGCATTTCTGTGTATTTATTTTCTGACAAGTAATTTTTATACTGAACTAAGAACCTGGTTACCTTGGCGATTTAGGTGAGGTAGGTTGAGGCCTGTCTTCTGGTGGAATCTCTTTCATCCTTGATGACAGTGTGGCTTGTGCGTAGTGACCGGTCATCTGTTGTGGACGTGTTTGTGCCGCACGCTGACGCTTTGCCTGTAAACAATAAGGTATTCTTTTAAAAGGAAACATTACAGGCATTACTTTGCTGAAGATTCCCATGGGATATTTGGCTCTGAAACTTTGAATTCCTTCTGTTTCAATTGTGTGGAAAACACCCTCAAAAAATTAAAAATGATAAAAATACCATATTAGGGACTAAAATACCATTTCCTATGGTAATAAATACAAGTTAATACACTTCATATTTTAATCTTTTCCATGCAATCTCCAAAAAATTCTGTAAACCAACATAATCAAAAATGTGTGGCCTAAATCACATATTTTAAACCCTTGACCATTATATACCTATTCAAGTAAGTTTAAAACCAAAATATAATGCCACTAAATCGATAAAATAGTTCGCTCAATTAATCAAATAATTAAATTTTGTTTACTTTGCATAATTTTGTCATCATTTGAACCTGAAAATTGTGTAAAAAATTACTAAAATATACTAAGGACCAATTGCAGGATAAGTGTTGATCTTTGTGTTTAGCCCTCTTAACAGCTATTTACTTCATTTTACTTGAAATGTGAACTTCTAAGTACAATTCCTATCTGAATGTGAAGAGATATTAAAATGTAGGTGAAAAAAAATGTCCACATTTGATAAAATACTCAAGTGAAATATTTCCCTTGAATTATTTTTTTATTCAGAATAATATGTCTTTTAGTGCTTAGATCTGACGAGGGAGGTTACAGGTTTAACCCTTAAAGCGCTGAATTTATTTATAAAAACCTTGGAGACCAAAGGGTTTATTTCAATTTGATATCATCATAAATGTCTTAGTTAGCTCTTCCCGATTCATTTGAATACCTATGTTATGGGTCTACGACCATTAGAAATATTTGTGTATCTTACAGTGCGAGGTACACTCCAGGACTTTTCCAGGACTTTTCCTGGACCTAATCAGATTTTTCAAGGACTTAAGTGTACACGATAACTCACACATTTATTTCCCCAAAAGAGCTTGAAACTACATTTTCTATATCTTTTAAAATTGATAATAAAATCGGACATCTATTTCAACTTGTTCTAAAAAGTGTAACTTGATTATTAGACTCTAGCAAATACCATTTTTGCTATTTCTTTTCTCACTATTTGAAATTCCAGGACTTTCAAGCACTTTTAACAAAATTCCAGGACTTCCAAGGCCTGGATTTTTATTTTTCAAATTCAAGGACTTTCCAGGATTTCCAGGACCAGTGCGAACCCTGGTCTACAGACGTCAGATTCTGACGACTAAAGTCTATCCCCGCACTGTAAGGGTTAACCCTTACAACACTGAAATATTTTGATATAAACCAAAAAACCAAAGTTTTTTTTCAATTTGAAATCATCATAAATATCCTAATTAGCTTTTTCCGCTTCATTTGAATACCTATTTGAATACCTATTTGAATTCTTTCAGTGCGGGGACCATCTTTAGACGTCTAAAGATGGTCCCGGCGCTGAAAGGGTTAATCAGATATGACTTGAGTAACATACCGCTAGATCTGCCGGCATCAGTACACCAGTAGGTCGATTATGAGGGGCGTTACCCCGGTCCATCCTGGCAGGTGGGTTACGAGCGCTGCTGGGAAGGTTTAGGGGAGGTACATAAGATGACTCAGGTGGCTGAACCTCACCAGCACGGAGTAAAGCATTAATACCCGCTCTCAGCGCAGACGCCCTGTCTGGTGTCACACCGACATCTACAACATAAAGGTAACCTTTCACCTGCAATTAACCATACACAGTTTAAATTCACAAATATTTTATTTTTAAACTATATGGGCAAAGCCTGCGACTTTAAGAATCATGTGACTCCAGCAGTGTTCTCGTTTGTAGTGACCTCCGCTTTTGTTTAACTAGTTTCATCATTGAGTTCATGCATAGACCTTTCAGAAAATGTATAGTTATCCATAGCCTAGACAAGACAAATTGTGCTTATGACCACAGAAATGCCAAATGACACAGTTCGCTGTTCATGAGTAGGAGCAGTTTTAGAATATAAATTGTTTGCATTTGAATATAATTGTAGTCTAAGGTAGGTAGGACATAAAAAAATTTATGTGACATATAATATATATATATAAATTTTATTTCAATTTATTTTTCTGAATTGTCTACTAATTTCATGGTGCCCTTCTCGTCAGTGTTTTTTGTATATCTTAGCGATGCTCTCCCATCTATGGTATTTTGTTTCTAATAAATGTTATTCTTCTTAAATATATAGGCCAATATAGTCTTAGCAAAGGTTACCCCTACAGCGCTGAGCTACTCAAATTAAATTTTTCGTCACTCGAAGTTATGTATCGCGGTTACACAGCTTCAAGTGACTAAAAATTTATATAATTTGTAAAATTTAAGTCTGAATTCATCAGTATTTTTTTATTAACTAGTTAGGTGTTGTTAACACATAGAATGCCTACTGCAATCAACATCAGTGCTCTAGGGGTCACACTTCATATTCACCCTTATCCTACTGCTCAAAACTATTGCTATTGTCGTTTTTAATCTGTTTTATTAGCCAACCAAATCATTGTTATAGGGAATGAAATCTGTGTCTAAACATAAAGATTTGCAAAAATCTGGTCTCAAATTAAACAAATATGAGTAATTTTCAGCCCCTTGAAGTTGTGGGTCGCGGTAGCGAAACACAACTTCAAGTGGCTGAAAATTTAAATAAATTAACAGGATAAGGGTTAGCATTACTCACCAGTACCATGAGCTGGAGGCTGCCTTTTGCTTGGTCTGTTATTCCTAGCAACTTCTTGCTGAAAAGCTATAACGGGAAATGTGATAAAGTAAGCGATAAGGTACTGTTAAGCATATGCTAATATTTTAGTGTTAAATACCCGAGGCTATTTTTTAATGCAGTGATTTGACCCCAAAAACAATTCACTATCATTATTCTTTGAATTTAGAACTTACATGTTTTTTTTAGCTAGTTACATATTTATGTATCCAATCTTTAAAACTCATCAATTTTTTTTTCCTGGACATTAGGTTCAGTGACTACCAACTTTTACTCGGCCTCACACATCGGACCACGGATCACAAAAACAAGAGATAACAAGAAACTCTCAGATATTACGGGACATAAGGGCTGTTTATCAGACCTTCGCATCTATTAAGGTTCGGTCGGACGTGAATTTAATGCCTGTGTATCAAATATTGAGATTGGCTGAACCTATACACAGTTATTGTGCATCAACAAAGCTGCTTTATAACCTGGTTGAGTGTGTTTGGTCGCCCGGCGAGCATCTAGATCATCCTGTGTGTAGACCTCTCTTCCTACAGGAGACCGTCTGCGAGCTTCTGTGGCTTTGGTTTGTCGGTCCAGCTGACCGCCTCTGACACCCGCCCCACGAGCAGCTCCGCAGGCACGAGGCGGTGACTGAGCGGGGGAGTGCAGCTCGGCGTCCACCGTCTGATTCAAATCCTATAAATAAGTCACACCAAATAAGGGGCCATGAGAAAAGATCCATGTTAACTCTTTCAGCACTAAGTAACTTTTAAACTTATTATATTACTATATACGGAATACGGCGTTCGCTCATCGTGATTGGCTCTATCACTGAAGTTAAGCAACGTCGCGCCCGGTTCATAACTGGATGGGTGACCGCCTGGGACTGCCAGGTGCTGTATACACTCGTGGGGCTCAGAGAACCACGTAAATCAGATGGCTCGTCTGACTGACCTAGAGTTGGACGTAAAAGAACCTCAATGGACGTAGGCGCAGTTTCCATCCAGCAAGACCCCAGAAAATCCACATTGTGTGAGTACTTGGCACATAAGGCGAATTTGCTTGGAATGAAAATAGCTTGATGCGCCTCAATGGCAGCTCAGCTGTATATCTCCCAGGAGACTGAGTTGGAATTTGAATGATAACAGGCCTTGCTCTCGATGTTCAGCGCTCTGAACAGCCTCCGGCTGGATACATGCGCTATATAAGATTTCATTCATTCATTCATTCATTCATTCATTCATTACCCCTCAACACTAAGTAACTTGTAATCACTACCAACTATCAGACCTGTATATAGGTCTCCAGTGTACAGGGACGTTGATATGTAGACCTGTATACAGGTCTATAGTGTTGAAGGGGATAAATGAAAAAAAGTTGATTTTCTGACATCTTAGAATCAAGATTGACAGATAATGAAATTAATTGCCAACTTAACGTCCGACCACCTTCATCAAAATTTTATTTTACAGATTTCACAAAAAGTCACACAAAACTAGCGGCCATGCCAAAATGTTTAATGAAAAAAAGTTGGCTTCTTGACATGGAAGTATCAAGATTGGCAACTTAATTGCCAACTTAACATCCGGCCACCTTTATCGAATTTTATTGGACAGATTTTAATAAAAAAGGCTGAAATTTTACCAACCATTGTCTTCAACTTTAGCACCTAGCTATTTACCTCATTTCAAACACTGAAATAACTTTATATAAACCATGGACTACAAATGTTTTTTTTTTCAATTTGAAATCATCATAAATGTCTGGATTAGCTGTAAATATTTTAATTCTTTCAGTGCGTGAGAGTCTTTAGATGTCAGAATCTGACGTCTACAGACGGTGCCTGCACTGGAAGGCATAAGATGTGAATTGCTGAAAACAATCATTTTGAAAAAAATCATTTTGAAAACAATTCAAATTAATACTGGTAAATATTGATAAGATGTCCGCTCACATCTAAGTCTTGTATAACCTGTAGGACACTGTGCGGCACCCCCGTCTGCCCCGCGACCTCCAGCTGAGCACAGCACACAGAGAGCTGCCGAATCACACTCGTCAGGTCGTGAAACGTGCGTGGCAGGCCGTCCCTCGCCAGCGGGTAATCTGGCAGGTGCTGTACCAGTGAATGAAGCATCCGCACGGTGCCTCGATGTGCGGCTGCCACACGACTTAACAGCTGACACTGAAACAATAACAAAATAGTTGTTAACCCTTTAAGTCCTAATCGTCTCCATAGCTGTCGTTAACCCTAACAACGCTGAATTATTTTGTATAAAACATGGAAATCAAAGGGTTTTTTTCATTTTGAAATCATCTTAAATGTCCTAGTTATCTCTTTCTGATTCATTTGAATACCTATGTTATGGGTCTACGACATAGGTATATAAGTATATGTCTACGACATACGACCATTAGAAATATTTTAGTTCTTTAAGTGCATAGACCGCCTTATACGTCAGAATCTGATGTCTACAGACGGCAGATTCTGATGTATAAAGATGGTCCCTGAGCTGAAAGGGCTAGGAAAATTGAATTTACAATAATGGCATATACTGTAGATCTGTTAATATTCGCGAGGTTTTTTAATTTTCGCGAATTTCGCGAGGAGGACAATTTCGCGAATTCAAAAATCTAGCGAAAATTATTATTATAAGAGGGCCACTAAGGAAAATAAAAATTTGTGAATTCTAAACTTAGCGAAAAATCCCAAAATGAGAAATTCGCGAAAATTTAAGCAGATCTACAGTATGTTGTAAATAAAATTGTATTATTTAGGTAAGTGAGACACAACTGCAAGTGAGTGAAAATTTAAACTCGAAAACTGAGCATGTCAAGGATTAAAACATAGATCTGTAGTTTTTAGATATTATATAGTTGATTTTTTTTATTTTAACAAATTATACACCCATGTATAAATTCACACTCGTTTGCAGAGGCGAATACTGTAAATTTTAAACAAGACTGGTTATAGATATGCTTCAATGCCAAGAACAGTTTTATCTGCCATTTTATAAATTTAAAGTTTTTCAGCTGAAATTTTCACTCACTTGAATCTATGCCTATGTTGTTACAAATGAGTGAAAATTATTTATATTTGTCAATTACAAGATAACTTTCACACCCAAAATATGTTTTTCTTTTGAGGTGATAATAAAAAAGTTGAACATGACTTTAGTTGTGCATAGCTCTTAACCCTTAACCTCTACAGTGCGGGGATAGACATACTTTAGTCGTCAGAATCCGATTCTGATGACTAAAGTCTATCCCCGCACTGTAAGACTAAAACTAATTAAAAATAGCCATAGACCCAGAACATAGGTATTCAAATTAATCGGAATGACCTGAATGAGACATTTGGGTGGATTTCCAAATGAAAAAAAACCTTTGGTGTCCATAATTTACAAAAAAAAATGCAGTGCTTTAAGGGTTATTATTTAAGAATTATTTTTACATAAACCATGAGTCCAAAGGGTAATTTTCCATTTGAAATCATCATGAATGTCTTAGTTAGCTCTTTCTGCTTCATTTGAAAACCTATGTTATGGGTCTACGGCTGTTATAAATATTTTTTATTATCTCAGTGCAGTGACTGACTTTAGACATCAGAATCTGACGTCTAAAATCAATTCCCGGGCTGTGAGGGTTACCCTGGCTAATATGATGATGTACCTTTTTTTCTGCCGTGAGTGACTGCCCGGCACATTGCTCTATCTCAGTATGTACATCCCGAGCCTGTAGACCGAGCTGATACACGCTGCGTGTAAAGCGTGAGGCATGCTCCTCACATCGCTTCACACGCTTCCTCTCCTCCTCAATATCCTCAGCGTACTGTCGCTTACTCTTCTTATTATTATCTAACAAAAAAAACCAAAGTTTGAGTGAGCAAATATGTATATATTTTTCAGTGATAAATCTCAAAAGATTTGAGCTACCATTCCTGGCTCCCACTCAAAGTCACTCACCCTAGAAGCGCTAAATTATAGCATTAAAATATTCAACCACTTGACATTGTGTCTCACTGCACAACTAAAGGGCTTTAACTCACCAGTTGTATTTGTTGCGTCAGCCTTTTGTTTAATAGCTCTAATCTTTCGTACAGCTTCTTCAATTTCTTGTCTCTGATGGCAAATCTCTGCCATCTGTTGTTGCTGCGGATCAAGTGGTGCTTGTGGTTGTTTCAGGGGGTCTGTGTCCCGAGTCGGAGGTGACATACTACTCGCTGATAAATAAAGCACAAAAGTAAACTAAAACAATCTGGCTGTGTCCATTTTAAAAAAACAAAAAAGTAATTCAAATATATAAGTATTTACAATAAAAATACAGTCTGGTACATCTCGCTTAACATTAACCCTTTAAGTACTTTTGTCAAATAAATACAACATATGGCGTATTTTGCATAAAACTAATTCAAAAGAAAAACAATGTTCTGGACTTTTACTTCAGATATTACACTTGTATCAAATTTAAAACTCAAGGCAAATAAATTTGCGAAGACACAATTGGGTACATCAAAAGTTAGCCTTTAAATAACCAAAAAATAATTATGAAATTTACCTGCTTAATGGACCAGAACAATATTATTTATTAAAACTTGCTGTTAACATATAATTTTTAGAATAATCTAGTTGTAAATTGTATCTTATCCTTCAACTACTCGCACATTCTTCTAATTTGTGAAGTGTAGGAATCAGCGTTACAAGGTAACATGCCGGGGTACGGAGAATCAAATTATGATGCCGGCCGAGATGTCAAATTAGATGGAAAAAGAAGGCCACAACGCGGCGTTGCGGCCTTCTTTTTCAATCTAATTCTTCTAATTTGTATTCCCCTATCGCTGTGAATTATCACGTATGTAATATATGCAAAATGGGTGCTGAAAAGATTAAATTCAAACTACAGAATAATCTAACAATAAACAGTGAAATGGTTGAGATACTGTGCAGAGAAAATATCATCTCACCAGGAAGATGAGCTAAATTCACCCGAGATGCTCCAGATTTCTGTTTTCGAGGTGTTGTTTCCTGCTTCGTCTGGGATGAAGAGGTTTTTACATACTTTCCTTTCTCTCGTTCTTTTAGAACATAAACCTGGTCCAGAACATAAAGACATTGTATGAGCGTGAAAGGAAAGAAAGAACCTTCAATCATTGATGAAATAATCTAAATATATTATGAGGCAGGGAAAGTTGTGTTGGATAGAAAAATCCACATATCACCAGTTAAATAAAATAAATTTTTGTACGACTTCAAACTTATATGCGAAATAGAAAGAACAACATCTCCTGTGTTGAAGAGTCTGGGTGAAAAGGGCTAAAATCGAGTTAACCCTAAAGTTATAACATATACATTTTAACCCTTACAGTACGGGGATCGACTTTTGTCGTCAGAATCTGACGTCAGATTCGGACGACTGAAGTCCACCCTGCACTGTAAGAGTAAAAAAATATTTTTAATGGCCGTAGACCCATAACATAGGTATTCAAATGAATCGGATGGAGCTGAGTAAATCATTTATGAGGTTTTCAAATTGAAAAAAAAAACCTTGATATCCACGATTTACACAAAAAAAGTCAGCGCTTTAAGGGTTAACCCATTTGAAATTATGCCTCGCTACAGGGACCCACAACTTCAAGTGGGTAAAAATCACTTACATTTCTAGAATTTGAATCAAAACATATGCCAATCTAAAAAAATTATGGTAATTTCTCCTTCAAATTTTTGTGCCTGAATGACATATTAACCCTTAAAGCGCTGAATTATTTTCTAAAAAACATCGCAACCGAAGGATTTTTTTCAATTTGAAATCATCATAAATGTCTTAGTTAGCACTCTCTGATTCATTTGAATACATAATATTTTTACTCTCACAGTGCGGGGATCAAATTTAGTCGTCAGAATCTGACGTCTACAGACGTCAGATTCTGACGACTAAAGTCGATCCCCGCGCTGTAAGGGTTAAGGAAAAGGTTGAGATCTGCCAACCATAGACTAGCATGATTAGCGCGTTAAGGGTCAATACCTTTTCCTGAGGGTCACGATTCTGCCTCTTCTTTTTCTTCTCTCTATATTCACGACTTTGTAAAATCTTAGCCTTGCCTTTTTTGCCGACACCCTTTTCACTATTCTGTTTGCGAGATTGCTCAAGCTCTTCTTGCTCATGTTGTTTCTTCAGATCACGCTTTGCCAGCTGCACTGCCACCGACATTTTTTCTTCCGAAAGAGTTGAAAGATTCAATTTCTAAACAAAGTGAAGCACAACATGAATATTATAATTTTTGTAGAGCATAAGTTATTCTTTGTTTTAAGATTCGTAAGCATTACTTGATCCAAATACGCATGTCACAAATTATCGCCAACATTAACCCTTAGATCCCCGAGATATTCAATTTAAATTTTCAGTCACTTGAAGTTGTGTTTCGCTACCGCGATCCACAACTTCAAGTCACTGAAAATTTGTGTGATTTGTGAAATTTAAGTCCCAACATATATGAGTGTTTTAAGATTGAAAGCATATTTTACTATGAGCAAATGGTTATAGAGATGGTAGTAAAAACACAGGATGTCTACTGTAGTTGACATCAGTGTGATAAGGGTTAAAATTATCACTTTCCACATAAACTTATTTATAAATAGAATCAAATAGTTTGTGCTAGAGGCTCAGCTGATTAACCCTTACAGCGCGGGGACCAACTTTAGACATCAGAATCTGACACCTGTAGATGTCAGAATCTGAAGTCTAAACTAAAGACGTCTGAAGTCGATCCCCGCACTGAAAGAGTAAAATATTTATAATGGCCGTAGACCTATAACATAGGTATTCAAATGAAGCGGAAAGAGATAACTAAGACTTTTTTTAATGATTTCAAATTGAAAAAACCCGTTTGGTCTCTATGGTTCATATAAACATATTTCAGCGCTTTAAGGGTTAAAGAATTTATTTTGGTAGGCCTATAATTTTTATAAGTGGATTGATGAATTATTTTGGTCTAGTTTTCATAAAAACAAACATTTTGTATCATTTGTGCAGCTTTGAATGGATGAAAAATAGAAACAAACAATTCAAAAGGTTAAAGTTAATACATACCTGTGTGTTGCTTTGCTGAGGTACTGCTGAAGGTCCACATTTTTCTATGATTATAGCTTCTGGTCGTTGAAAGCGTGCGGCCATATTATTGGCTGAGGCAGGAATGTCAAGGTTAAACAACAGCTGGTTATCTTGAGACTGTATGAACGCCATTTTAAAATTTTGACCTGTCAACAAATCAGTAAAGATGATGGTTATAATTATGGAAACCCTGTCCTTTAATACGTTTGTTTCTTCTATGAATAAAATTTTATGTAAAAATTGAAAGCAAAATACTCCGATTCAGTTGATATATTTATCATCATTTGAAGCTGAAATTACCATTGATTACTAATGCTAGTAATTGCTAATAATTTCCAGCTTCAAAAAAAATGAGAAATTTTTTTTTGATAAACTGATCATCCACCACAAATTATTTTATAAAATTTCAGTGGCATCCAGATTGAAACTTGATTGAAAATGTATATAGAAGGGATAAAAACAGTGCTGTCAAAATATAATTACCCCCCGGTATCTGAAAGAGGAAGTTTTAGAGGCCATCATTAAGTTTCATTTGGACAGAACAATGTGGGAATCTCTAAGAATTGAGATACCCGGACAAAGCTGCACTAGTTTGCCTAGCCCCAGTGGCTGAAACAGGTTTCAGCCACAGGTTGACCTCGTACAAAATCGTGGGACATTTCTTTCGAATGACATACCGGAAAATATTGCTGAATAATCAGGTCGAAAATAGTTTTTTTAGAATCAGTAACATTTCAGCTCCATGCCCGCTTGCTCAGCTCAGAGGTCGCACAGTCATTAAACAGTTATGGACATTTTTCAGACCTTTGGGTCGGGATCGCTCTCCGTCACCGCCATGTTGGATTTTTCGGGTAAAGCAAATACATCAATTCACGGCCTCGGAGAGGACGACACGGCTATAGTTTGCCCAGGGTAAAACCTGGGTGAAGTTTTGTTTGCCTGCCCTACGCTTCCTCATGGGGTGGACCGAGGGTAAAAATGGAAGTTTCTTAGCCATAAGGATGAAAATCCATCAAAATTTTTCTTTTATAACCCCCTATTGGACTTAAAAAAGAAAAAGATAAAGAGTGGCCAGAGGCTATACCCAAATTTCTGATTGTTATGTGCATATTTGCTACTGTTACTGTATTGTGGGGCACTCATTGGGTGCCCTGGTGTATCTAAAAACTAAAACTCTGCAGAATGTTCAGCTTAGTAGTTTTATTCAGCTGCTTTAAAAAGTTCAAGTGTCTGGGTGATGTTTTGGATTCTGCCTCCCTTCCGCAATTTGCAACATATAGGTCACAACTTTTAAACGTTTTTATAATTTAGCACAGATTTTGTTCTAGATCTAGCACAGCATTTTTCTTCCTCAGTGAAAACAGTGGAATATAGTCAAATATTTCTTTGAGCATGTCTGCAGTCAAGAAACAAGAGGACTGAAGTCTTATATCATCCCCTGCCATAAATTAGGTTAGAATTTTTTGTGGTCACAAATATTTAAAAAGTCGACTTGTGGTGGCCATTTTAAATTTCAGATAATTTATCTACACATTATTTCCGACTTTAATTTTTGAGTTTTTGCGGCCACAAAAAATTATGAAGTTCATGCATGGCGGCCATTTTGAATTTCAGTAAAACCTTGAAAAAATCACATGCACATCACCATATCGTGGAGAATGTGATAGTAAAATTTGAATAATTTACGACTTTTAAAGTTTTAAAGTTCTTGCTCCGACAAAAAATTTTGGAGTTGTGTCTAGCGGCCATTTTGAATTCCGGTACCATCTTTAAAAAATCAATTGCACATCCACATGTTGCTAGGTATGTAATGTTAAATTTTTTTTAAAAATGACCAAACTAATTTTTGAGTTTATGCGCCCCCCAAAAAATTTAAGTTGGTCTGTGGTGGCCATTTTGAATTTCAGTAAAACCTTGAAAATGTCACCTGCACATCTCCATATGGTGGGGAATGTAAAATTTGAATAATTTCCGACTAAGTTCTTGCGCCCACAAATTTTTTTGAAGTTGACCTCTGGTGGCCATTTTGAATTTTGGTATCATCTTTAAAAAATCACTTGCACATCTCCATGTTGCTAGGAATGTCATGTTAAAATTTCAAAAAAAATTAACTGACAGTTTTTGAATTTTGGCACCCACAAGCAAACATGACGCCGGACAGAATCCTGGCGAAACTAAAATCCCCCTTCCCCTACGGGCGGGGCATAAAAAGGGTCAGCATAATTTTATTAAACAATTTTAAAATTTATGTGATGTAAGTTGTAACGTTAGTCAACCTAGCCTAGGCTATGCTATAACAAAATAAAAAATTACAAAATCTAGACTACATGTAAAGTACATTTAAATTATTATTAGACTCTATCAATTAAAACGGAAAGCATTAGTTTAGTGTAGACTAAATATTTACTTTCTAGCTGTATGTCTGTCACTGTCTTATTATTCCGAATGTTCAGACCTGGTTGAACCAAGTCTGGGCTTGTTTACAAGAGCGATAATATGAGAAAAAAGCAAAAAACAAAAGAAATTATAAGAGGAGAACTTAAATAACAACATTTATATCATACAAAGCTACATAAATCATCATAGAATAATAACATAGCAACAATATACCATATATCGAATTTATTTATAGAGAAATAACAGTGAAAATCAATTATTTTTAAATGGACAGCCCGCCATATTTGCAAGATTGATCTGTCAAAGTACAAGGGATCATGCATTTAATTGTTAGAGAGAATACACGGTGGATAACCACTCTCAAATAAACTCACATCTAGAACTGACATTGTTATTGTAAAAAGCTGAGCTGCGCTCCCAATCAATATTGTATTTTTATTTACTGATAAGACAATTAATGGATAAATAAATTGTTAATATTCGGAAATCAGAAAGTTGTTCTATATGAGGAAATGTCTGATCCAGTACCAGTCATTTCCGGGGTGCGACATGCAACAGTTCTCGGCCCTCTCATATTCCTCCTTCACATCAATACCATCAACCAGAACAGCAATTAAAAAATTAGATTGTTCAGAACTTCTACAAGATCTTCAGAAAGTAGTTGACCAGTCTCACACATGGCAAATGTCTTTCAACATAAACTGATATCTCATACACAACTTGTATATAACATCTCAAAGAGAACGCCTAAACAGAAATAACTAAAGGCGGGCCCATAAGCATGATAAGGGTCTCACAAATGTTTGAGATCAGACTGATTGCTTATAAGATCAATGCATCGATGATAGGCATAACAGAAAGCTGGCTAGATAATACTGTAGATGACTCTGAAATTTCCATTTCAGGGTATTGTGTAGTAAGGCGCGACAGAGACAGAAATGGTGGAGGTGTTTGTGTATACGTCAAATCAGACCGGTAGTCCTAAATACCGAAAACCACTTGATATACAAAAAACACTTTTGAAACACCGAAAACCACCTTATATCTACCAAAAACCACACATATATATGGGTAAAACCAAAAATTGGGGTAACTTTACATAAAATTAGTGTCCCCAGGACTTAAAAGATCCGCATTTTGCTTTAAATATAATAACATTGAAAATAAATGGTGCAACTTCACGTTTAAGCATTATTACTTAATAATGTTTAGATTATTTGTAAAAAAAATATATATATATATGGTTTTATAAGAGCTCTATGTCATGGAAATGTGGAAGATGGCATGTCCCCAGAAAAAAATCCACTATTTGAAACTTCACTGTAGGATACAAAATCACAATATAATTCTAACAATAACATTTCATGGCTAGACATTGTTCACTTAAACTAATCAATGATCAAAATTCGACTTAAAATTAATATCGATATATATAATTTTGATGAATATACATGTCCCCACATTTGCACTCTACTCCGTCACCATCATTGTAGCATGTCCCATCAAGTGAATAATCATGAACTAAAATTATATCAAGTGTAGTTTGACACACTGAAGGGCCTTATATGAGTTTTTCGCCTTGAAAGAATTAATATCGTTGAGTGCAAAGTTATTCGGAACAGGTATTACCAAAAAGTTCGAAAATATGCTTTTGTTTTTACTACTCCGTTCCTAGCCTTTTGGGTATAAAAACGAGTTTGGTTTTATGCTTGCATGCCTAGAACAGTTGCTATGGGGACTATTTCCACCCGTATGATATATCTTTGAATTATTGCCCATATATTTTCATTAATCCCAAGAATGCTTTTAATTTTACTACTCCGTTCCACTCTACTCCGTTACCAAGAAAAGGGAACGGAGTAGTGAATTGTCAAATTTTATGGGTTTTAAAGTCATAATGATTGATGATATAGTCTTTTAAAACATGGCTCGTTGTCCCCATATAAATAGAGCACCCATTTATGATCGATGTTATGTTAAGAAAATATACAGTTTATATTTATGTAGAGCCAAACATTTGGTAACGGAGTTGAGTATTCTTGGGGTTGGTAACGGAGTTGAAATAAAAAAAATTGTTAATCCCGTCAAATTTTCTTAAATTTCAGCAATTTTGGGGTACCATTGTTTAGTATTATGCTTCAATAAGGATATCGAGTTTAAAAGTGTGATGTGAAGCTAAACGAAGTAGCATCATTTTTGAAATGGTTTGGATTTGGTAACGGAGTAGTAAGTGGATGTTGCAACTTTTTTAAAATGACGTTTTTAAAGCGAAAAAAATTTTTCTAGCGCAGCCAGTGACTTTTTTATACTCTATTGGGATCAGTGCACCAAACCCATAAAGTAGTTTCCCTCCTCTTTGATGGTCACCTCACTGCCATTTTTGATGCTACAAAATTACCCCAATTTTTGGTTTTACCCATATATGTAGTACTAGATCCTAGGAGTATTTGCCACAAATTATAAAAAGGTTGGATGCATATTGGCGATGATGCCCGGGACCGGTAGTCCTAAATACTGAAAACCACGTGATATACCGAAAACCACTTTTTATACACCGACAACTACCCTCTATCTACCGAAAACCACACATATATATGTAGTACTAGATCCTAGGAGACCGGCCCCGATGGCTCATTCGTATCGACTGGGGCTTGTAACATGGGGGTACCAGGTTCGAATCTCGGTCGAGGCAAATATTTGTCATCGTGGTTGTGCATATCCAATGCTCCAAATTGTTCAAAGGCATGGAGTGTACAATACTGCCTATGGTACTGTGCACTATAAAGAACCCTTGAAGTCATTCGAAATAAGAGTAGGGCATAGTCCAGGCTTCGGGCTTCCTTCTGTCGCGATATTGCCATGATTGTGCAGAAAGCGACGTAAAGCAATATTCATATTGTAACGGAATAGACCTGATCACGAAATCGAATTACCTTAAATAATCGCTAGGAGGCGCCCCTCCCAACAAAAGTGAGAAAAGAGTAAGAGAGACTGAAATGAAGAAATAAAACAACAGTTTATTATGTGCAATTACCCTGATGACATCGAAAGGCTCTGACACAGTGACCTCCATTTTTAAATGTAATAGTTCCAATACTATCCCAAGTTTACGCCTGCTGAGAATAGACTAGTTTTCATAGGCACTTGAAATAATCGTCCCAATTTCTTGGCATCCAAGTTTTTTGGTAGGCAGCGCGAGTGTTATTTTTACACAGCTGGCTGTGTAAACAAAATGGTGGTCAGTGTGACTGGGCCTCGCGCAGTAAATGAGTTAGGCGGCCCAGTCATACCGGGTAATGTGCAATATGTACAATGATAAATAAATAGACAATGTTTTGGTAGCGTACAGTCGCTGGTATGAGTATTTTAAAATAGATCTTCCATCCGGTATGCAACCTACACGACCACCCGGTATAAGCATGATACAAGTTCAGCACGATGTCCGCCACGACACCCGGTATAACCTGGTACAGTATGACTATGACACGGTACACCCGGTATGACACGGTACATCCGGTATGACACGGTACATCCAGTATGACCTGGCATAGTCAGGTTCTGCCAAACTCCTCAGTTGGGATCTTCCGGTCAGAAATGTGGATGGTTCTGATCCAGGTTTCAGAACGAGCTAAATCCGGTATAAGTCTAGTTTTATAGGGCTAGGCTAGTCACGTGATCCTAGTGATCCAGTCATGTAATTGTTCAACAGCCTAGCTTAGTTCAAATAGCTAGGCTAAGATTCCATGTCAACACGGGATTTGTTGACATACACCAGTATTATCCCCAAATTATAATCGTATTATCTGATTGTTGTATGCGTAATACCTAGTGTAGACATCGGCCATATTGATACTCATCATAGTACATACTCAGTCACCAGAGGTTCTTACAGTCAACAAGTTTATCGAGCGGAGAGGAGGGGGGGGGGTTGAAGGCACAATGGGACATAGGCCTATATTTAACATTACCATTAAAAAAAAATTGTAACTATTTCAATGATTGTTTTATTCACAGCACAATTTATGAACATTTACAGTATTTATATGACAATTAATAAAATGTATAATAATTACAATATACAATTAGTGAAATGCTACACAGCATATAATATATTAATTACAATATACAGGGCATGTCAATAAACGCTTCATGACGGTGTTAATGTCTGTCGTCACCTTCACGAGTTCAGTTGTGGATGTGTATGTCATCACCTTCAACAGGGTGAGTTGTGGATTTACACCCACCATCAGCGCGTCAACACATCATTAAAAATAATTGATTATTAAGCTAAACAACGACAATAAATTTAGTTAAAACTATAGAGCTGTAATAGGCCAAATTTCAATAGACATACACATTATTGAATTTCATAAGATATTTTTATCAATATTAAAATACACTATATTTCATAGGGCTGTTGTCTTTCTGCATGTCCACAACTATCTCAATTTGACATTTTGGTGTGCAGCAGGTCTGAGTGAGAAGTCGCTACCCGGATCGTCCATGTAACTCAGACTCGCTGGATGAGTTGCACTCCTGAGGACAACCCGTTTCCCGACACAGGGATGTCGACCATCGTGGTCGGGATGCCGCTGTGACGGCAAGTGTGTGACATTACAACCGTTGTGGCCACGAGCAGCGTTCGGCATAATGGACAAGCTTTTACTCAATTTAGATGTTGAGAGGTATTATTTTGTAACTGTATATGTAAATAAATATGTTTTATTGTAATCCATGTTGTTTTGTGAAGTTGGCATGGGTCATCAGGTCCAGTAATGAACACAATGAATCGACCGGAAATTAAATGTATCAAATCATTGGTTTGCAGATATACATTTGTCATTGATAATAATAGCATATAGCTCTGTTAGAGAAAATTGGTTGAAACTGAAATCCATCCTTAACCATTGCCTGGACTTCCCCTCAGGAAAATCCACCTTGACTATCTGAATCACTTCTCGGTCAATCTCTACAGACAGGCAAATTACCAGATGACTGGATAGAGGCTAATGTTGCCCCAGTCTTTAAAAAAGGGGGTCGGCATTCTCTGGCAAACTGCAGGCATCCCTCACATGTGTTTGTGCAAATTACTCGAACACATCATCTGTAAAACAAATTATGTCCCATCAGGTCTGCCAAAAAACAAACTTTCTGAATCCGTAGAACAAAAAAAAATTCAAAACCACTCAGGCGTTATTTTAAATCAAAACGTCAGGATGAAAATGGAGTCTCCTCTTTGAAGGAAAACGGCCATCTGCATTCAGATAGCAAACGTAAGGCCGAAATATTAGGCAACCAATTTTGCTCAGTTTTTAGCAAAATTCCAATATTTAAAATTACTGTTCAAGGTGTAACTAAGTGATCCTGTTATTTAGGCAATTCTGGATCAAATATAAGATAAGATGATCCTGTAAATTTTAAGTGTTGCATAAAGAGGTTGGAGCCAAGGATCAAATGATCCACTTTTTGATCCGTTTGTTTCAACATCCTATGGGGCCTCACTTATAAAATTATAATTTTTTTAAAAATAAAATTAGTCCAATCTGAATTTTAATATTAATAGGCTATATAGACTGACTATTTTTTAGGCCTATTAGGCGGCTGTCCATGGGTTTGATTAGGCCTAGTCTACTATAGCCTATTTTTTCGCAGTCAATATAATATATGCCTATAGTCTAGACACCCCCCCCCCCCCCCCCCATACACACATATAACATACAGAAACAATAGTCTTTATTAAGTGTATATGCCTATTATAGGAAATTATGCAGCATTGGGATTACGATCCTTTTCTTTCTGTATTTTGCATGTCAGATTTTGATCAGCCCCTATAGATTTAAAACTATAGGCCTACTGACTATAACGTTGGGCCTAGTTTCTAGACCTGGGGCTAGGCTTATAAATAATTAGGCCTATGATCTATGTAGTCTAGCCTAATTTCCAGTTCTGAAAATAATTTAGGACCAATGCATTATAGGCCTAGTTTTATCATTCTACATGCTCTAGGACTATCCATGTCCTAGAATCATAAAGGTCAAGGTTTATTGTAATGCAGTAAGCTAATGTAGGTTAATATAGTCTAGGCCTACTATGTAGGCTAGCCTATTTCTCAGTGTGTCAATTCAGGAGTTTGACTGACTTTTATATGTTCCATATACTGATAAAATGGCTCATTCTTTCGTTGATATAGGCCTATATAATTTTGGCGTCTTCACAGATAGAGATAACATTAACACAACACCTCCGTAGGTTGATCCTTGATCTTCTTTTCTGCACGACAACTGGATCAAAATTGTGGATCAGATCAAAGTTGATCCGAAATACAAATTTGGGGATCAGCTCAAATTTGATCCTGTTCTATGCAACAGAAAATGGATCAAAACAAGGCTCAGCTCAACTTTGATCTGATCCATGGCTGGATCCTGTTTTATGCAACTGGCCCCGACGAGCTCTCGAATTTGATTCTAAAAAAATGCTGCCAACAAAATATCTACCATTCTTAAAATTATTTTGGTCAATCTCTACAGACAGACAAATTACCAGATATTACTGGAAGAAGATATGCTGCTTTTCAGGGATTTCAACGTTTTCCTTAGATCAGAAGAGCTACATATATGTCCATCAATTTTGTCTTCGTGAAAATGTTGTTTTGCTTTCTATCGTTATCTGATTTTGTACTTTATTTCGACGATAACAAAATGTTCAATAAAATTCTTCTAATTTAAAAAAAACCACAGATATAGTCTGATCTCTTTCTCTAATTAAATCCATTTGTCATCTGTCCTTGATTAAATCTCATTTGTCATCTGTCCTTAAAGTGGTCTCAGGCTACTTTTTTTCATCAATAATGATCATCAAAACACCTGAATTGATCCTTCTAGTACAAATATACAATGTGCTTATTAACACCAGCACTGATCACCTCTGATTGAGTTATTTTATCCGAATCTAACTTAATAGAAAAAAAGTTATGTCGCACCTCCTTCATGAAGCTCTTCAACAGCTTAGCCTGCGCAATGCACGTTGAATTAGAATATGAACGAACAGGAGGCCAAACGGGTAAAAGGCCGAAACGACCTGACACACTTTTCAAATTTCTCAGCTGCTGCTCTGAATCAAATAAATAAATTGATTAGCTGTCGCGCCAAATAACCATTGAATAAATTTATGCTCTTAATTAATCTTTAAATGTATATATTATTTTAAATTACACATTATTGTTTATATCGATATTTAACAATGATGTATAATTAAACAGTTATATAACGTAAGTATAAATTGGCCACCCGCATACTTTCTCAGCGATATACATTTTAGGGTTTCCAGGCTATTCTCATAGCAACAAGGATTTGCATATTTCCTATGCAGGAATTTCCAAGCGTCAGATTCGTGAGAGAAAATACTATTTATTATGGATCGGTGCGACATAATTGTACATTTTCTATGAAATAATAGGCATAATTTAGTAATTAATATAAGGTAAGGTTAATATTCTTTTTTCTACTGTCTATGCCACAATTTTAGGTAAATTTGCAGTGCATTGTAACATGCTTCATGAATGATTGTTTTCGCTGATTTCTCTCAGTCTCAGTCAATTTATTTCCAATTCCAGTGCCAGTGGAGTGGTCAGGTGGTGGCAGTGCCAGTCACAGGCCTTCAGATTTAGCGTGCGCGATCGCGCACGCGCACCATAACTCACGCAAAAGTGAGGTCAGGCGAGTGAAATACAGCGCACGTCATGTCGTCAGGCCCAAAAAAAAATATTGTTTGTTTCCGATTTCTGACCGACCCTATCAAAACATATGCAATTCAACTTATTTTATTGATTTCCTGAAGTAAAATATTGCTTAATTCCGCCGATCCTATCAAAAATTATGTGACCTAAACTTATTTTATAGCTTTGCTCCAGGGATAGGCGATGTTTAAAATATATAATTTATCTTTAGCTTTTTCAAGCGCCAGCGATCCGACCCCATGTGATGATGTCAGCTGGATAGCTAGCCCCGGAAGCTGGCTGCTTTGACCAGTCGCTCTAACCTCCCCAATGCATTTTATAGGCCCATTCGAGTGGCTGTTTTCGTTGTTGATACTTTTGTGTCAACTTTAATAGTCAAACAACTTTTTTTACCTTAGGGCTTTAGAAAAAAATCTCAACAATGGATGAAAATGGGACCTATTAATAAACGAGTGTCTGTGTCATAGCAAAACAACGCAAAAGCGTCAATGACGCAAACAGCCATTCGATTGTCCTGTGTTTGTTTGGAAGTCCCAGTATTACACTGATGCGCATCTGCGGCGGATGTGCATTGCACGCATGCGCACGTACTATTGTTTACATCTGACTGCTTGTGGTGTAGGCTACATGTGTGTGAATAGTTATTTTTAGAACGACGTATTCTCAGCAAACACGAGGTGCTGACGGTGCCCCATGCTGATTTGATGTTGGGCCAGATTCGCAAACGGCGGTCGGCGGGACAACAGTAATCCACCATCGGGTTAAAGTCTCATGTTTATTTGATTCTATCGTTCTGCAGCACAAATTTTGACTTTGAAATTATAAGCCAACAACCCTCCAATTGGAGTATCAGGCCATAACCCATTCTGTCATTGGCAGGTGTAGTTCCCACAATATTAGCAGGTGTAGTGGGCATTATGCCATTACATGTGCCAATGACAGGATGTGCATAAACAGGGATTTAGCTCAGCTTGTATGAATGTTGCTTCAAAGTAAGTTACAGGGAGCAAACTCTACTAAGTTATAGACTATATGCACTGTGCTAATATTTTAAATTGATGAAATACGGTATGTCAAAATAATAGCTTTAAATAGGAGGTTGTATTTTGGCATCTTATTTGGTCATTCAATTGAAATAAATATTTTTACAATACATTACAACACGTACAATATTAACAGGCAAGACATGCATGGAAGTAAATGTTCAAATAAAAAAAAAATCTTCGACAAAATAAAATATAAAATAAATTTCAACAAATAGGCAACACACATAATGATATGTTCTGGCCTTAGATGTCGTTAGTTTTTTTTAACCTCAAATCCCTTTTTTAAATTTCATTAACCCGTTTGGCATTGTGGCTAATTGTGGTGAGTGATCACTCACCTCACCACTTTTAGGTGAGCTTTTTTTCACTCGCCACCGATTTCTAAATCTGAAGGCCTGCAGTCACAGACACCTGGACACAGTGGTACCAGTGATTTCCATCATCACTCATGTCACTCAGACTCAGTTCACTGACACTGTATAGCTGTACTACCAAACAGTCATTTTGATGGTTTTTTCGTGTTTTCTCAGGATTTAGATCTAGACTCTACGACTACGTGAATTTGTGATACAATACTGTCAATAGTCAATAGACTACATTGCAATAAATAATTATAAAAGACATATTTTTCTGTTTGTTCTGTAACTGTACCTTTCGTGTAATCACCTTATTTTTTAAAGAATGTCTATTTTACAACATTTTGAAAGTGACTTTCTAAAATATTAAAATTAATGGACTTGAAATTGCACAGAATGCCCAATGGACTGGTGCTTTACAGAACATCACTCAAAACGTACAGCTCTGCCTGACACACTTTATTCATGTGTTGCCAACAGCAGGGTGTAATTATTAGCAATGTCCCCATGATCGGAAATATCCTCCTTTCGAAAATACCCGACCCCGTTCTATATTCATCGAAGTAACATAAACCGGGGCTATTTTGCCACCCCCGGGGCTATTTTGCCACCCCCTCGGGAAATTGATAAAATCCTCTGGTTTTCAATAAATATCATAACTAAATTAATAAAAATAACTATAATTAAAGGTTATACTATATTGTAAGGAACATGTTTATGTCTATGTCTATGTTTATGTCTAACACCAGAAAAAAACATTTTACCGAAGTGTTATTTCTCACACGTTTTTTCTGAATTTGACAAATTTGAACTCTGGAATGGTATTTATCCATTTTATTAACGTATGCAGTTTTGTTTTATGATATTCGAAGGGACCTTATCACATAAAAAAAAAATGATGAAATTTAAATATTGAGCCTGTTCGAGCACTTCAAAGTAACCGGGGCTATTTACCCACCCCTTTAAAATGGCCGCCAGAGCCTCATTTTCGGTCCGATATGAAAACAGACTTGACCACTAGACTCACTGACCCCTAAAAACTATATAAATATTTACATAACTGGTTAAGGCACTTATTTAAATAACTTTCCTGTAAAATAATGACTTTTTCACTTTATATTTTATGTTATGTTTGTATGGTGCATTTACCTGAATCTATGTAATATATTAAATGGAATGATAAAAAGGTCTACAGACTGTTCAATTAATTTGATTTTCATTCGATTAGCTTCTCAATTATATTATTTTAAATTAAAAAAATATTTATATGGCAAAATATTTTTATTTGGATTCTGACAAAGGGTTATAATAAAATAAGCTCCAGTGGCAAAATAGCCCCAGTACCGGGGCTATTTTGCCACCATACATTTTTATTAATAAAGGCTAAATACAAACTATACTAAGTATGCAAATACCTTACACAACCACCCTCATTTATGACACTTTATATTCCCACTAAAAATAGCCAGCTTAATACAGCGATAAAAAATATGTAAAAAGGGCGGCAAATAGCCCCGGTTTACGGGTATTCTATATTATGTGTTTCAATTTTCATTGTTTTTTATCTGTATTATATATTTTATCTGTATCATATATTATATAATTGACTGTTTGTTTTCATATAACAAAATCACTACAGGGCACATATGAAAAATAGCCTGAATGCTAATAATGTCCAACCCGTATAAATATGTCTCAATAAATAAATAAATAGATCTAATTTGAGCAGGACAAAATTCACCCAGTATCGCATCACATTTTGCGACTTATTTGGATTCCTAGTGCGATTATGGTAGAGAGCAGTATATTTATGCAAGTGGGATATCATTTTAATGAATTATATATGCTAAGCTAAGCTCATGATTTTTATTGAGTGAAATTTATTATAATTTTTAATTTTGCAGATGTGGATGATCAGCGAGCACAAAATACAGATTAGCATGATTAACTGAGGCAAGATTTATTCATGCCCATTCTTCAGCATAGTCTCACGTCAATTACCTTATAATGCTACAGAGTCTTCAATTACCATATTGTTAAATTCACAGTCTCTTTCAATTACCACATAGTGGTATATCTCAATAATATGATGAACTCTAAATAAATAATACAATCATTAATTTTAATGTATAACTTGAGCTTACACATGTCTTGGTAACTTAAAAATATTTTATTGTTTAACTATATCCAAACAGTATATTGTAGCGTAAATATATATGCATAATATTTATCACTAGCTGGTCTTTATCTCTAGTTTTACAATGATAAAACAGGGTGTGGTACAAGAAGTATTGACAGATATGGCCGTGCCGGTCCCTCCACTAAATAATCTGCCTCAGTGGTCCCGTATTAACACACTGGATAAGGCACGCTACCCCAAACCCTTCCTGAAGGATCGTCTGCAGCCCCTGCCACAGCCGCCGCCAATGGAGCGTCAGACTTCACAGGGCTCCACGCCGGACAAAGAGCTGGAGGTGTCAGAGAAGATGAATCCCGGGCAGAGGATCAAACATCTGGAGAGGAGCATTCAGTTCCTGCAGCATCAGCATCAAGAGGTGCTCGGCAGCCTGCATCACGAGATAGACACTCTAAAACAAGACAATAAAGGTAAGAGATGGTGGGCAGCCTGCACCATGACACTCTGACTATTTTATTCTAACAACACAAGCACCGAAAATACATTGCTCTAGAGTAATCATGGTAATACTGGGCAGACTTGCTTTTTTTCAAATAAAAATTTTCAATAAAATTAATTGAATTCCATTATATCCGCCATTTTGAAAACATTAATTATGACAGCTGGGAAAATGTGTATTATCTTTGTGAGGAGGACAGTGTCATCTGAGTAATCTCACCATCCTCAGGTTGGTGATGCAATTCAGCTCCACTCATTCATACATTCAATGAAAATATATAAAATTTGCGGGTTGGTTGACCATTTGTTAACAGCACCACAAAAACTTGGTTATCTGCAATTCCAGCATCCAGTTATAAGTCAACCCTTAAAACTATATAAACATTCTGGATTCAATATTACACCTGAGGCAATAGTGAGGCTTAATTATCATGACGTTGGGGGCTAGATGTATTGTGGAGAACATTAAATTTAAAAAGTTTTCCCCCTAACAATAGCCAACCATGAATAATAATTTGAATGCATTCCTTTCACGAATTAGTTTTATCTGCTTGTCTAGCTGACTGATTCAGTCCCATGATTGATTTGAATTTAGACCTCAATTTTCTGTTCTTTTCAATATGTATACAGTAATCCCTCCCACGTACGCACCCTCCCAACAACGTGAACCCTTCTTATGCATGCGTATTTTTTTGCTCGGAAGCACCCACCACTAAAACATCCCTCAGTTATGCATGAGCCTCTCTAACACGTTATACGTGCGCTATTTCTTGGCGTGCGTGGGAACTCTTCCCAGATTATGCACTAAGATGGGCAAGCTGGAGACGGGAGTGTATGAATACATATACTTGGGTGTACATGCACTGCTTGCATACCGACTGTTACTTATACACAGCAAACAATACGTGTGAACCACAGAAGTTGGTCCAATGTTGGCTTAATGTTGCACCACCGCCTGCGCCGTTGGCACGTCATTAAGCAGCCCTCGCCGAGGCGGGCTGCTCACTGTATTCCACACGGTCCACCGCCGCAGTTATTTGTTTTGTTATTTATTATTATTTATTATTATTTATTTATTTTTGTTATTATTAACTTCTGCTTCCTCATACTTCACATAGCCATCACATACCACTGGGGAATTGTTTTGGTGACATTTTGATTCCCATATCATCAACCCTTTAATCACTATGGCCACTAACAAAGAAATGCTCGTCAGGAAAAAGTTGCCATCAGCTATGTCAGCCAATGACCTGAGGAACTTTTGGGATCAAACAATTTCAAAATGGCCATTTAGCGGCCATTTTGAATTTTGTAATATTCACTTAACTCAAGAAATGCGAAATGACTGGATCATGAATATAAAACAAAATGTAATGTCTCATACAAGGATAACCCATGACAAATTTCACATTAAAAAATCCAAAGTGGCCGCCAGTCGGCCATTTTAATTTTTTTTACTCACTATCTCGGAAATCTTGCATGATAGCTGATCTATGAATTTCTGCTTCCTCTTACTTCACAAAAATAGTGGTCGAGCGATAACAAAGGGCTGCTTTCGTCGAACAACTCTTTCTAGTTATTCCAGCATTTGATGAATGTCTCATCATATCATGTTTGCTTAGATGTCGATGTAATGTTGGGCTGACAGACAGGTCGACAGTGAATCAACATTGGGTGAACGTTTCGTGTTTGCTGTGAAGGTTTTTCTGGTGCAGCGTCTCTGACACATTCCCCACATTGAGACAGCATTGGGCCAACTTATTGTGAAAGATATACAGGTGCAGTGTCGCGTCATGTCTGTATCTGCTGGTTGACAAGCTGGCACGCTGGCGAGATAGCTTAGCGCTCACACATCTGTGATGCTGGGCCAACCTCCAACCAGCCCTGATTAAACACTGCTAGTGTAGGCCTAAACAGCTATACACATACACGCCGTAAAGTGGTCAGTTGTAACCCTCTACGAACTGTGGCTGGATTAACTTCCTCCCCCCCCCCCCATTCATTGATCCTTCCAAGTGCCCGTGATATACTGACCCTGAAACAATGTTCATTTAAAGTTGGCCAGTGTTTAAGACAATGGACCAACATTAGGCCTATATCGGTCATGTTTACTGAATTATCCTTGGACATAGTTTTGACAATGCCATGATAATGAACATCTTATACATTATAGCTCCTCACTGTAAGTTACAGTAGTTATTCGTTATAACACGATCGGTGGGGTCCATAAGTACGAATCGTGTTATAAGCCGATCGTGTTATACGAAATGGCCCGATTTTATCTAGTACTACTAGATACGATATGACTGAAGATACACGGGATGCGGTAATATAAGTAACTGACACGGGGCAATATATCAGCTTGTAGCATAACGTTGTTTCCAGGCCTTATTTACTGTACAAATATCCGAGTTTTAGAAGTTATATTAATTATTATTTGTAAATAATAAAAATGTGAATTGGTTGAATGTGTCTAATATAAACAGTAGAAGTAAAATTAGTTGAATCAGGAATACAGAACTCGTGCGTGAACAGAGTGACACTGTGTATACAAGTCCGTGTCATGTACAGTGTTTAATGACGTCATCGTTTTGAGAGTAGAGGTGTCAAAATCTCGTGAAATATCACTCTCAACGTGAGATCATACGAGACTGTCAATCATCCTGACACGGCCCGGTGCTATGGGAGGCGGGTGTTGACCAATCAGCGTTTGAACACAACAAACACGATGACTTTGCATTTTTTGTATCGTGCAATCAATTACTACAACACGACTATTATGTTTTTTCCACATCGTGTAATAAAACAGCATATCACTGATTTTATATTATTCGTAGGATAACTACCAAGCCTGTAGGCTTGAGATGGTTTGATATGCTCACGTTTACTTGCGGCGTCGATCATCGCGTAACTGTCCGCAAATAAACCAGTGCTGATTTAATGCTGGGCCAGCGTCGTGGTCAGGTGTGATGGGAGGGAGATATTGACCAATCAGCGTTAGAACACGCTTGTCAATCAAAATTGTCGGTGAGCTGTCCATACTGACAGTGATTTATGACTGATCATATCGGCATAAAAATATATTTATGCAACACCATTAAATCTAATATAATAACTTAATTTATAAATTATTTAACAAAATGACTTGTTTATCGCGAACATAACACCTTGCAATACAAATGAGAACGCTGCTCGACATTGCACAATGTGAGCTGTGAAGAAGTGGCATTCATCAAACGATCGGCGTGTCATCACCTCTGGCTACCTATTTTATTACGTGATTTAAAAATAACCATTTTTTCGGTTGAACCTGTTAAATTGTTGTTATACAGGCAGTGTTATGTCATCGCTAAAGGTATGTATGTTACGTACATGGTTAACCCCAAGCAATAACACAGAAGGCTGGTCTAACAATAATATATCTTAGTGTAACAATTAGATTAATATGCTCAGGTAGATCGATGGACATATTTTTGGCAATGCCTCCCCGCCCCCCTTCCACCAGTCCCCACATCCTTTGCTCTTTCCCAGCGAACATTATGGTTATGTTATGGTTGAACTTGCTGATAAACATATCCTCACAGCTAACTACTGTATGTTCAATATAATAATAGGATATATGTTTTATGCTTTTGGACAGCTTAACCCAAGCCCTTAGCCAGCTGGAGACATTTAAAATGACAAAAAGTACCAATCTGCCCATACAAAATTAGACAATATCTTTTAAAAATATGAACTGTTCTATTGTAAACAACAAAGAGAGGGTAGTTGCATTATAATACATACATGTATAATAAAATTATAATACATTAATTATAATATATATTATAATACATGTACAATAATATAAAGATCAATACAGCTAATAAGACATGTCGTTGCAAAATATTTGTTTTTATAATATTGCGCATTATAAGTTTGTTGTTATCTTTTTTCTACATCCCTCAGTTATGCAAGCACCTCTCTTATGCATGCGTTTAGACTTGGCACGAGGGGTGCATGCATAAGAGAGGGACTACTGTATAAGTATAGACTTCAAATCAGCATCATCCACTATGTTATTGTAAAAAAAAACTTATTCCAGTGATTTAATCAACTACTAAAGCAAAAATGACTATAGTCGTGATTAGTGGGGAAAGGACTAAATTACAATGCACACCACAAGATAAACAAGACTGATCTTCACTTTTTTTCAGATCTCAACTTCCAGATGGTGATGGTGAAAGAAGCTGGGGGTGTCACTGTCAGTTCAGCGTCGAGCTCCAAGAGAGAACATCGGAGATCCAGTGGAACGACAGGTCAGTGCAGCTTTGTATTGTTAACTGGGGAGTCGACTTTAGTCGTCAGAATCTGACGTCCACAGACGTCAGATTCTGATGTCTAAGTTTGATCCCCAGACTGTAAAAGTAAAAATCTTTATAATGGTCGTACATCCATAACATAGGTATTCAAATGAAGCATAAAGAGCTGACTAAGACATTTATGATGATTTCAAATTGGAAAAAAAAACCTTTGGTCTCCATAGTTTATACAAAAATAATTTAGCACTTTAAGAGTTAACCCTTACGCTGCTGAATTGTTTTTCGAACTATTTTCATTCAGTTTAAGGTGGAGTTGCTAACACAAATTCCACCTTCAAAAGATCCAAATTATGTCTATTATCTGCAAAACTTAATCATTTGGTTAACTACGCATCTGTCACCAACTATTTTTTTATTTCAGTGGCATTTTATTTGGTCTGAAATTTGCTTGAAACCGTATATATACTGTTCCCGCAGCAAAAAGGGTAACCTTTGAAGTTTGGTGATCGTGACCCACAACTTAAAGTTGTTAAAATTACTTTTAAATTGCGATCCAGAGCTTTAAAACAATTATTGGCATTTGTAAAATAAAGTCATATCGTGTATCAGTTTTACTGATTTAACCCTTTCATTGTGGGGATCGTCACAATGAAAGAATTTAAATATTTATAATGTTCGAAGACCCATACCATAAGTATTCAAATGAAGCGGAAAGAGCTAACTAAGAAATTTATGGTGATTTCAAATTGAAAAAAAACTTTGGTTCCATGGGTATGCAAAAATATGGTGGATCACTGGATAATACTCCCCTTGAATGAATTTACAGAATAATGTTTTTTTCACAGGGCAAAGGAGAGGGGTGAAAGGAACAAAAAAAGGTGCTGAACCAGATCCACAAGAAGGTATGTGTGATTTTAGTAATATATACACAAATAGTAAGCCCTAACCCCTACAGTGCGAAGATCGACTGACGTCCAAAGTCGATCCCCGCACTGTAAGAGTAAAAATATTTCTAATGGACGTAGACCCACAACATAGGTATTCAAATGAATCAAAAAGAGCTAACTAAGACATTTATGCTGATTTTAAATTGAAAAGAACTCCTTTGATCGCTTTAAGGGTTCAAGCGCTAAATAAAATTTTCGCTCATGTAAAGTTCTGTCTTGCTACTGCAAAATTGGTTGCAAAATTGAATAACATGTGACGCTGAGCCAACATCAAATCAAACCAAGTGTCCAACCATTTTTAAGCACTAGAGAACCGGTACTGATGTCTGCCACAGAGGTTTTCAAAACATGAAGTTTGCTTATATTTTCAGATGAACGCGTTGAAGAGCTGAAGATAATATTTCTAGAGCAAGAAATTAAAGAGTTGAAGAAAGCGCTGCGAGATGAGAAAATACGCTCGCACGATTTGGCTGTTATGGTGGAAGAAGGCGAGCGACTCAAACACCTAAACAGACAGTATGTGTCAATCAATATAATCATTTCACCCTTTTATTAGCTGATCAAATCTTTGTTATTGGGAATAAAATGAGTGTCAAGGTTTTGATTGTCACTACATCATTCAGAAAGCTTAGTAATATGTTGTTGTACTTTCTTCCTTCCTTTGTCTATCACCCTACTAGACATGTGTGATTGCTCTGTATTTGTCACAGAAGTGATTGTTGCTCCACAGTTTAAAATTACACAAAAAATGTGGGGATGGGAGCCAAAAATGTTTGACAATGTTTACTTTAGAAGACAGGATTTTATATTTTGAGTTTTTTTTTTAAAGTTATACCCAGAGCAATCACTAATTCATTAATAAATCATCCTGTTTAAACCAAAAGGTCCTACCTTCAGCTTGATATCTTCTAAACCTTTAGATTTCAGATTTTTTCAACGTTCGGTTTCATATGGCCTAAAAGTGACCTTTTCCACTTCTAAAAAGTAAATCCTGATTTCTCCCAAGACCTACTGGCATCTCTGATTTAACATGTAGAGTGCTAAATTAGAACATTTGAGTTTCTACTCACTGCTGTCTCCTAATCAACCCTTACAGCGCGGGAATAGACTTCATGTCTGTGGACGTCAGTTTCTAAAGTCGATCCCCACACTGTAAGAGTGAACATTTTTATAATGATCGTAAACCCATAACACAGGTATTCAAATGAATCAGAAAGAGCTAACTAAGACATTTGTGATGATTTCAGATTAAAAAAAATTCCTTTGGTTTCAATAATTTTCATTAAAAAAATTCAGTGCTTTAAGGGTTAAAACTCACAAATGCATGAGTGGAAATAATTGACCCTTAAAGCGCTGCATTGTCAAATTTAAATTTTCACCCACCTGATTTTGTGTTCAGCTACATCGACCCACAACTTCTAAGTATGACTTACATTTGCAGATTTTGTATCCAAACATGCAATAGGAAATTTACTGCTCATTTCTCTTTCGAATTTTGTTGTTTGAATGATAAGTAAAAAGGGCGAAAATTCGTCAGATTCTAGTAACATAGGTATTCAAATGAAGCGGAAAGAGCTATTAAACTAAGATATTTATGATGATTTTAAATTGAAAAAATCCATGGTTTCCATGGTTTGTACGAAAGTATTTCAGCGCTGTAAGGGTTAAGGGTTAACTCACTTCAACATGTATTTCAAGTTGAAATACACTTGTTCACTTAACTAGGACTCTGATCAGAAAAAGGGGCTGAAAGTGGGATGTGATTTGAATGATCTGATGTAGCACTGTACTGCTGAAGCTAGCATCTCTCTCCATTAGCTTAACATCTAATATGTCTAGTATTTGGTTAATTCCATCTCTTCATTGCAGCTGGCGTAGATCTAGTATGTCGGCTCGACTGACTGAACGAATCTCACAGTAGGTTTATAAGCAAAATAAGAGTATGCAAAGGCTAACATGCTATTTCTGTACTAATTACAAGTTTGTCTAAGAATATTCTATTTGCCAAGACGATTATTTAAGATTATCTTCGAACATGGCCCATATTTGGACATATATATATATACATATATGCACATTGATTTTTGAGAAAGACAATGAAACCACTTTTCTCATTATCTACAAATTTCCTTTCTTGTCTGGAGAGAACTAGTCCGTCTTGCAAAGGCAAACGGCAGTAATCTGCTCAGTAAAAAAGTCATCTGTCCCGGTGCCATCATGTATTTTCAGCCAAATTATTTGCTCAGGATTTTATTCTCACTCCATACATGTTGCCCTTAATATCCAGATTAAGAATGATATTACAGCAGAGTGTTTATGATTTAAATCTAAGGGTGTTGTGACTTTGTGTTCACTAATCACAGAACTATATAATATGTTACCATGCGTGTTATCATAATGTTGTTTTATTTCATTAATGTTACTAATTACACATGTGATTTTACATGGAAAACATTTTTTGAATCTTACTTGTATAGAGCCTGTTGCTGCTGTGACTCTGTATATATATGCATCATTTGTATGAAGCAAATTAAATTGAGTGACATATCACCTGTTGATTATGCTGTACAACTACTGCACTGTGAACTTTACCTTAAATTGACTGTACTGTGCACAACGGATTACTTTATTAATTCAGGAAAACAACTTTTATACTTCACTGATATCTTATAATTTTTTTGAGGAGGTACATTACTGCTTGCTTCAACCAAACAAAGTAACACGATCGAGTTTACAAGCAAGCTGCTGATTACACTGCCACAATATAAACCGGAAAAAAATATTTCTGTATTACATCGTGTTTGGGAATAAATTAATCTTTATGAAAAGCAAATTAAAATAAAGTTACTAACTTTAAGAATGTTTGGTTTTCTTTTAGTTGATATTTAGGCTAAGTTGTGGAGAATTATACAAAGTACAAATATTTAAGATTAGAAAAGACATATGAGAAGTATTGTTTTGTGAATATCTGGTTTAGTTTTATTTGGGTGGGGAATGGATAATTGGATTACAGAATGTGGTGCAGGCTGGAGTTTTTAACCCTCAGAGGACTGCTGTTAAGCCTAACCAGTGTGATATTTTTGTGTTTTTGTAGTACTTGCAAACAGTGTTTTAAAGCTAAACGTATCTCAGATCTGTTACACTTATATATCATATGTGGTGACTTAAATTGCGCAAAAAAAGTACACTCCTGAGTGCTATTTTCCACACTTCTTTTCACAAAAGCAGGCATGGTGGATGGTTCGGATGATAACTATCAGTGTTTTTTTATTCTTTTCATGCAGGCATGAAGTTGAGCAGATGTACCCCAAACCAGCCTCGGCTTCTCAGGCGTCGTCTCGGGATCCGGCAGCGGCGCTTGCCACAAAGTCAGGTCCTGTGAATCTGCCATATAATGCCACCCTCAAACCACTCCTTGTTCATTTACCAGAGCAGAATCCTCGACCACCGACGCTAAAAGAGTGTGAAATCCTAATAGAACATCTTCAGCATTACAGTGACATGCAGACACACGAAGTAAGAGAAGTTTTCATTGTTATTTTTCATCAACAAACTCATTGAAAAATCGAACCTATTAAGCTTCAGTATTATATTACTTTATTAGCTCCCGCCCTCACCGTAGGTGAGCGAAGGGAGCTATGGATTCTACCTCCGTTTTTTTTTTGCCTCTTCTTTTGCCTATAACTTTGTGAGAAAATAAGCTAGGATAACAATTTTTGGTATGTGGGTTACTTCTAGGTGGCTAATAGACGGGTTAAAATATTTTTAATCTGAATTCAATACGCAAAGTTGCAGAGGAGAAAATGATGATGTGACGGCGTTGGGCCGTCCGTAAACAATTCGTTTCCGGAGCATATCTCTGAAAGTACTTGTCCGATTGTCTTCAAATTTTACACACAACACCCCTAGGGGGTCTAGTTGTGCCTTTTGGGGTATTTGAACTTTGACCTACTTCTGGTTCAGAACTATGACCTATTTAGACGTTTTGACGCGCACTTCGTTTCCGGGGCAGATCTCGAAAAGTACTGGGCCGATGACAGTCATATTGCACATACATGTTCTCTAAGGTCCCTAGTTGTGCCTTTTCAGGTTTTTGGACCTTGACCTTGAAGTTGACCCAGCACTTTGACCTAATTTATAACATCGGCAAATCCGACTGAAAGATTTTGTGGAATATCATGAAAACCGCTCAAGATAGCTACACCATTACTATAAAACAAATTGTGAGGTTTCAGGAGAGGATGCATCTTGAAAAATTTCAAGTCGATAAAATTAAAAATGGCCGCCTATCGGCCATTATTCACCTTGACAGGCCTGATATTGCGGAATATCTTGAAAACCGCTCAAGATAGCTACACCATTAATATCAAATAAATTGTAAGGTTTCAGGAGAGGATGCATCCTGAAAAATTTGAAGTTGATAAAATTCAAAATGGCCGCCTATCAGCCATTATTCACCTCGACAGGCCTGATATTGTGGAATATCATGAAAACCGCTCAAGATATCTACACCATTACTATGAAACAAATTGTAAGGCTTCAGGAGAGGATGTATTTTGAAAAAATTCATTTTGTCAAAGTTCAAAATGGCCGCCAATCAGCCATTATTCACTTTCACATGGCCGTTATTTGGTAAACCGTGCTAGATGGCTAGACCATTACTATAAAACAAAATGTGTGATTTCAGGAGAGGATGCATCTTGAAAAAATTTGACTCGATAAAATTCAAAATGGCCGCTTATCGGCCATTATTCACTTTCACATGGCCGTTATTTGGTCAACCGTGCTAGATGGCTAGACCATTACTGTAAAACGAAATGTGAGATTTCAGATGAGGATGCATCTTGAAAAAAATTGACTTGATCAAATTTTAAATGGCCGCCTTTTCGGCCATTATTCATTTTCACATGGCTGATATTTGGTAAACCGTGCTAGATGGCTAGACCATTACCTGATTACTATAAAACAAAGTGTGAGTTTTCGGGGGAGGATGCACCCTGAAAATTTTTAACTTACGAATTAAAAATGGCCGACAATCAGCATTATTTACCTCGATAGGCCTGATATCAGGTAAACCGTGCTAGATAGCTAGACCATTACTATAAAACAAAATGTGACGTTTCGAGAGAGGATGCCTTTTAAAAACTTTCGACTCAATCGAATTCAAAATGGCCGCCTATCGGCCACTATTTACTTGCACACAGGGCTCCAGATAACATGCGTATATGAGTAAAATACGCATGTAAAAACAGCAAATACTCATTGATAGAAAATCTGAGGAGTAATATCACTCATGAAAACTATTAAAATACCCGTCAAAGTAAAAAAACCCAGAAAAATGAAACGATTGTTGTATTTTTTACGTGAAGAGAACTATGTGACTGTAAGAAAAAAATGATGTAAATAAAGCTTTCATGTTGTTGT
Source organism: Flabesymbios commensalis (assembly GCA_964017125.1). NCBI lineage: Eukaryota > Metazoa > Annelida > Polychaeta > Terebellida > Flabelligeridae > Flabesymbios > Flabesymbios commensalis. Next base: position 5,318,791 of record OZ024903.1, on the reverse strand, counting down.
ATGAAAAATACTCCTCGTTTATTTTTAGCTCCCGCCGTCACCGTAGGTGAGCGAAGGGAGCTATGGATTCTACCTCCGTTTTTTTTTGGCTTCTTCTTTTGCCTATAACTTTGTGAGAAAATAAGCTAGGATAACAATTTTTGGTATGTGGGTTACTTCCAGGTGGCTAATGGACGGGTTAAAATATTTTTAATCTGAATTCAATACGCAAGGTTGCAGAGGAGAAAATGATGATGTGACGGCGTTGGGCCGTTGGGCCGTTGGGCCGTTGGGCCGTCCGTAAACAATTCGTTTCCGGAGCATATCTCTGAAAGTACTTGTCCGATTGTCTTCAAATTTTACACACAACACCCCTAGGGGGTCTAGTTGTGCCTTTTGGGGTATTTGAACTTTGACCTACTTCTGGTTCAGAACTATGACCTATTTAGACGTTTTGACGCGCACTTCGTTTCCGGAGCAGATCTCGAAAAGTACTGGGCCGATGACAGTCATATTGCACATACATGTTCTCTAAGGTCCCTAGTTGTGCCTTTTCAGGTTTTTGGACCTTGACCTTGAAGTTGACCCAGCACTTTGACCTAATTTATAACATCGGTAAATCCGACTGAAAGATTTTGCGGAATATCATGAAAACCGCTCAAGATAGCTACACCATTACTATAAAACAAATTGTGAGGTTTCAGGAGAGGATGCATCTTGAAAAATTTCAAGTCGATAAAATTAAAAATGGCCGCCTATCGGCCATTATTCACCTTGACAGGCCTGATATTGCGGAATATCTCGAAAACCGCTCAAGATAGCTACACCATTAATATCAAATAAATTGTAAGGTTTCAGGAGAGGATGCATCCTGAAAAATTCAAAGTTGATAAAATTCAAAATGGCCGCCTATCAGCCATTATTCACCTCGACAGGCCTGATATCGTGGAATATCATGAAAACCGCTCAAGATATCTAAACCATTACTATAAAACAAATTGTAAGGCTTCAGGAGAGGATGTATTTTGAAAAAATTCATTTTGTCAAAGTTCAAAATGGCCGCCAATCGGCCATTATTCACTTTCACATGGCCGTTATTTGGTAAACCGTGCTAGATGGCTAGACCATTACTATAAAACAAAATGTGTGATTTCAGGAGAGGATGCATCTTGAAAAAATTTGACTCGATAAAATTCAAAATGGCCGCTTATCGGCCATTATTCACTTTCACATGGCCGTTATTTGGTAAACCGTGCTAGATGGCTAGACCATTACTATAAAACAAAATGTGTGATTTCAGGAGAGGATGCATCTTGAAAAAATTCGACTCTATAAAATTCAAAATGGCCGCTTATCGGCCATTATTCACTCTCACATGGCCGTTATTTGGTGAACCGTGCTAGATGGCTAGACCATTACTATAAAACAAAATGTGTGATTTCAGGAGAGGATGCATCTTGAAAAAATTAGACTCGATAAAATTCAAAATGGCCGCTTATCGGCCATTATTCACTTTCACATGGCCGTTATTTGGTCAACCGTGCTAGATGGCTAGACCATTACTGTAAAACGAAATGTGAGATTTCAGATGAGGATGCATCTTGAAAAAAATTGACTTGATCAAATTTAAAATGGCCGCCTTTTCGGCCATTATTCATTTTCACATGGCTGATATTTGGTAAACCGTGCTAGATGGCTAGACCATTACCTGATTACTATAAAACAAAGTGTGAGTTTTCGGGGGAGGATGCACCCTGAAAATTTCTAATTTACGAATTCAAAATGGCCGACAATCAGCATTATTTACCTCGATAGGCCTGATATCAGGTAAACCGTGCTAGATAGCTAGACCATTACTATAAAACAAAATGTCACGTTTAGAGAGAGGATGCCTTTAAAAAACTTTCGACTCAATCGAATTCAAAATGGCCGCCTATCGGCCACTATTTACTTTCACATTGCTGATATTTGGTAAACCGTGTTAGATAGCTGGGCCATTACTATAAAACAAAATGTGAGATTACAAGAGAGGTTGCATCTTGAAAAAAATTGACTCGATCAAATTCAAAATGGCCGCCTATCGGCCATTATTTACTTTCACATAGCCGGTTTTTGGTAACCGTACTAGATGGCTAGACTATTACTATAAAACAAAATGTGAGATTCCAGGAGAGGATGCATCTTGAAAAATTTCGACTTGATCAAATTCAAAATGGCCTCCTATCGGCCATTATTCACTTTCACATGGGCGATATTTGGTAAACCGTGCTAGATGGTTAGACCATTACTATAGAATGAAATGTGACATTTCAGCTGAGGATGCATCTTGAAAAATTCAGACTCGATCAAATTCAAAATGGCCCCCTATCGGCCATTATTTACTTTCACATGCCCAATATTTTGCAAACTGTGTTAGATGTTAGTCTATTACTATAAAACAAAATATGAGGTTTCGGGGGAGGGATGCACCCTAAGTTTTTAACTAGTTTATATCGAATTCAAAATGACCGTAAATCAGCTATTAGTTACCTCGATTGGCCTGATATCGGGTAAACCATGCCAGATAGGTAGACCATTACTGTGATACTGATTAGGATCATTAATTTTAATGGAGGTTTGCAATCTCTGACAAAAACTGTCTAGTTCTTATCTTACTCTTAGACTGAGCTTCTTAGACCTAGTTGTCTTGCGTCTTGATTTTTGACCTAGCCTAGTACTACATTAAAAACCCTACACAAAATTGCTTAAATCAAATTCTAATTCGTCGCGGGAGCTCCTGGACTTATGTAGTCTTGTTTATCATATTTCACTCCTCATCACCCATTTCAATGAGTGAAATACTCCTCAAACCAAAAAATTATCTGGAGCTCTGTGCACATTGCTGATATTTGGTAAACCGTGTTAGATAGCTGGACCATTACTATAAAACAAAATGTGAGATTACAAGAGAGGATGCATCTTGAAAAAAATTGACTCGATCAAATTCAAAATGGCCGCCTATCGGCCATTATTCACTTTCACATAGCCGGTTTTTAGTAACCGTACTAGATGGCTAGACCATTACTATAAAACAAAATGTGAGATTTCAGGAGAGGATGCATCTTGAAAAAATTTGACTTGATCAAATTCAAAATGGCCTCCTATCGGCCATTATTCACTTTCACATGGGCGATATTTGGTAAGCCGTGCTAGATGGCTAGACCATTACTATAGAATGAAATGTGAGATTTCAGCTGCGGATGCATCTTGGAAAATTTTGACTTGATCAAATTCAAAATGGCCGCCTTTAGGCCATTATTCACTTTCACGTGGCCGATATTTGGTAAACCATGCTAGATAGCTAGACGATTACTATAGAATGAAATGTGAGATTTCAGCTGAGGATGCATCTTGAAAAATTCTGACTCGATCAAATTCAAAATGGCCCCCTATCGGCCAATATTTACTTTCACATGCCCAATATTTTGCAAACTGTGTTAGATGTTAGTCCATTACTATAAAACAAAATTTGAGGTTTCGGGGGAGGATGCACCCTAAATTTTTAACTAATTTATATCGAATTCAAAATGACCGTAAATCAGCTATTAGTTAACTCGATTGGCCTGATATCGGGTAAACCATGCCAGATAGGTAGACCATTACTGGGATACTGATTAGGATCATTAATTTCAATGAAGGTTTGCAATCTCTGACAGACTGTCTAGTTCTTATCTTACTTTTAGACTGGGCTTCTTAGACCTAGTTGTCTTGCTTCTTGATTTTTGACCTAGACTAGGACTACATTAATAACCCTATACAAAATTGCTTAAATCAAATTCTAATTCGGAGCGGGAGCTCCTGGACTTATGTAGTCTTGTTTTAATTGCTTCAATTTCAATATAAAAATATGTTTAGACCAAAAAATTTACCTAAATTGATTTTATTCAGATGAATTATATTATGCGCCTCTAGCAAGTAAATGGTTAAAATGACACAGGAGCTTAAACCCTCTTGATGTCATGATGCTTTTTTGCTGCTAAGATCGTATACATAAGTTATCAAGCTACTGACTTCCAAACCAAATGACACTAAATTTGATATAAATTATTTTGCGGAAGGTGGTCAGTTCAAAGAATGTGACCCGCCATGTGACCCGCCATGTGAAGTTTACTTTACTTGTGGGCACGATAAGTTTTTTCATCCATCCTGCTAAAATTTGTTATAAATGTTGTTAATTACCAGTTCTCTGAAAAATTCAAGGATGGCTGAAAAAAAAATCAAAATGGCTAATTTATCGCGATTTTTCCTATTTTACGTCCCTAATTTGACATTGTGGGTGTGATAACGCCCAAAGATTTTCATGTATCCTGCTTAAATTTGTACTATGCAGTACAAATTTAAGCAGGATACATGAAAATATTTGGGTTGCTAATAACCAGTTCAAACAATTCACCAGCGCAAGGGTTAATAGTATATGGCAACTTTCTTCAATTTAGAACCCACTCCAAGTCGTCAACAAGAGGTTTATATTATATGTTTACAGTTGAACCAGTTGAAGTCTGATTTGAGGGATGTACTGTACTCTCACAAATGGACGCCTGATGCCTACCTACTGGCAAAGGCTTATATAGCGGAGGATGACTCACGGGAAGAAGCCGGACAGACAGACGCTACACGCCTCCCTAGACTCTCCATGAAACAACCATCTAGAAAACTGTAAGATTTAAACAAAGACCTGTCTATCAGGTGTATACTAATAACCTTATGATATTGGTGGTTTTAAACTTTGACGGTCTGGGGGATTAAATCAATTAGAGGAGAATAATATTGGCACATTCACCATGATTTACTGATGCGTCAAAGGAAAAACTGTATTTCTGACGTAAAAATGTAAAGAAAACATAACTACATGTGCGTAGCCTGATGTTGAATACCGAGCTGGTCAGGCATGACATGACATACCACCTAATTTTTTAATCTTTGCCATCACACTATATGTGACATCATATTTTTTCTTTATAATTTCACACATGTATGTGATGTAGTTTGTGGAATGTCCAGAATTATTTTTTAAGAATTTTGGACAAATTTTAACAACTGTTAATCGTTTTTGCTGGAGAACCACTGCAACCTTATTATTTTTGTTCCTACTCTGTATTTTATTACAAAACTGTTTTATTATTGCAGACCAGACGTGGCCTACCTCCCTCGTGACGTGATCTCTCTACCAGCTCTGAAGCAGACGGTTGGGACAAAAGCTGTGGAACGCCGCAAACGTACACAGATTCTACAGAAAGCTCGGTTCAGACGTGAAGTACTTCACTAACAATAATGGGAGACTTTAACATATTTAGTTTACAGTCATTATGAACTGTGTCACTTGCTGTGGGAATTAAACCTTGAAGCGCTGAGCACGACTAAGTCGTTTTTATTCTGTTTCATTAGCAGCTAAAATCACAGCTATTGGGAGTGAAATGAGTGTTCAAACATCAGAATTAGCGCATTTTTGGTGTCAAATTAAACAAATATGAGTAATTTTCACCCACTAAGTTGTGGGTGAAAATTTAAATTGTATAACTGAGCGCTTAATCCTTACAGTGCGGGGATAAATTTTAGTTGTCAAGATCTGACGTCTGTAGACGTAGGATTCTGACATCTAAAGTTGATCCCCGTACTGTAAGAGTAAAAAATATTATTATTTCTCCGTAGACCCATAACATTCAAATGAATCGGAAAGAGTTGACTAAGACTTTCCCGTGATAAATGAAGCAAAGTGGGATATCACAGATGGGAAATAGAATGTGGAGTGAGTGACTCGTATATGTTCTTATTTTCCCAATTTAAATTTGTATCCCTGGAATGATTGGAAATTAGCAGCAGCGTATACAAGTGGGCCACATTCACACATTCTGTTTAAAATGTGGTACTCAAACACTTTTTTCAAGCAATGCCAATATAAACACTCTTCCCCTCATCTTGTGGGTACATGTGTGAATGTTAGTTCCTGTACAACAGTTGTTCTTTTTGAGCTAAACAAACTGAGTTTTAAGTTGAGGTATTTATGGCCCAATTGATGTTTCATGCAGAAACAGCTTCTCATTAACCTTTATTCTAATCAAATGTTTGTCTATTTTTCTTTGGTGACAAAATCGAATTTGAAATAAAATACAAATTATTGATAAAAATAGTCCATCTCCAAACTTGCTTTATTTGATTAATTAAGAATATGTGTATCAATTTCATTTTATTTTAAACTTGCTTAGACACGTATATTTGCAGTAGAAAGTTAACTGGAAAGCATGCCCTATTTGGCAGAACTGATTCTTTTAACGGTCTTCAAGATAAACAATTATCACATTTGACTGACTATAAATTTAGTTCTATTGACACTGCTAAGATATGGACGTGAAAGGAATAACCCTTACAGTGCGGGGATCGACTTTTAACGTCAGAATCTGATGTCTGTTGGTGTTAGAATTTGACGTCTGTTGATTCCTGCACTGTAATTTCAGTAGAAATATTTCCAATGGCCGTAGACCCATAACATAGGTATTCAAATGAATCGGGAAGAGCTGACTAAGACATTTAGGATGATTTCAAATTGAACAAAACCCTTTGGTCTCCACAAAATAAATCAGCGCTTTGAGTAAAGTAACTAAGTATGTTGTGATTGTTTAGATGTGGATGTAGTTGGTTGTTTGTAGTACTTCTGTATGACAGGTGTCTGGGGTACATGCTTATACCAAACAAGTTAGTGTACTGTTTAACCAACAGTATTTTACAAATAAAATAAATGTGATGTAATAATATATTAGCCACTTGACATGTATCGGATTTGGTTGTTATGCTGTTTAATTAGTTATTATAATAATCATGCCTAATTAATTTACAATGCATTAAATGTTTAAAGCAGCCTACACTAGCTAACAATTGCTGGTAAACAGGGGTGTTTACAAAATCTACATATTTTTGTTAAAATGCAAGCCATTGTCATGTCAAAGAAGAAGAGCTTTATTTTCAAGGCTTCTATCAGAATAGTGCTTGAAATTTTTAGCCTTCAATAATTTTATTTCGGAAGGTTTCAAAAGTTTCAAGCATTAACTGATGACAATTGCTTGCACAATAAAGCTTATTCTTCTACCGCAATTTCCAGCTTCAAATGACGAAAAATATTCCTAACATGTATTTTGTTAAATTGATGATGAAGACATCGTTCAAATTGAATAATTTGATTAACTTAAATGTCAACCTGCCAATGTGATACCTGCACTGGAAGAATTAAAAAAAATTATCATGGCCATATACCATGATAAATGAATCGGAAAAATCTCGATAGTTTAAACAAAAATATTTCCGCGTTGTCAGGGTTAAAGAGGAGCACCATGCACTAGTTGTTTATTTTGTTTACTGAATCAGTATTGTTTCTGCATTCCACTGTTAAATGATCTATATTTATTATAATTGCCTTGTTGACGTGCCGAGTATATTTTGTTCATATAAATTTTAATGGAACGTCCGACTTTAATAATGCATAAATGATCTCATGTGATTTACAAAAATATAACTATCAATCTGATGGACTTGTTTTTATTTCATATTGCTGAATTAAATTATATTCTATTAGCCAAGGAGCACCGTAAAACTTGAAGCATTAGCTGAACTGTTTGAAAGCAACTCCAAGTTGGGAGAGTAAAAAATTAAATTGTATAATTTTTCTGTTAAAGGGTATGCCATCACCTTAATTGCCAGGTTATCTAATTTAATTTTTACCCTGATGAAGTTGTGGATCACGTCGAGTGGGTAAACATTACAAATTTGTAAAATCTGTAGCAAAGCTGATTTGTGTCAAATTTTACATTCAAAAGCATCTATTTAAAGTGACAATAAAATGTCTGACAACGATTGTACCAGGATCCTCATATTATGCATTGAGCTATAAAATTTATGTTTTCAATACGTCATTTCAAAATTAAAAACAATAACGTTGTCTACCGACTGAAATATTAAAGTATCCCCTCATAAATTGTATAGCTCTGAAGATGGGGATCGTTCTGTAGAAACCGTTTTTACACATACAAATGTATATGATGATACTTTAGAAAATTACTGTAGTTTTGTGTGGCCCCGTACATATACAATTTTGGCCATTCCTCGCATTTTCAAAGTATGGTCTATAGAACATATTTTTAAAAGTAGTTGTGATGTAGTTACTGGGCGAATTATTTAACAATTGTGATGCGCTTGGAATGTGAATTATAGTGACCTCGGAAAACTAGGAAACATGGTTTGACACCAGCCGATGCGGATGGACAAAATATAAATACAAAAAATATAATAACAGATGTCTTTAGGTTTATTCCACAGTAAACAGTTGATGCTTCAGTGAACATTGGCCTCGTTTTGTTGTGTGTATTGTTCTCAACCATTGGCATTTCTCCAACCAACAGGTTAGAGACGATGAAAAAACCCTTTGAGCGCAAATCACAACTACACTCGTTTAAAATCGGTAAAAAATATGCCAAAAAAAACCTGTATATCAACAAAAGATCCGACATCACTCATGATCAACGCCTACAAAATCACGAGCATCATTCACAGCTTGTATACAGAGCAATATGAGAGACTGAAAACCCTCCCGAATACTTCTTGGATATTACATTGATTTCCCTGCAATCTGAAGCTTATTTTTTGAAAATCGATGCATTTTGTAGGATCTATTGGTCATGCAATAATTTAGTAGCTGTATATCATTGGAAAATGATCATCCATGTTCTACAGACCTCAACTGAACAAATGCGCAACTTCATGTGGGTAAATTAATTTTTAACTCTTGAGGCGCTAGATTTGCAAATACCTGGTCCCAAATTAAACAAAATTAATGGGACAAATTTTCACCGATTTTAAAATTGTTGGTGGAAATTTAAATACCAACTTAGCACTTTAGCCCTTGTCCTGCTGAATTGCTTCAATTGTATTTCTCGTCATTTGAAGCTGGAATTGCTAACGCAATTTCAGCTTGAAATGACGAAAAATATTACTATTTATGAAAAATAGACATGTCTAAAATTAAATTATTGGATCAACTAAGCATCTACTAAAAACTATTTTATCAAAATTAAGTGATATTTTTATTGATCTAAAACATCATTAACCCCGTATATATCCGGGCATAGCAGGACAAGGGTTAAAGTAGACTCTGTTGCAGCAATTATTTTCAGTTGGCGCCCAAAGGGTTAATGTGTGGGATATCAATCAGTGATTCAAATGGCTCCATGTAACACGAATCATAGTCAGTTTGTCATTAGGCTCACGACTGGACACCTTTCATCGCACTCGACTTTAGACAAAGCTTTGCTAGAAGTCCAGACATCTGAAGTAGTGAGCTGACACCCTCCGAGATTCTCATGTGTGCAAAGCCAATTTCCTGTAACATACAGTTGAAAAGTAAACTGAAAATTATGCTGACACATGCATTTGTGTATACATATAGGAAGCAGAGTAAAATACAACTTAAATTTTGTTGTAGCATAAATTCCAAGTAATTTAGTCACTTAAAATTATGGATCGCTTGAGCGAGACACGACTTGAAGTGGGTGAAAAATTGATATATAAATAGGCCTATAGCTCTGGGGTAATTCAAGCATCAACTTGTATACCATGCAACACTTTGATTGCTAATAGGCAATATTTTGTTAGAAAGCAATGACGTGTCAACTCACCCTGATATATTCCAGCTTGAGAAATTCTGGCATGTTGTGATTTTTGGTGACGCGGAATATGATGGTGATGATATCCTCAGAGGAGTAGCCGAGCGTCCAGAGATGTGCCATCACTTTATACGCCTCCTCGAATTTCCCGGCCTCACAGTGGCTTAACATGTCCTTCACCAGCATCGGGTGAGGCTCGTCACATACCTGACAGTAAAAAAAAATTCAGTGAAAAAATAATTCAATAACCCTTACAGCGCGGTGATCGACTTTAGACGTCAGAATGACGTCTAAAGTCGATCCCCACACCGTAAGAGTAAAAACATTTATTATGGCTGTAGACTCATAACATAGGCATTCAAATGAAGCGCAAAGAGCAAACTAAGACAAACTTGAAAAAACCCTCTGGTCTACACGGTTTATATAAATATTTCAGTGCTTAGTTAACCCTTTACCCACCAAGTTATGTCACCAACTTGAAGGGGCTGGACATTAGTCAAATTAAAAACAGGTAACGGACCATTGCATAATTTAGAAACAAATTTTAGGAGTGACAGAAACCCTGAAGAACCATTAATGTTTATGTTTGCTGTCAGCAAAAATTGATGGTTTGACACTATGAGGTTGACGTTGAGGCAGGATTCTCTCATTTTAATTTCTATTTTGTCTTCAGGCCACACAAAGGATAATTATTCGGTGTCCTGCACATTTCATATAAATTTAAATAATAATGTAAATTATGCATTTTTTTAGATGAAATAATTCAACATTAAAAAGTGTTTTTTTTGCGAGTTTACAAAATCTAATAAAATAGTTTTTATTTGAATTTTTTCTGACAGTCACTTCTGAATCTTGTATAAAAATTCATGAGAACCAATTACCGGTAATAAAAAAACTGTGGCCTTACCTAAAAATTGTAAAAAAAACTGAAAAAAATACAACATATACTTCACTCCTCTTCACTGATTGTTACTATAGTTATCCTTCAATTAACATTGATGTAATTTATGTTGTACATGTATAGACGTCTGCGATGTCAGACTTCTGCTCAACATTAAACCAAAACTTTTCGTTTGCTGTAAATCCACTAATTTCTTCTCTCCTCTCAGTAATCAACATACCCTACATATGCATGTTTCTCAATGCTAGACCACCGTCTACAACGTTGCCCCAGTATATTGAGTCTCCCGTGACAAACACGCCGACTGTTAACATGGTTAAGGAGAGCAACGCTGTATGGCGTTGAGTACAATGACACGTATCTGGCTAAACAACGGGAGTTAGAGGGAAGAATTACAGCGGCCTACTATACACTAAAATTGGCATGCGGTTTGTAACTGAAAATCAAAACCATTGAAGAAGACGCTAGGTAAATTTTAAAAGTTTGTGGTGCGGTTTCTAATCAGGATGCGTTTAATAATCGGCAATATACGGCATATCTACCTTGAAAACGTTTTCACTGTTGACGTGATCAAATCCCTGGAACGTGGATTGTAAGTTATTTAGACCCTGCAACAAAAAATAAATAATTGATAAAGATTTTATACTTAAGAAAAACAAATTTTAATTACTGAAATATATTAGAATTTATCTGCCTTACCCTATAAGCACTAAACATGACTATACTCGTTTTAATCCGTTTTATTAGCCAATCAAAACACTGTTATTGGGAATGAAATGAGTGTTCAAACATCAATATTTATGAGACACAACTTAAAGTGGGTGAAAAAGACACATGAAATGACATGGTCTCAAATTTGAGCTTTAACCATTAAAGCGGGGACTGTCTTCATATGTCAGAATCTGACGCATGTAGACGTTAGATTCTTACGTATAAAATCGGTCCCCGCACTGAAAGAATTAAAATATTTCCAATCGCCGTAGACCCACAACATAGGTATTCAAATGAATTCAGCTGAACGAGCTATTTAAGACGTTTATGATGATTTGAAATAGAAAAAAAAGCCTTTGGTTCATATAAACATATTTCAGCGCTTAACCCTTAAAGCGCTGAATATTTTCAAAGAAAACCTTGGAGGCCAAAGGGTTTTTTTCGATTTGAAATCATCATAATTGTCTTAGTTAGCTCTTTATGATTCATTTGAATACATATGTTATCGGTCCACGACCAATATAAATATATGTATAAATATATGTACTCTTACAGTGCGGGGATCGACTTGAGACGTCAGATTCTGAAGACTAAAGTCGATCCCCGCGCTGTAAGGGTTAAATTCCTCAAGGCACTTCACCTGTCTCATGTCTCCCTGTGCAGTGAATATTATCGCCTCCAGACCGTCGTCTGTGTAGCTCACATCCTCCTTCTCACAAATCGTTAATAACCTCTCCAGTATCTGAGCATCTGACAGCTTACTGTAGCGTAGCACTGCACAACGTGACTGAATAGGCTCTGGAAGAAAAAATGAAACATAGTTGATTTTTAGACATGTATTACTGATTTAATCAGAAAGTTATTTTTGTAGGGCATGCACATCTGATACTTGAAGTACTTAATCAGTTTTAAATGGCATCGGCTGGCACAAAGCAAAGGCCAGTAACAATGTGAAGCATGGCTGCATGAGGCACATTTCAAAAACTATTTATAAATGTGTAAAGTGTGGTATTAACCCTTTAACTGCCGGTGCCGCATATATTCTGGCTTTCATTTTTTATTAGCACATTAAGTACCACATTTTAAATACGTTAAAGATAAAATGTGACATCAACCAGCAAGATTTGAAAAGAGTTCACCTCCAATATTTTGTCAAATCTGAATAATTTTCACTCACTTGAAGTTGTGGATCGCGTCAGCGAGACACAACTTCAAGTGGGTGAAAATTAAAATCGAATAATTTGGCGGTTAAAGGGTTGAATGACTAACAATAAAACTAAAGAAAACTTATTACACCAAAAAGAATTACATGTATTTCACTATAAACAACTGACCTATGATTTTGTCTGATGCGTTACACGCCAGAGCAAACCGAGTTGTTTTAGAATAGATTTCCATTGTTCTCCTCAGGGCTTGTTGTGCTCCGTCTGTCATGCTTTAACACATAGATATAGCACTATACAAACACTTGTATATTTTTCGTGATACAATACCGGTATATATATATGTAATTTTATGACAATTGTTTTAAAATTTGACAGTGTTTCCTTATTGCCACGATTCACATTTTCAAGTGACTAAAAATACCTGGATTTGTAAAATTTCAGTCACAAAGTCTCTCAATGTTGGAGATTTAAGACATGATTTAAGACACTTTTAGAATCTGGTTAAATGTTTCCTAAAGTCAACATTTGAAGAAATAGTCACCTGTCAGCCTCATCCAGAATAATGATCTTATGTCGACTTCTCGGTAATGTGACTTTCTGCTGTGCAAACAGCTTGATTTTATTCCTCACAACGTCAATTCCTCTGAAAGAAAATGTAAACATACAAACTTGGGATAAATTGCTATCATTGGTAATCACATCACACTGTACATGTACTTGTCGTATCACAGTATGTAAAAGGAGGAGTGCAAAAACATCAATTCCTAAATTGTGGCGAGGATAACCTCTTGTTCTCATACTCTTTGGCTTTTTTTCACAGCTGCTGTTTGACTGTAATTACAAACAGCTCTTGGGACAAGGGGTTTGTTAGCCCTTAAAATGCTTAGCGTGACTATCATGGCGAGTTATTTACAATCCTTTTATTTATAATCACTCTTATTTGGAACAAACTGTGTGTTCAAACATCAAGATTTGCAAATGTTTACGACCTGCCACCATTTAACTGAGAAATATTAATAAACTTATTATTATCACTAAACATGCTTATGACAATTTGTCTTAAATTCAATTTCAACACTGTATGAGAAAGAATTTGTTTAAAATAAATCAAATTATGGTAAATATGGGATATACCTGTCATTTGAAGCATTTAGTTCTAACACTGCATCCTTGAAAGACGCTCCTAGAAGTGTTCTTGCGAGGCAGAGTATACTGGTGGTTTTCCCTGTGCCGGGGGGACCCTGTATTCAATATGTTTAAGCAAATATTATACCAAAAAATCAGTGCACAATTTTGGACCAAATTTCAGGAGTGGCAGAAGGACTCTATTTTGTAACCGGAGTGTCAATGACAGAAGCTCGTCCTTAATTAAGGCAAGTTGATTAGGAATTAAAATTTCTGAAATCCGTGAAACAGTTCTATGTACATACACAAGCTCTTTCAAGTAAACTAAACAAAATTGAAATCGGTCAAGAATTAAGGGAGGAGAAGCATTTATTGTGAACTGTGGACAGAATGCCTTAATTGGATCTTAATTAGGTCATCAGTTAAATAATAATTAAATCCGTGAGGAGTTTAATGCCCAGGCACAAGCTCTTCCAAACAAACCAAACAGAATTGAAATCGGATAAGAATTGAGGGAGAAGCATTTCTTGTGAATGATGGAAAGAGTGCCATAATTAGGTCTTAATTCGGACATAAGTTAATTAATATCTAAAATTTCTCAAATCCATGAGGCGGTTTAATGTACAGACACAAGCTCTTTCAAACAAACAAACAGAATTGAAATCGGTTAAGAATTGAAGGAGGAGAAGCAATTCTTGTGAATGGTGGACAGAGTGCCTTAATTAGGTCTTAATTAGGTCATAAGTTAATTATTAATTAAAATTTCTGAAATGCGTGAGGAAGTTTAATGTACAGGCACAAGCTCTTTCAAACAAACCAAACAGAATTGAAATCGGATAAGAATTGAAGGAGGAGAAGCATTTCTTGTGAATTGTGGACAGACGCAACCTGATGACATAAGCTCATCTAGGCCTAAAAAGCCCGGATGAGCTAAAAATGAGTCCTACCAAATTTCACGAAGAACCATTAATTTATGGTACTTCAGTGTGAGGACTTATTTTTACAAGTTGCCAGTAATTGTAATTTCTGCAATGAAAATTTACCCTTCTCAATCAGAATAGCCTACAGGCCACAGAAGGGAATTATTCAGTGTGTCATGCAAATTTTAAACCACAGAAGGACACACAGACTTGCCTGAAAATTGGGCATAGATAAAAACACGACGTAGTTAAATGTGGCCCACATGCAGGGGTAAAATGAAACTTTGAGGGCATGTCAATCCACAGGACTGGCAAGTTAAGGACCTAACATCCCGCATAAGTACTGCCATTCCTTTTATTGAACGAACCGTAAATTAACTAGTTCATTAGAATGGCTAAAAACAAGAATTTGCCATTCCTGCACATTTTTGGACCATACTGAACTGGAGGAATACCATGATTTTAAGGCCTGTATATGCTCGCAATCAGTCACTTAGCATGTTCCGTATTTTATCTAATTTTACATTTTAATGATGTTGTGTCAAGTGCTAAGATGTGACTTAAATAAAGATTTAACAAGACTACATAAGTCCAGGAGCTCCCGCGACGAATTAGAATTTGATTTAAGCAATTTTGTGTAGGGTTTTTAATGTAGTCCTAGGCTAGGTCAACAAGACGCAAGACAACTAGGTCTAAGAAGCCCAGTCTAAGAGTTGGATAAGAACTAGACAGTCTGTCAGAGATTGCAAACCTCCATTGAAATTAATGATCCTAATCAGTATCCCAGTAATGGTCTACCTATCTGGCACAGTTTACCCTATATCAGGCCAATCGAGGTAACTAATAGCTGATTTACGGTCATTTTGAATTCGATATAAATTAGTCAAAAACTTAGGGTGCATCCTCCCCCGAAACCGCAAATTTTGTTTTATAGTAATGGACTAACATCTAACACAGTTTGCAAAATATTGGGCATGTGAAAGTAAATAATGGCCGATAGGGGGCCATTTTGAATTTGAACGAGTCAGAATTTTTCAAGATGCATCCTCAGCTGAAATCTCACATTTCATTCTATAGTAATCGTCTAGCTATCTAGCACGGTTTACCAAATATCGGCCATGTGAAAGTGAATAATGGCCTAAAGGCGGCCATTTTGAATTTGATCAAGTCAAAATTTTCCAAGATGCATCCTCAGCTGAAATCTCACATTTCATTCTATAGTAATGGTCTAGCCATCTAGCACGGTTTACCAAATATCGCCCATGTGAAAGTGAATAATGGCCGATAGGAGGCCATTTTGAATTTGATCAAGTCAAAATTTTTCAAGATGCATCCTCTCCTGAAATCTCACATTTTGTTTTATAGTAATGGTCTAGCCATCTAGTACGGTTACTAAAAACCGGCTATGTGAAAGTGAATAATGGCCGATAGGCGGCCATTTTGAATTTGATCGAGTCAATTTTTTTCAAGATGCATCCTCTCTTGTAATCTCACATTTTGTTTTATAGTAATGGTCCAGCTATCTAACACAGTTTACCAAATATCAGCAATGTGCAAGTAAATAGTGGCCGATAGGCGCCATTTTGAATTCGATTGAGTCGAAAGTTTTTAAAAGGCATCCTCTCTCGAAACGTCACATTTTGTTTTATAGTAATGGTCTAGCTATCTAGCACGGTTTACCTGATATCAGGCCTATCGAGGTAAATAATGCTGATTGTCGGCCATTTTGAATTCGTAAGTTTAAAATTTTCAGGGTGCATCCTCCTCCAAAAACTCACACTTTGTTTTATAGTAATCAGGTAATGGTCTAGCCATCTAGCACGGTTTACCAAATATCAGCCATGTGAAAATGAATAATGGCCGAAAAGGCGGCCATTTTAAATTTGATCAAGTCAATTTTTTTCAAGATGCATCCTCATCTGAAATCTCACATTTCGTTTTACAGTAATGGTCTAGCCATCTAGCACGGTTGACCAAATAACGGCCATGTGAAAGTGAATAATGGCCGATAAGCGGCCATTTTGAATTTTATCGAGTCAAATTTTTCCAAGATGCATCCTCTCCTGAAATCACACATTTTGTTTTATAGTAATGGTCTAGCCATCTAGCACGGTTTACCAAATAACGGCCATGTGAAAGTGAATAATGGCTGATTGGCGGCCATTTTGAACTTTGACAAAATGATTTTTTTCAAAATACATCCTCTCCTGAAGCCATACAATTTGTTTTATAGTAATGGTGTAGATATCTTGAGCGGTTTTCATGATATTCCACAATATCAGGCCTGTCGAGGTGAATAATGGCTGATAGGCGGCCATTTTGAATTTTCTCAACTTCAATTTTTTCAGGATGCATCCTCTCCTGAAACCTTACAATTTATTTCATATTAATGGTGTAGCTATCTTGAGCGGTTTTCATGATATTCCGCAATATCAGGCCTGTCGAGGTGAATAATGGCCGATAGGCGGCCATTTTTAATTTTATCGACTTGAAATTTTTCAAGATGCATCCTCTCCTGAAACCTCACAATTTGTTTTATAGTAATGGTGTAGCTATCTTGAGCGGTTTTCATGATATTCCGCAAAATCTTTCAGTCGGATTTACCGATGTTATAAATTAGGTCAAAGTGCTGGGTCAACTTCAAGGTCAAGGTCCAAAAACCTGAAAAGGCACAACTAGGGACCTTAGAGAACATGTATGTGCAATATGACTGTCATCGGCCCAGTACTTTTCCAGATCTGCTCCGGAAACGAAGTGCGCGTCAAAACGTCTAAATAGGTCATAGTTCTGAACCAGAAGTAGGTCAAAGTTCAAATACCCCAAAAGGCACAACTAGACCCCCTAGGGGTGTTGTGTGTAAAATTTGAAGACAATCGGACAAGTACTTTCAGAGATATGCTCCGGAAACGAATTGTTTACGGACGGCCCAACGGCCCAACGGCCCAACGCCGTCACATCATCATTTTCTCCTCTGCAACCTTGCGTATTGAATTCAGATTAAAAATATTTTAACCCGTCCATTAGCCAACTGGAAGTAACCCACATACCAAAAATTGTTATCCTAGCTTATTTTCTCACAAAGTTATAGGCAAAAGAAGAGGCAAAAAAAAAACGGAGGTAGAATCCATAGCTCCCTTCGCTCACCTACGGTGACGGCGGGAGCTAAAAATTAGTACTGTATCCCCGCACATAAACATGGAAGCACTGATGTGAAAATCACATGTCTTAAAGTCTTTTAAAATTATTCTGTGCACGATTATAAGTGCACCCCTATCTACAATGAATCTGTCACTGATTCTGACACTTTCAGCAGCACGGTCATAAATTGTTGGAATTTAAAGATTTATATGACCATAATATTGATATTTATAGTATTATTATTAACCATCACGCTCCTGCATTGTTTGTTTCTATCTTTGATTTAACTGAGCATCTATCACAAACTGTTCTATTTAATTTAAGTATCAATTTAATTAGTTTGAACCTTGATTAAAATAGTATATATATTTACAGTCCTTGCAGCACAAGGGTTAAAATAAAAAAAAAGTAACATTTGCAGAATTGCTAAGATTCATTTGTTGGACTTGATAATTAGTTGTCGTGATTGAATGAAGGACAAATAAAAAGGATGAAAAATTACCTACAGACTTTAACCCTTAAACATGTTAAAGCGCCAAACCCAAACATGTTTGTTTTAATCAGCTTGATAAGGAGATTAAATTACAGCTATTGGGGATAAAATGTGTGTTTAACCACCAGATTTTCAAATGCTTGATCTCAAATTAAATAAATACAAGTAATTTACACCCCCTTAGTTGTGGGTCGTGGTAGTGAGACACAACTTCAAGTGGATGAAAATTTAATTAGATATTTCAGCACTTTTAGGGTAATTTGAATTAGTTTTCTTACCGCAATAATGACATTAGGTACATTTCCCTGCTGTGCAAAAACTTGCAATCTAGTGATTGTCTCTTGGTTACCAACAACGTCTGGAAGTCGGGTCGGTCGATATTTCTCCACCCTACAGCAAAATAGACAAAATATTAATATAAAATATTTTATGAAGATAAAAGTACTACTAGTCATAACTAACTGCATACACTGACTACAATCAATCATTAAAATTTTGAGCTTCCTTCCACTTTTCCGATATCATGTCATACACGTTTTGTTATTGTATGCGGTTATTCCAGGTGGTGATTGAGTGCAGTCTTCCAGTTAATCCAGGTGGTGATTGAGTGTATTCTTCCAGTTATTCTTGGTGGTCATTAAGTGTATTTTTCAGTTATTTCAGGTGGTGATTGAGTGCAGTCTTTCAGGTGGTGATTGAGTGCAGTCTTCCAGGTATTCCAGGTGGTGATTGAATGCAGTCTTCCAGTTATTCCAGGTGGTGATTGACTGCAGTCTTACAGTTCCTTCAGGCAAGAACTTTATAAAAGGACACACAGCTTCGACAGACAGACGAACCCAAGATTCTTCACCATCGATTTTAATTGAGGATTATCTGAAAATTCTGTGCCACTGAGTCGAGGCATTACTTGTTCAAATCTTGCGCGACAGGCTTGTACACAGTGATAAATTTATTTAAAAATTATTGATCAGCTACTTTCACCTGCAAGTTTTAACTTGCTACACATCCCTATATATTTGAATTTTCCAACAGTATACTCCAGATACCTTTCCATTGACATTATTCTGTTGACACTCCATCTTACTTACTGGTCCTCTTCTGGCTGATTGGGCATTTTTGCCTCTGCTGTCAGCTCCAAGTTAATTTTCGTTACTCTGTGTTTCTGGTGTGTAGTGTGAGAGTGTTGTTTTTGTACCGTCGGGTTGTATGGGGATTTGGTGTAGTCATATTTAATGGGGTGGTTCCTCCAAAATTTGTCTAGTCTCATCTCGAAAGTTTCTACTTCTTTTTCACTCCTTCCACTCCTTTTTCTAGCTTCTCCAACATTTTCTATTCTCCAGATACCTTCCCATTGACATAATTACATTGACACTCCACCATCAACTTCTATTCTTTTTCATCATTTCTTTTCCAGGGCTGTATTCTCCAGATAGGACCCCCGCCCCTGGCCTGATAACTGATTGCTTGACATTTCGGCAATATACCAGATTAGCCCGATCTGGGACTAATGTTTTAGACAAATAAATCCCAGTATGTCATAACCGGTTGGGACTCTAAGGAATTAGTCAGAGCTGCTATGTCAACTGACTCTTTCTTTGAGGTCTGGGAGGTTTTCACTCCCGGTGTTAATATTTATTAATATGTGGAAATGTCTATGGCGTGACTGAGAAGTGCTCAAATAACGAAGTATAAAGTAAGTAACATGTTAAACATTGTTAAAGATCATAAAACTATTAATATTGTGTCTAACGCGCACTAGACTAAATGTAAACCTGTATATAACTTGAGTTTCTACGTTTTCCAGAGTGTCTTTTTTGCTGCCATTTAGAATAACTTACAGTAGCTATTTTATCTCTGGTTTTGGTGCGGGAAACAAATATGCCCCATGTACATACCATGATAATGCTGTATGGTGTCTAACGTTATTTCAAATAGTCATGAGTCATGTATGATGAATATTTTAAATACCCTAAGCTTGTCTAAATGTGTAAATGGCAAGCCGGAATGAAAGTGTACATACTATGTCGATACAGAACTAACCATGCTAACCCTGCTGTACATATTGTATATATATATATTACTATGACAAATAAGTCAGCAATGACTTGAAATCGTGTCAATAAAACATCTATCTATCTATCTATTGTGGGAATTTCGACCTGTGGGCCTCCCACAGAACGATTCTAATATTTTAGCAAGCAATTAGACGCATTCACAAGTACTACTCACTTGATAACCTGCTGCGGCCCACGAGACTAAGTCCTAAGTGCCAGTCAAGAGACCTGAAGAGGTATTTGGACTGCCTTCTAGGACTGATCTCACGCAACTGGGACGTATTCATGGCCGACACCACTGCCACCAACAATGGTTACATGATTGGGCCAGGTCAGTGACCTTCAAGTTGGCCGTTCCAATTCATAGCGCATCTACCTCTTTGCTGAGAATAGATGCATGGGAAAATCCCTACAACACTTTCCCATTTTATAAAATAAGTGGTTGGGTTGTGTTTGCTTCACTGGAATGGATGAGGGTGGAAATATCTGAAGCAGGACTATTATCTGATAAAAAGCAGGTAATAAAAAAACAGTTAATAAGATATAACCTTGTAGCCTACTTTAACTGTTCATTTATAGCTTGGTTAACATTGAAAGATTGGTTAACAATAATTTATCTTTTGAGAAACACCTTTAGACCTATTTTCGATTTTATATTAAAAACTATTCTATTGATAAATGTAGTCAGTTTGGTAGTCTATTTATTACCACTAAAATGATTGTGCAACACTTGAGGGAAAACCTTGGGAATTACCCCTGGATAAAAAACCCTCTGCACTGTGTAATTGTTTTCAATTTAGAGACTAGGATTCTTAAGCATGCTATGTGTATTAATTAGTGTTATGAGGCGTGATAAAGTGGCTGGTCATATAGTTTCCGGGGATGCTACTGTTTTAATTATATTCTGAACATGCAAGCAAGTGGACAGCGTCAATAGACAGTCTAGAGATTAATGAAACATGAGCTGTTGTCATTGGGTAGCGTGGCCAGTCTGTTATGAACAGTATCAGTCCCAACAACCAGGCCTGTATTCACAACAGACATGCGACGTCACCCAGCCTTTAAGATTGACACTCTACATGATTGAGTGTACTACTGATCGGAAATGACATACCCTGCCCTGAGTGTGACAGTATCACCTTCCCCCCAACAACAAAAATCAGCTGATTCAACTACCGGTGTGTGTGAATGAGGGGAGTACCACCATGTTTGCTGCAAGCCAATGCATTCACCGATAAATATGTGAATAACATGTGATAGGCCTAATAGTTATTCACATGGCAGTGGTTAGCATTTCAGCACAATTTGAATTAGTAACAAATTTAAATCCAAAAAGTAACGATCCGAAATAAGCACTCATAACCTAATCGATTCAGAACTGTGAAAAGCAAAAGTGTTGGTTAATAAAGATATACAATAGAATTAACAGTAAACTTATAAAAACTAAAACATCAGGCTATTTACAATTATAAAATGTGTATAGTCTAATCGGCTCCCAATGGTCTACATTATCTGGTGGATGGAGGCGGTCTGGACAGAGCTTGGTCGTCAACCCGGGAAGTTTGACACAACACACTGTGTGAAAACTGCAGCCCGTCAGCTACATTAGAAATGCCCCCTCCTGCTTGTTGTTTATGAGGTATTTGAGATGGAGAATATTGGCTCAAAACTTGATTTTTTTATGAGAGCCGACCCATCACCTGAATTTGAATCTTGATTATATTGGAGAGACAACACATCTGGGGGTCGGGGACACTGATGTGGTGAAACCCTTGTGAGCTCCCGCCTTAGCGACAACACTGGATTTGAATTGTGTGGCACTTGACTAGGTTGGGAAAGTAAGGTCCCCTGATGACAGAATTCTGGTGGGTTATCCTGGTGAGTTAACACCTGTGGACAGGGTTAAAAGGTCGCTTGTTCTGTATGGAGGATGACCCCCGCCAACTGATGTGTACCGATCCCCACCACCTTGATTCTGGACGGTTGATTGTTCACAGCTAGATATATTCATGGGGAGAGCCATCGACTATATGAGCAGTTCTACAGGGGATCTCTGACATCAATGATCCGAGGTGGAATTTGAGGGGGTATACTTCCTGGGGGCTGTTTCGGGTATTCCTCTTGTATATCCCAAGATTGATTTATTACAGAGTCACTAGGTGGCTCTGTCAACTTAACGGTCTGAAGAGGGGTCTGAGGTGGGGTACTCCCAGTGGGCAGTTTCAAATATTCCCCCTGTGCGTCCCGAGACTGATTTCCTACAGAGTCACCAGGTGGCTCTGACACATTAACTGTCTGGGGTAGAGTAGACCTAATCCTTATGGGTGGTTCCAAATACCCCCCCCAGGGTTTCCCCCAGAAAAATGAGAAAGCATCATGGTACTAGGTGGCTCGGCTTCAGCGCGGCGCACAATTTGCGCGCGGCGCACCGCGGCGCACAATTTGCGCACGGCGCACAATTCGCGCGCGTTGCACAATTTGCGGCGCGCACAGTCTAGGGGGTCTGGGGGGGCATGCTCCCCCTTGAAATTTTAATCAGAAAACCGCTTTATATGCATTTTGGTGGCTTATAGCAGTAATTTGTATCCACTGTTTGTGCTGGTAAAAAAATAGACACTGATTCTGCATGTAGACTGATATATGGAAACTGAGTGCCAGTTCGACATTTAAAACCCTTGTGATATAGACCACCAATTTTTTCATATGTACAAAGCAAATTATTTTTAAATAGGACTAGAGGCCTATGCAGTGACGAATGAAATATGTAGTGTCTAGGCCTATTTTGTCTAGTTATGCCCCAGTATCAAACTATGATAACAGAGAAATACCATGAGATGGGGGCCTGAGATGATTCTTGTCTGACAAGTCTATTGGATTAAATCGCATTGTGAATAATTAAAAAGAATAGACTAGCCTACACTTTTTATTCACAAAAATGAATTCGAAAAAATCTTTGGACCATTAGACACTAGGCATAACGTAATGATTCAAAATTGATCAATACAAGATCTGTTTATAGCATGCTGTATGTTTGTGGTTGATTGATAAATTAATTAGGCTTTAATAGATCAGTGCCACACCGTTGGATTATCATCAGAACTTGCTAATACCTGAAAACAAGTTGGTTCAAATATAAGCATCTGGTGACATCGGCCCAGCCTTTAATGAACACAAACAAGGTCGGCATCACTTGTTTTGCTTTCTGAGAATATCATAAGTTACACCCCAACTGATCTCAGCCAGCACGCTTCATTGCCTAAACAACGCTGTGTTGACGTTGGGTTCGCGTAGACACGGTAGAGAATTGTGACACACCAGGCGTATGCTCTGTTATCGCGGCACACACGGCAGGTGGAACAACGCGCTTTAATGTTGAGCCAGCATTGTAGGCGATGGACCAACATTAAGTCAACATTACGTCAACGTACTACACATACTATCGTGTTTGCTGGGCGAATGCAGCCAGCTACACACTGATAGACCCGCCAACAGTGCCTGACCACGTGACATCATATGACCACTGGGCATGCGCACAGACGATCCACACACTGCCATGCGGCAATACAGTAGGCCAATGTAATGCTGTAAGATCTAACGTTGATATGTATCGCTGGACATCGTAACACGATGACAATGTTTTACGGAATTTTCTGAAGCGTCACGGCACTTACTGAAGCGTCACGGCACTTACTGAAGCGTCAGGGTAAAAAATTAAAGCGTCATGGTGCCGTGACGCTTGGACGCTTTGGGGGAAACTCTGCCCCCCTGTACATCCTGTGGTTTTGGGCCTTTGTTTCCAAAATATGATGACCATTGCTCGATACACATCCGTGCTTCATCTATGCTGTCATGTCAGATCGTTTAACAAGCTCAGATGCAGTTTCCCCGAGTTGGTCTTCTACATTTATTTTTGCAGCCATTTTATAGTTATCGGGTACTTACTGTAATCCCTTTTTCTATACCCAGAATAAAAAGAACTGAATTTAGACTACAAGCCCCAAAAATAAATAGGCCTCCCGCTGCTAAAGACTTAAAACATCATTTCATCCTCAGAACAGTTCCAGTACTGCGGGATGCACAAAATATAATCACCAACCAACAACA
Organism: Flabesymbios commensalis; assembly: GCA_964017125.1. Taxonomy (NCBI): domain Eukaryota; kingdom Metazoa; phylum Annelida; class Polychaeta; order Terebellida; family Flabelligeridae; genus Flabesymbios; species Flabesymbios commensalis. Next base: position 5,294,514 of record OZ024903.1, on the reverse strand, counting down.
ATACAGCTGAACAACTCCAGACCAGTATCAGTCCCAAGCGACCGGACTGTATTCCGGGAGACGGGACAGCTGTATCAGCATCACACGCAACACAAAATCAAAGCAAACAAAACACAAATATAAGCAAATTGATTTTTTTTACCCCGAAATTTTTTAAGCTACTCAATTTATAACAGTGATCATTCCTAGATGTCAAGTACCACACAATGCTTTTGTATACAACCATTTATGAGGACTCAAACCTGTTTTAAGTGACGGCCATTTTGGGTGGCTATCTTGGATTTTTCACTCACCAGGGGGAGTTATCATATCAACCACTTTGTAGCCCAGGACCCACTGAAACTAAATATATATGGTTTTACATGTTTTTTGACAAGAAAAACATAGCCATATCACTCTGGATCTAAAAAGTCATTTTTCATCAAAAATGCCTGACATTGTACAGACACAGCTGCCCAAATCTTAGACATAGCTAGGGTCAAACAGAGCTAAAAGCAGACGGAATCGATCTTACAATAAACAGATGAAGGTTGTCACAATTGAACGGTATCAGGTGAGTTCGCCACACTGTAAGTTCAGCACAAGTTAGTTCACCACAACTATGGTGACTTCACCACAACTTTGGTGAGTTCACCACAAAGGGTATTGGTGAGCTCACCAAAGTTATACCCAAAGTCACATTAAAAGTGATCAACCAGGATCGCATGTTTTTCGCTGATTTCTCAGTCAATTGTCAAACGATTTTCATGAAATTTTGTAACAATCATATTTCAACAGAATCCTAATATCCCTGAAAATTTCGTAAAATTATATATCGTATTTCAAAAGCTAGACCATTTGACATGTAATAAATTGAAATTACGACGTCCCTCTATAAACCCATTAAACTAATTCTAGAATTTTATTACATGTCAAATGGTCTAACTTTTGAAATATTATATATAATTTTGCGAATTTTTTACCGCTGTTAGGATTTGAATAGAAAATGGCCTTTGCAAAGTTTCAAGAAAATCGGTTCAGAATTGACGGAGAATTCGCCGAAAATCATGCGATCCTGGTTAATTTGACGGCGAGTATAGTTTATCTGATGCATTTACATTATTTAAAGTGTCCATTTATTCTACTATTTAAAATATGAACCATGTTTATATATCGTGTGTAGATCTGTAGTCTATTATAACAAATTATAAAATAAACATTATGGACCTATATGTCATCCATAATCTATACTAAAATAATTACTGGTAGGTAGTGTAAACACGAACTATAGGTCTATTATAAATTTAAACAAACTTTTATATCATGGCAAATGGTTTTTTTTGCAGGTGACAAAATCCAGGGTAATCCGGTAGACTACCCCAACTTAGTGAAGTGTATGACACCCATAGGTCCGCCAGAAAAACTCCACTGAGAGAAAAACTCCACGGCAGATGCACGAAAACGACAACTTGGGCAAGCACAGCCACAGACATTGAGGATTGACAATGTGAATGAGCGATAATAGGGTAATATAAATTCAATTCAACATTTAACCCACCAAGGCATTTCATAGCCTTTCCTGACTTTTGGAGTTGGTTCCTCTTTCATTTTATCTGTTTTTTCTTCATTTTCAACAGCTTCATCAGAACAATCAACATCCATAACCTCAATCTCAGCCATTATTGACTTGGTCAAGAAATAGCTGTCAAAATTTGCCGCGGGAAATATAACAAATACCGTCTAAATATATGCATATACAATATTACTATAGACTACTATAGTCTTCGAAATGGCCTGTGCAAAATTTCAAGGAACATGCGCTACAGATAATTGTGTCCTAGACATAAATGTATTGCTTTCGTTTGCAAAATTAATTGTAAATCATAATATTAATAATAATAACTTTATTTTACGATGGTTAACCCAATGAGCGATAGCTCATCTGCCTTGGGGCCCCCAACATATAGGCCCTATACAGAATACATATAAATATACAATATATCAACATTTGAAACAAAATCACATTTTTGTAGGCCTACATGTGATGACATACACATTTCGTGTATATGACATGCCATGATAAAATAGATAAATTAAATACAGATATTAGCTACAGATTAAAAAGAAACATTATTAATATGCTAAATGATATATGCTAATGAAGTTTAAAACAAAATCACGTTGTGCTTGAGATGTGATGACATATGACACTATTGGCTCGTGGGCTTGGGGGGGGGAGCGCAATGCTGGCCGGACGTCCAACATCACTCCCAACCTCTCAAGTCCAACTCTATTCCTCGCCTGGGCCACGTGGCTAACTCCGCTGGTCACAGAGCGGCACGTCCAGTCCCGTCGCTGGCTGGTTGGTAAGTGAACGAATGAACGGCAAAAAGCGTTAGTGATGTTCGGTAGGCGGAGGTGACTCGTCAGTTGCCGAATCCCGCCGAACCTCGCCGACTGAAAGAAAACTGGGCGCGTGCCCCACATTACCCCCGGGCTAAATGACAACGTGTGAACACAAGCTCAAGTTTGTGGGTAAAGCAGCTGTTTCCGGTATGAAGCTAGGTGATGGTGAATCCGACAAAACATTTGAATGACATTCAAAATATCTGGATGAAGAAAATACAGGGTGGGTGAGTGGCGAACATAGAACATGGCGAAAAATAGTCGGTACTGCGTCTGGTTTCAATCGCGTTTTTTTCCCAGAATACCTTGGTTTTCCTGTGATTTTATCAAACATATCAACAACGAAACAATCCTCTGTAAAATTATCGCTGCATAGTTTACTGAATGGTCGAGGTGTAAAATCCTCTCTGTGAACTTGATGAAGCCATTGAACCAGGCGTGCAGGCTCATATTATGGGTAGCCATGCCAAGGGAGTGGCAGGATTTTCGTCGTCGTTTTCGGTCCAGAATTGTGATTTTCACAATTATGAGCAGTACATTTACCCATAGCTAAACATTAACAAGTCCTTAAACTTCAACTGTGATGTTGTCAAAAGTTTCAAAAACTATAAATAACAATTAAGGAGCGGTTTTAAAATCAGGCTACTGATGCACTTCTTTTCTACACGTGGTGTGTGTGATCCAGATGTCTGTGCGGCCGGGATGCGTTAAGTGACGTCACTCATATCTAGCCATCTATAGCCATATGCATGTCATTGAATTGTTGTCAATGTGGATTGTTTTATAAGATATGTTTTAATGAAATAAGTAAACACATTTTGTGAGTATTTTGAGGCCGCAAAGGTGCTTTCATGCGACCATTATTGATAATCATTTGACAAGAAAAAAGTAGCCTTCAGTTGACTTCATAGTCAGCTTAATATACAGGTTTGAAATATATATTTATTTCCAGCAACTTGATCGTTTTGTTGAGCCATAATACTTTCATTGCGGAGGAGTACTTAGGTGGACGCTGACCATGCTGTGCATGTGGGTGAGCCCACAATGTTTACTCATTTAATCATGATGACTCAACTACCTTAAAGTAGGTGGGTCGTTATGATTTTCTGAATAAACATTTAGGGCGCTCAATACAATGGAACGCATATGCACAGCATGGTCAACGTCTACAGGAATGAGGTCTGATGTAACTTAAATGTTTTGATTCAGTGAAGCTTAACGACCTACAAATGAAATATGTTTTTTCGACCAACCAAATATTATTTATTATTCACTATTCAATAATGTTTTCTGTGGTGCGCTCAATCTTGCACGGAATTAAATGTGTTATAAATTGTCTAATAAAAAAAAAGTTATGTTTGTGGATGATAAACTTGGATGGCAAATATTTATTTATGAAGCATAGCTTAGCATTTTTTGAAGTATAAAATTTTCCATGGCAAAAAAAGATTTCATTCATAAAAATACAAGGTGTGAATAAATGAAGAATACAATCATGACAATCATATTTACCTCACTGGCACCACATACTGATATTTGTGTATGCGTGCATGGCTTTTAACTTTATTTATCAGCCGTTATTCTACGTGTGTATTATGTACTATCAATATTAACTGTTTCCATCGCACAGGTGCCACATATGTTAGGGACTTATTTTTCATATATTTTTAAAACCATATAGAGCTAGTTATCAATCTAATAGTTTGTTGCAGATAAGAGCTACTCCATACTTTATTCAGGTATAGATAAATCGACCCATCATAATATGCATGTCTTTTTGTATAATTTATATTCACAAATGATGTAAATCCCATTCCAATTAGTTCTGCAAATATCATAATTTATAGCCTAGGCCTAATATTTTTTTTCACCGCAGTATAGGTGAAGAAACAATCTCTTGATGTATTTCTCTGAAAATAAAAACCCCTCATATATGGCGGAGTAGTGGCGTTTTATATTCACCATATATACTAGGCTTTTTTGGGATCACTGATGCGTTCATATCTATAAATCTGTCCATATGTTCTTATTTATGTATATTTGAGGATTTGTGCATTTAAAAAATAATTATTTTTGCAATGCCATAGATATGTTACAACCACAGACATGGCTAAAAATGGCAGGCCTAAATGGTAAGTGCTAAAATGGTATCTGTATTTGTCTGTATCTGTAGGAATACGATGCAGTCCTCTTAGTATAGAGTATCACGCATCGGGGTGGGGGTGCGCATGTTGGCATTAGTTCCAATCCCGTATAGTACAGGGAAAGAAGAGGACTGTTGGCACACCGTCGTGTGGGCAGTAAGTTTTTTAAACTTATATTCATTTGCGGTTCTTGTTTGCAGGCTGGCTAGGGCAAACAAATGTTCTGCTGCGATGGGTGTGCTGCCACTGATGATCTTGTGCAGCATATCAGTCTCGCATCTTTCCTCCTCTCCTCTAGTGGGGACCAGTCCAGTCTCTGCAGCATGTCTGTGACACTATTCCGTCTCCGGAAATCGCCTACCACGAAGCAATCGAGTTGCACTTCGCTACACTGCTTTCAATTTCATTATGTCTTTAACCAAGTGAGGGTCCCATACAGTACTAGCATATGCCAGAGTGGATTTCACTAATGAGTTATATGCCAGTTTCTTCAATTTAGATGGACAATATTTGGAGGTTTTTGCACAGGAAAGCCAAGGTGGAATTGGCCTTTTTAGTTACTTAATTGATATTCTTCCCCCACTTGGCATCATCACTGAGCAAGACCCCCAGGTAGTTGTTTCGGTTTACCTGAGCGAGCTGCGTGTCACAGATGGTGTATCACACTTCATGTGTCTTCTAGACACGGCATAGCTCATGGAGTAGCACTTTGAACTTTGAATCGGTACACCAGCAGCACATCCTATTTGGAGTATCAGGCTGGGGGGGGGGGAGGCTGGTGGACTTAGTCAACCAGCTGACTCTTGAACGCTGCCACAGTTTTTGATTCTATGGCAGCTGCCGAAAGATAATTCCAATCAGGGATAGTTCGATGCCAAAAAGAATTTTGTCCCAGTGTGGTGTTAGCTCTAAGATGTTTGTAGGCCTGATCCCCACGTGCTCTTCTGTCTGCTGGGATTAAACAGTCATTGATAGGAATTTCGACTAGCTCATTTAAAATTTTAAACATGCTTACAAGTCAGAATTTTTACGTCTTGTTATCAAGTCAGTCCAGCCCAGATTCTGAATGAGAGATGTCACACTGGCTGTTTGTCTATAATTTTGGGTGGCAAATCTTGCTGCTGATCTTTGAATTTTTTCTAATTTATCAATATCTTTTTGTCTAAAGGGGTCCCAAACTGCTGAAGAGTATTCTAAGGATGATCTGACCAGGGAGGAATAGGCAGTCTCCCTTAGTTTAGGGGGACATGCCTTCAGGTTCCTCTGAAGGAAGCCCAGAGTGGAATTTGCTTTACTTGTAATTTTGTTAGCGTGGGCCTCCCATTCCAGGGTCTCGCTAAGACAAACACAAAGACATGGTGTTGATGAGACATTTGCTAGTGTTTCGCCTTTAAGGGTGTACCCAAATTCCAGTTTTTTTTAAAATATTAGTCTGGACACCCTCAGGACCGAGCATTTCGAGGTGTTGAAACACATCCCCCATCGATCTGCTCAGTCCTGTAACGCAGATAGGTATCTTTGCAGGTGCTCCTGATCTGCTCAACATTTTATCGGGCGATACAGGAGGCAGTCATCTGCAAAGAGACGAGCCTGTGAGGAGACCATGGATGGGAGGTCATTAATATAGGTCAAAAAGAGTAGGGATCCGAGAACAGTAACCTGAGGCACCACACCTCACGCGAGCTGATTCCGGAGAGCTGCCATCAACTACTACTTTTTGGGTTCTATTGGTCAGAAAATTTTGAATCCAATTAAGAGTTGTTCCCCGAATTCCGTAGTGGTCAAGTTTGTGCAAGAGGCGTTGGTGGGGGACAACGTCAAAGGCCTTACTCAAATCTAAGACAACAACATCTGTTTGTGTCTTGCTTTCAAAATTTTGAATAAATTCATGAGTCGTAAACAAAAACTGGCTTTCGCATGAGTGTTTTTATCAAAAGCCATGCTGTACAGGTGTTAAAATTTTTTTATTCGAAAAGTGGGACATAATGTGTTTACAAATGATGTGTTCAAGTAATTTGGCACAAACACAAGTGAGGGATATCGGCCTGTAGTTTGCCGGAAAGTGCCGATCCCCTTTTTTGAAGACTGGGGCAACATTAGCCTCTACCCAGTCATCTGGTAATTTCCCCGTCTGTAGAGATTGGTGGAAAATAAATTAAAGAAGGGGAGATATTTCGTTGGCAGCATTCTTCAGAATCAAGTTCGGGAGCTCGTCCGGCCCGGATGCCTTTCCGCCGTTTAAACCCTAAAGTAATTTAGTTACACCTTGAACAGTAATTTAGAATTTAGGCATTTCAGTATTCGGTGGTCCTGGTAATTTAGGTATATTTGTCGTGTCTTCCGAGGTAAAAACTGAGCAAAATTGGTTGTTTAGTATTTCGGCCTTACGTCTGCTATCTGAATGCAGCTGGCCGTTTTCCTTCAAGGGAGAGACACCATTTCTATACTGACGTTTAGATTTAATATAACGCCTGAGTGGTTTAGAATTTTTTTGTTCTAAAGATTAGGAAAGTTTGCTTTTCAAAAAAGACCACTTGGCAGACCTGATGGTTCTGCCATTTACATAATTTATATTTTGCTCAAAGGTCAGCTTTATTCGTACGCTTGGCTTTGCTATATAAAGATGTTTTTTTCCGAATAGATGCGAGGAGTGATTTGGATAGCCAAGGTAGATTTTCCAGAGGGGAAGTCATTTTAGTTGGTATAAATTTGTCCAGGCATTGATTTAGGATGGATTTAAGTTTCAACCAGTTTTCATTAACAGAACGGCTGGGACTATTTTCTGAAAAGGAGGTCCGGCAGCTCCGAATTTGTTGCCTGATAGCTTCTTAATTAGCCTTTTTGAACTGATGCACTGGGCGGGGTTTTGTAAGCTCTCCTGGTTTAAAAATTACTTAACTGACAGGAAGCAGACAGTCCAGTTCAAAACCGAACAGTCTAAAGAAAGACCTGTAAGCAGTGGCGTGCCACAAGGAAGTATCCTGGGACAGCTACTGTTTATACTTTATGTTAACGACCTGCCTAAAGTGTGGTCAAAGACCAAGGTTATTTTGTATGCTGATGACACAGCTATTTTATGCAAAGGTAAAAACAATGCACAAATTCAAAATACGCTGAACTCAGAAATGAGCCTTTGCTCAGAGTGGTTCACACAAAACAAATTACACCTAAATGTTTCCAAAACTAAAAGTATGTTGTTTGGTACTTCCCAGAGACTGTCATCCACTAAAGATCCGGATAATTTCGAAATAAAGTTATGTGATGACGTGGTAGAACGGGTTCAAGTTTTTAAATATTTAGGTGTCTACATGGATATTAACTTAAACTGGCACACCAACGTAGTAAAAATTTCAAAAAAGATCTAGTAAAATCGGAATTCTGCGTTGAGTAAAACCTTTTATCACTCTTGATTTGTCAAAAACAATGTTTAATTCCATAGTTCAACAGCATTTCACATACTGTGACATCATTTGGGCTAGTTCTGATGAGACTACCATTTCTCGTCTTCAAAAACTCCAAAATACTTGTGCTATAGTTATTCTTAATGAGAACAGACGATCACATGTAAAACCTATGCTAGAGTCATTATCATGGATGCCTATAATTGATTTAATTAAATATCACACACTAGTTGCTGTATACAAATGTACTCATGGCCTTGTGCCTAGCTATCTGCATAACACTTTTATGCAGATATCTAGAATACACAGATACTCCACCAGGCAGGCAAATCTAGCACATTTGTAAACAAGACAACCTAAATTAACTAAATTCAAACGATCTTTTACATACAGAGGAGTCACCTTGTGGAATGAACTGCCTGAACACATCAGAAACACTGAAATCCTAAATTATTTTAAGACAAAACTTACAACCTTCTTTAGACATGACCATATTTAATTTTTTGGACACAAAACTAATGACTTCAGGCTTCTCCTGAACCCTCTGACCCCGATCACCATCATGAAACCTATGTTCTTGTCTTTTTGTGTTGTAGCCTGTGCGAGTGTTTATTCACTTAACTGTGTGTCTTTATCATTCTGACCTCAGAGATTATATCTCTGATACCACACGCTCATTTCGCCGTATGCACGCATGGCGATTGACCAAATTTATCAGCCGTTAGTGAGCGTTACCACGTGATTTTATAACCATTCCTATAACCACGGAACTATTTTGGTGTTCACTTCAACTCATTACTTATCCTTTTTTCAATATTTATTTGATTTTAGAGTTTGTTACAGGTAAGGGCTATTTATTCTGTTTAGTAGTGGATAAATTGAACCAGCACAATTCGCATGTCATTCAGTAATTTATAGTTGCCAGTGTTTTGAAGCCGATTGTGAATTCTGTCAGAAAAACGTAAACATGGACCTTCTCACAGCAGCGCGTAGGCAGAAAAAGTAATCCATTGAATGTTTTCTATTTCTATGTGAATATAAACTCATATGTGGCGGAGTAGTGGTATTTTATATTTGCCATATATATTCAGGACACTCAAGCGTGTTTATAAGCCTACAAATGTTATATCAACAAAACTGCTCAAAATGAGCAGTTTTTGTCGAAACATGGCGTGTGGTTACAGAGAGAGAGCGGGGTTGACCTGAGCGACATCTATGTGTGGAGAATGTATCTTTATATGTACCTGGGCCCCTTGGGAAACCAGTGTAATACCTGACTATTTGATTTTATATATGTATATGTGATGATTGTATTATGCTGAAAGGGTTACCCTTAATAAATATTCTCAATATTCTCAATATTCTGGGTGGGCTGAACTTCATCTGCCACATGTCAAACCAATGTTGGAGTGAGTCCAGGTCTTGTTGCATTATGATCTGGTCGGACCTGGTCTTTATGGGTCGATGCAGGAAACAGTCTTCCGCGAATAAACCCAGCAAACATGTGCTTAAATGGCCCGATAATGGTAATTACTGGCGAATAGTGGCAGTACTGGCATACAGGTATTGTTGGGGTATGCCAAAACTGGCCCAGCTTCGGCTTGATTGGCCTGATTCAGGTTAGACTGACAAAATAACGGCACAATAACGGCATATGATTACATTGTTACTCACTTGGGGGAGCTTCCGGCGTTGTGGGCCAGTATTGGCCAGTATTCCGGCCCAGTGCTGGCATTTTAGTATAGATCTTTTCCCTAGGTGGGTCCTTTCTTGGCGGTTAAAACAAGTGTAGGCTACATTTTTCTGAATTGTCATCATTTATTCTTCTTTTCGATTTAAAATGGACTTAGATGTTTATATTAAAGTACAAATTTACTCAATCATGAATTGTAGCACATGTGTATATATTTTTTCTGATTCATGATGATATAATTGAAGAATGAATCGAATATTTTGTTAAGGCTTGTCGCCACCGTGAGCGATAATAGGAGGAATTGGAGAGTGTTTTACCAGTACTGGCAGTAGGCCTAGGTTGCCGTTATCAGTTGTTATTCATAGGCCTATATTTGAATTGCTTTGTATCCTAATTAGGCATAGCTAAGAATTCACCCCTCGGTCCCGCTTGCCTGTATGCCTACTAGTCACTGCTGAGGCTAAATTAGGCATCTTTTTAAATAGTCCAGCCTAAGCACTATATTTATTTTAATTATAAAAATTATATTTATCAAAATGGTGCGAGCCTACTTGTAGGTGATAAAAAATGTTCAATCAGAAGCGGGGCTTACTGGCCTTGCACATTATAAAAGTGACTCAATCAGGCCAAAATCGTAAAAAAATCAGTGACTTTACTTTGGCCTCCCTATACGACCGTATGATGTAAACACGTCCACGGACTAGAGCTGCAAAAGCTCCCCAACCTCTGTGCTGTGCATCCACCAGTTAGGCAAGATATAGACGAAATTCCCGATTTTTTTATTTTGGACATGCATGTCCGAAATAAGAGATCGGGAACCCCGTCTTTATATCTAGCCCAACCGGCAAATGTGCAGCACAAAAATTAAAAAAAACTTTTGCAGCTCAAGCCCATGGACACGTCTACATCACATGGTCATACTGAGAAGCCAAAACAAAATCACGGACGATCTTAGCCTGATTGAGTCGCTTTAAGTCGAGGAAGACCGTAGATTGTAAAAATATACTGTAACGTTAGATTTCAGATCCGAATAAATTCGGCGTTGACGTTTTTTGTAAGCCAAATATATTGTTTTATTAAATTTACTGTTCAATCAAACCTTAATTGTTGTTTTTGTATCGCAACAACTCTGAGCAAAACACAGGACAATCACCCAATGCTGTTTCAATGGCGGGCCAGCGTCCAAGACGTTGGTCCAACATTGAACCAGCATTGGATGAATGACACGTGTTTGCTGGGCTATAACTGAATGCATGTTTCAAAAAGAGATAACACCTATTACTTAGGCATCCTATACAGGGCCATTATTGATCCCTTTCGTAACCATTATACAGCCATTATATAATCGTATCTGGGCCAGTATTGGCACGGTAAATATAATCAAATAGCAGCCTGTATGTATTCCTGATATCTAGGCCAATATGGGGCCTCAACAGGCCCAGACATGGTAACCAGTACTGGGCCATATGTGGCCCTGTGTGCAAACTGTATGGAAACTACCCTGGGCTAAAACGGGGCCGGTTCTGGCATATTGGTTTGACTGTATTGGCCCATTACTGGCACAAAATTCTGCCATTATAGGTCCAATGCTGGCCCGCTATAAAATTGTTTGCTGGGAAGGTAAATTTGTGATTTAACCACCAGTGGCAGGTCGTTTATATAACAGAGGAACAGAAGCGGCCCAAGGACTGTGCCTTGTGGGACGCCTGAGGTCACTGATGCGGGGCTTGATAGTTCACCATTCACTGGTACTCTCTGGCTCCTGCCTGTCAGGTAAATGGTAAAACTACTCAAAATGAGCTAAAAATGGCGCGTGGCGACAGAGATGGTTGACCTGAGCGACATCTATGTGTGGAGAATGGGCAGCAATATAAGAACATTAAATCATGTTAACGTAATAATAATATTCTGTTTAAATTTCAAGCGGTAACAAAATTAAGGGTATCCGAGAACAAAAAAATCGAATAATTTATTATTATTCAATGTTTTACATTAGTGCAGAAAATAATACCTATTATATCATTCTTTTTAATATTCTTACTAACTCTATGGTCTATACAAATATTTTATATTAGTGATGTTTTTATTTATGCATTAGGCATAACTAAGGCACAGTTTATGTAATGTAGTTGTATACACTCCTGGAGGAAAAGATGTCAGATACCACATTACGCGCGAAAAGTAAACAAAACTGGATCAGTTTGATTTCCTTCAAGCCTATGGTAAAACTATTCTGGCAGACACTTGTTGGTTCCTATTCATTCATCCCCATGCCGTTTTGCTTATGATGAAGTTCGACTGCCTAACTGCCTGACTGCCACCTGAGACGGACCTGTGGACTGTTGGGCTGATCCTTCCGCCAGTTCTCCAGTGTGGAACCTGTGTATATGAGAAGGTGTCTTAAGCGGAAAGTCTCGTCATCTATGCACATGATCACCATTGGGTTCTATGGTTGCTTTAGCTGCCGTGGATGTACAAAGGAAGTCTGTGAGCACTGAATTCGGCTCTTGAAGTGGCCCACCGGCTTAGTGATACACAGCTCCGAGTAAAAAGCAACTGGACTAAAGGCGGGATTGTGATCGATCGATAATTATCGGAAGGCCCGGGCAGCCTGCATGCGGGCTAGCTAACCTAAACAAACAAACAAACAAACAAACAAACAGCTGATCAGGCTTCCTTTCAAAATTAAATCATTATTATCACTGATTAAATTATTCAAGTGTCAATCATTACAGTTAAAACATGTCTGCTATATAGAGCGAGAAATTTACCTGCCTGTTATTATTTCTATTCACTTAAGGAAGTCTTTATGTTCATCCCCCTGTCATTTAATTTTCGCATATTATCGCCCCCCCCCCAATTTTTTTTATATTCTGCTTTTTTACTCCCCCGATGCCTGGTCTTAAATCTTCTAAAAAAGTGACAAAAAATGTAAAATAGACCTGGTAGATCTATAATCTCTGAAAAGTATATAAAAAACGATTATCAGATCAGGGAAAAAATTATTTAAAAATTATTGAATAACATTTTTCTCATCTAAGGCGACTAACGTTAAGCCTAAGGGTAAGGACTCTTGTTTTAATTTCTCTGTTTTTGATCAGGGAAAATCCAAAATCTAATGAGAGAGGCGGAATTTTTTTTTAAAAAAACATTGAACCTATTTTTGGAAAATAAAAGAAATAAATAAAAAAACTAAAAAAAACATTGGACATATTTCTGGAAAAGTTAATGAGGACGACGAAATAATTTTAAAAAAAGTTAATGAGGGCGACGGAAAAAAAACAAGCAAAAAAAAACATAGCTGGAAAAATATTTTTTATCTCTCGAAATGAACTTGTTTTTTTTTGGAATGTTTTTTTTATCTCCAGAAAATTGACTGTTTTTTTTCGGAAATTGGCAACAATCTAATGCGCGCGCTGGGCAGAAAAAAACACATGTTTTTTTGGTAATGCGCGGCCTAAATCTAATGCGCGCGTTCATCTAAAACAGAGAAAAAAAACATAGTGGCCTAAGTTGTAACTTGCCACAGTCTGTCCGACAGTGGACAATGGTCCAAAATGAAAGTTAGCTTTTCGGTATCCAGTCAGTCAATTTTCAAGCTATTGTCACAAAATTGTAACCATTGTAACCATTATTATCTAGTCATTTGGCACCAACCCTGAAAATTTTGCGAAATTCTATTGAGCATTTCAAAAGTTAGACCGTTTGACATGTAACGCAATTCTGAGAATAAACCAGAATGAATAATAATGGGTTTTTACATGTTATAGAGGAGGGTCATAAATAGACATTTACCACATGGCAAATGGTCTAACTTCTGAACTATAGAATATTTTTTAAAGAAATTTTCAGGATCAATGCCAAATGACTAGAAAATAGGGTTTACAAAATTTCATGAAAATCGCTTGAGAATTGACTGACTGGATACCAAAAATCTAACTTTCATTTTGGACCATCCTGCACCGTCGGACAGACTTCAGACATCCTTATCATTGATATATAAATATTTTGCTAATCAATTACAGATTTGATTAGCAAATGGACAGAATTGCTATGAGATACTGAACAAATCTTTCCCTGCAGACAGAGTCTAGGGCCTAAAAATCTAATTTAGAGTCTGTTTCACCAGATCCCGGGCCAGGCCCTGGCTTGGGCCTGGGTCAGGCTGGGAGTAGCCTTTTTTCAATTTCTCGATCGCTGTTTAAATTTTTTTAACAATATTTTTCTTGGATCATTTTTTCATCTTCCCAACATCCCTGAAAATTTTGTGATTTTTTTTTGTATTTTCGAAGTTAGACCATTTGCCATGTAATAATTTTTTTAAATTACAGTTCTCTTTGACACCCTCAACGTGAAACAAGAATTTTATTACATGCCAAATTGTCTAACTTACAAAATAAACAACAAAATTCCACCAAATTTTCAGCGATGTTAGATGAGAAAAAAAACGATCCGAGAAAAATTTTGTTAAAAAATTTAAACAGTGACCGAGCGAATTGAAAAAAGGCTACTTCCAGGATCTGGTGGAGCAGACTGTGGACTATGTGGCCTATTCAAATAATTGTATCTAGACAGCCTGACACTGACAGGCTATGCCTATCAGATCTGCTGATCTTGTATAGACTCTATGGAGATAATAGACTCTACTATCAGCTGTGAAATTCTGTAAAATGATATATTTTCTGACCAAACTAAACTTACTTTATCCTTAATATATTATCCTATAACCTGATTCTTTACAATATTGTGTTTGAAAAAAAAATGAATTGTTTTATTTTTCAGGCTAAGATGGTGAAAGAAAAGAAAAAAACAAAGACAAAGATCAGACAGGTCTGTTTGATACATATACAGATTAGTGGTAGGAGTGTGTTTCTAAAAATGGTTGTTGTAGACCTAAAGAACATATTTTAGTTGAATATTAATTACAAAAATGTGTTCCATTCATATGTATTATAAACTTTTGTGGAAGCAGTAAAGACTTAATCCTGCTAGAAATTATATATATTACAATTTTTACCCGCTTGAAGTTGTGTCGCTTGAAGTTGTGTCTCGCCACCACAACCCACAACTTCAAATGGGTAAAAAATTACAGATATTTCTACAATTTGAAAAAACGTAAATGCCAATTTAGAAATTTTTTTACAGCTATATGTATATATGTGATTAGACATTGCAAATGTTTGGTCTCAAATTAAACAAATATGAGTAATTTTCACACATTTGAAGTTGTAGGTCACTGTAGCGAGGCACAACTTCACATTGGTGAAAATTTAAATTATTTTGTTTAGTACTTTAACCCTTTCACCACTGAAGCCTGTTTTTATATGCTGAATGCTATGGCATTCGGCATATAAAAACGGGCTTCAGTGGTGAAAGCGTTAAGGGTAGAAAATAATTATTTTTCATGATTTGTCAATACTGTGAAAAACATCCCCCCACCCAAATAGTGAGCTTTTTTTGCTGGGGGTTGGGCAAAAAAGGTGCATGTGCCAGAATATGGTCAATAGATTTATTGAGCCGACTTAAGGCATTGATAGCAAATTTCTGATGAACCTGTAAGATAGATACAGAATACTGTATCTATGTATACAGACAAGTTATGCGTGGAAGTGAATTTCAGGGGTTGACAAATCTTTATTGTGTTTGGTAGCCTGGATGACTTCCTGGGCTACTGTACTTCTTAGTATAGCGACAACAATAGACAATTTCTGGTAGCCCACAGTGAAAAGATGGTAGCCCCGAGCGTCTGGGCATGGGATTTGGCAAGCCCTGAATTTGGTGTAAAAATTCCTACCTACACAGTGGTTAACATGATAACAAATCGGAAACAAACAGCATTTGTTTACCTAAATATGAACAAAAGCATGACTTCAATTGTATGGATAAGAAGATATGTAATATTGCCCAAATTATATATTGATTTTTTTGTCTATGATGGCCTTTAACAATGCCAATTTTGTTTTATTATAATACATCAGATAACTTTCTTTTTATTTGTAGAAAACCACTGAAAAGAAAAAGCAATCTAAAGCCAAGCGACGAAAAGGTAAGTTTTTTCTCTGAAAGTCAAATTTCAGAAACATGTAATACTATTTATTTTTGATTCATTTTCCAGGTATTTAGGCCTACTCCTTTATGTTAAGAAATGGGAAAGCATAAAATAATAATCTAGATACTGTATCTGTTGTAATTCGAAATTTGAAAGTAGATCAAAGTCATCTATTTGATTTGAGTATTAGAGACAGAAAACAAAATTTATTTCTGTTATGTATAAGAATTTTGGAATTGAATTGTATGAAATATAAAGTGATAACTAGCCATCTTTTTCCATTAGTTAAACTCTTTCAATGCGGGGACCGTCTTCAAACGTCAAAATGTCTAAAGTTGATCCCTTCACTGAAAAAAATAATATTTATAAAGGCAGTAGACCCATAATATAGGTATTCAAATGAAGTGGAAAGAGGTAACTTGAGACATTTACGATAATTTAGAATCGAAAAACCCTTTGGTGTCCATGGTTTATAAAAAATATTTTAACGCTTTCAGAGTTAAGTGAGGTCATAAAGGTTACAAAAGTAAAAAAATTATGATTTTTTCATGAGAACAGGTCATGGTAGCGAACAGCGTTTTGCATGAATTTATTGATTATAAATCTATTCGTCCCCTTGGATATGAAAGGGTGTCTCTGTCACTTTACAAAGTAAGTAGCAGCTCCACCCTTTCATATCCAAGGGACGAATTATCCCCTTCAAACTTTGATTCACATCACATCCTTACTATTTATGTACAGTAGATCCTGTCACCAACGACCTTGCTTCTGCGAGACAAAAAAAGTCGTTGGTGACAGAAAGTCGCTGGTCACAGGAATGAGTTTTTGCTGTAAAATTTGCGGGTGCGGCGGCTGGTTCAATGTCGGGCTAATGAAGGCGACATTCACCCGCCATTGACTGGTAGTCATTGTGGATCAAAGCACGCGGCCGCTAGCCACGCTAATCACGCTAACAGAGCACACGTTATAAAAGCCCATGTATCTTCTGACCCTTTACAGGCATGAGGCGTTGTATATTCACATTAAATGTGTCACTATAGGACAGATGACAGAGTGTCTCATGTCTGGAGAGGGGTGTACTGTTGACTGTAGGCTGTGTATCAGCGTAATTATGACGGCGCTGCTCTGTCAGCCCGCCAACACACAACTGAATAGCACTTGACATTTATTGTGCTATAGACAGTATAATTTGTATAATTAATCATGGCGTATCTTCTTACATTTCATGAACAATTTAATACGATTGTATTTTAAAACATGTTTAATTAGCGCTATGCAAAATAAACAATTTTATATACTTTTCAAATAATGCGAGCATTAAATTGATTCATAGGGCATATCTTTAGTTGATCATTGGACATGAAGGGTTGGATGATTTCCTACCGGCGCGAGGTGATATTGCTGTGCAGTAACATTGACGGTCTGAGGTAGATAGACCTCTTGCAACAACAGCCTGATCTTCCAGCGTTATGCCTCTCTGTTAACCATGATATCCACACTGTCAGATCTGACATGCAGTGGTTTGCTCATGAATGTTTCTATTTAAGTCGTATGAAGAAAAAAGTTGAGGTCGTTCGACACAAGTAATATAATGACCTTCTGCCAGATATTTGAGATCGCAAGTTGCGTTAGACAGAAAGTTGTTGATGACAGATCGTTAACTATAGGAAAATGTTCCATGCAAGAAAAAAAAGTCGTTGGAGACAAAAGGTCGTTGATGGCAGGGTCGTTGATGACAGGATCTACTGTATAATCAAATTGGATTGGCAAATGAGCATTTCACCGCCATGACATCAATATGTGATCAAGGCTTGCCGTAGCAAGTTAAAACGTCATAAGTTTCAAAAACAATGTTTCAAAGTTGGTACAATTTACTACTATCTAATTGATTCTTGGAACCATAATTAACATAATTTCAACATATATATTTATTAGAGCGTAGATCCAGCGCTTCAACTGATGAAGATGTGCAATCTGGCTGGCGGAGAGTTTGCGTTTCTGGCAAGGCAGCTAACAAATGGAAAGGCCTGTCACACTCAACTAAGACTTACATCGAGTCTGTCATGGAAGCCACCACCAGGTACAGTGGTTACCCAACAAACAGAAGATGTTGACCCTATGTTAGTTTGATGTTGGCGCAATGACACATACAGCGGGCCAACATCTAACTAACGTCTGGTGTTGCTGGTTACTCAATCACTTTACTCTTTTCCCGCCAAGTTATCTTGTTTAATTGTACACCGACTTGAAGTTGTGTCTTGCTACTGCGACCCACAACTTCAAGTGGGTGAAAAAATTACTCGTATTTGTTTTATTTGAGACCAAACATTTGCATAACCAATTTTTAGCCTTTCTATTTAATCTTACCCACTTAAAGCAGTGGATTGTGGTAGCGAGACATGACTTCAAGTAGATTAAAATTTAAATTGTACAATTTAGAGCATTAAGGGTTAAAAAAAAGTATTATTATTACAGTAGCAGGGAAGTTATTGATTTGTTTTATGATTTCATTGGGTTTGTGAGTTAAGTTATTGATTGATTTTATGATTTCAGTGGTATCTTGAGTGATGTTGGTAACAAGCATTTTGAAGAAGTAAACGATTGTCTAACGGAACTGAAAGAAAGGTAAGAGCTCATTGATCGATTATTATAAATATGACAAATTATTAGTAATAATAAAAAGGGAGCCTTTCAGGATAAATTTTGGCCACAGATCAACGTCAAATCGCTGCATAAATATATTTCAAGATTGAATTTACTGTGAGTTTATTTTTTATAATTTAATCGTGAATTAATTTTGTGGAAGATTGCAACAGGTAATTTTTTTTCAGATTGAGTGAGCAATTAAATATTGTGAAAGCTCCATCACAGAAATTCCCCTACAGCAAGGTTACCAGCTTGATGGTAAGTTTGTGATTAGCCGGAGGAAAATAACATATTTTCTAACCCTTGTGCAGCTGGAGATGCCAACCTCTACGATTGTTAACCCTTGTGCTGCTGAACTGTTTGTGAGTATTTTTCATTCATTTGAAGCTGGAATTGCTATCGCAATTTCCAACTTAAAATGAATGAAAAATAATATTTTTTTTGAAACATAGACATGTCCCAAATTTAATTATTTGATTAACTGAGCAATGCCACAAGATATTATGTTATAATTTTAGTGGTACTTTATTTAGTCTGAAATTTGCTTGAAAACATATATATAAACATTTCCTATCACGTGGGTGGGGCGGGGGTTTATGGTGGCCGGCTACTTTTTGGCAGATGATCAGATAATCAAACAAATCAATCTCTATTCTTCAAAAAGAGATGTTCCGGTATTTTTCCTAATTGTGAAGTTGGAAATTGTTGTAATAGTAATTTATTTATTTGTAGATAAATTGTATCATAATAATGAAAACCTGCTGTTATTTAAACCTACAGTACTTATGTTAGTATTGATAAAACTATGTATTTAAAGGATTTTTTATTTAGTCATCATTAAACAGTGACCTGAGACAGCAAGATGTCAACAGCAAACAGTTGGATTTAGAGATTGAACGTGTAGAAAAGTAAGTGCTTTACTTTACTCACCCAGTTATTTTTCACCACTTGCGACACGACCGGTGAGTGGGTGAAATAAAAAAACCCTTTGGTATCTTGGTTTATATAAAATATTTTAGCGCTTTAAGGGTTAATAGAAAATGCTACTACATGTACCTAATGAAATAAGGGTGTTTTATAAAATTGGAATTTTTTTTTTCAAGGTGAGTTGTGGTCAAAGTATCACTCACTCACAACCACCCGATTATGCATAAAGAAAATGTGAGAGTTGTGGTCAATGCATCATGCATCAGTCAGCCACAACAACACAATGCATGAAGAATATGAGTGAGTGTGTTCCATGCATCATCATGCATCAGTCAGCCACAACAACACAATGCATGACGAATATGTGTGACTTGTGGTCAATGCATCATGCATCACTCACTCACATCCACACAATGCTTGAAGAAAAAATGTGGTGAGTTGTGATCAATGCATCATCACGCATCAGTCAGCCACAACAATGCATTTAGAATATGTGTGAGTTGTGGTCAATGCATCACTCAGCCACAACCGCAAAATGCTTAAAGAATATGTGCGAGCTCAATACATCATGCATCAGGCAGGCTCAGCCACAACCGCACAATGCATGAAGAATATGTGTGACTTGTGGTCAATGCATCATGCATCAGTCAGCCACAACCGCACAATGCTTGAAGAAAAAATGTGGTGAGTTGTGATCAATGCATCATCACGCATCAGTCAGCCACAACAATGCATTTAGAATATGTGTGACTTGTGGTCAATGCATCATGCATCAGTCAGCCACAACCGCACAATGCTTGAAGAATATGTGTGAGTTCAATACATCATGCATCAGTCAGGCTCAGCCACAACCGCACAATGCATGAAGAATATGTGTGACTTGTGGTCAATGCATCATGCATCAGTCAGCCACAACCGCACAATGCTTGAAGAATATGTGGGAGTTGTGGACAATGCATCATGCATTAGTCAGCCACAACCGCACAATGCTTGAAGAATATGCAGTGAGCAGTGCACTGCTAAACGTAATATTTGCTGTATGCTGATAATAAATAATCAAGACCAAAACACTTTCATGATAAATGAGCCAGGTGCTCATCCCACCAACAATTTAAATATTAAAATTTATATCGTAAATTTCTCTTATTTCCATTAGAAAAGTTAAGATTTATCTTAACTTTTCTAATGGAAATGAGAGAAAGTTAAGATAATTTTAAAATTCCAAGTGGGATGGGCAGCTGATCTATATATTTTCTGGACTAAAGATCATTGAGTTACTGAGGCTAATATAATTAGTAGGTGCCTAGTTATTTAAAATTGTGCATGTTTGCAGAAACTTAGAAGAGAAAGAGGCAGAGCTGGCAAGACTTCAGAAGAGCAGCGGTCAAGACACTTCATTAATGTCATACCCGTAACACTGTATATCATAAACTTAACACTTCATTAACCCTTCCAGTGCAGGGACGGTCTTTATACGTGTCAGAATCTGCCGTCTGTAGAAGTCAAATTCTGACGTCTACAGTCGGTCCCAGCACTGAAAATATTTAAAAAATTGTAACGGACATAGACCCGTAACATAGGTATTCAAATGAAAGCAGAAACATAGACATTTATGATTACCCGGTATTGAAAAGAACCTTTTGATCTCCATGGTTTATACAAAAATATTTTGGCGCTGTAAGGCTTAATGCCATATCCGTAACAATGTATACTATATACTTAACACTACCATAATATCGTACCCGCAACACTCTCCACCATAAACTCAGCTGTTTAAAATATCGATCAGCTCACATTGTATTTCAACAGAATTATTCTAAGCCTTGTTAACCATTTACACATGAAATACTATATACCATATACTTAAGATATTTCCCAGCAGACACAATATGTTGAATCAATGTTGTTTTAACGTTGCTCCAACGTGGACCAGCGTTTAACCAACATTGATTCAATGTCTTGTTGTGTCTTCTGGGAAATGAAAATTTCAAATTGAAAAAAAACAACTTTGTACTACATGATTTATAACAAAAATATTTCGTTGTAACTGTTATTGTCATACCCTGGACACTGTATAGCAGACCGTATACTTAACTGTCTGTGTAAGGTGAACGAGCGTCTCATGTTTTCTAGAAGATGACATCAATCAGACCGACGTTTCCTTCACTATGAATTATGTAAGCATTAACTTCACTGCCACATGAATATTCTTCATTATTTATCTCAGTAATTGTAAGTTAAGTTGAAGTGTATATAACTGTATATATCATGTATATATATATATAAATAAACAATGTTGATGAACATACCTTTATTTGGCGTTATTATCTGAATCCTTCAGATTACATATAAAGGCCTACACTTAATTTGCAACAACATTTTGTTATTGAGCGTATCGGGATGCTTATGTTCTCCTGAAATTATGGCTGTGACGTACCGTACCAGTACTGGCCCAATACCGTTACCAGTAATTATGGTTGTGGTGAACCGCACCAGTACTGGGCCATTACCATATTGCCATTAACTGTACGAACGTTACCTGCCTGTAAAAAAAACTATACTGGCCCATCACCTGAGGGGTGTTTAGCATGTTTTCGCTTCCAAAGTGAGTGAATATCTCACTAAGAAGTTACCTGATGAATTTTGTTTACTTTAGACAGATGTGCTTTGGCATTTCTTCTCATATATTTTTTGGGCACTGAGCCATAAACTGCCATTTTCCCAGATGGTCGCCCAAATAGCTTTTGGGCATGATATCTTATGAACTGTTGAATGGATTGCATTCAAACTTAATAGGGTGGTTTTCAGGGTATTTCTGATAATGATCTGATCAAGTTTTTGGGGAAAAATCAATACCTAGTTTTGCATTCATTCATAAAGTGGGTAGTAAAAGCTTCACTGGAGATGATAAATTGTGACGTCATAGATTTCATTCATTCACAAAGGTGTGTAGGTCTAGTAGCAGTACATAACAGTTGTGAGACCATGACGTATACCATACAGGCACCTCAAATGTACTTTACCACAAATCCATGGAATCTGGATCATAATCCAGACCATCCATAAACTTTTATTGATTTGTCTTCGACTTAAAGGGACGGGGGCCACATTGCAGTTGTTTTAAGCTGCATGCTTGGACGGTCCGAGAGTTCAAACCACACTCTAGTCTTCAAGTTTCAAAGAAACGAAATGTTCCTTCCCTGCTCACTTGTAAAGATTCATTATTGTGGGGAGTTTCCGTGACCGAGAGGTAGCGTGCTCAGACCACCTGGGCTCGAATTTTGAATCCTGTGTCTGGATGGCAGTGTCATCTCACCATCCTCAGGAGGTTATCCTGGCCCAATTTAGCCTATATTTGCATAAAGATGGCCTAAAGCCCAATTCATTTAATTTTCCATGACCCGAAACACACCTCTGGTGAAAGTGTCATGCAAATCTGTTCACTACTTTTTATCTGACAGTGACAGACCAACCAAAAACCCCTGGCAGAAGCAACAGGATGGCTGACAGAAAAATAGCCGCCCAGCTTGTGCCTGCGATTTCTTGTGAACTATTGGTTGGATCACATTAAAATTTGATGTGGTGTTTCTCTAGGTATATTTTTATCAACTTCAGGGAAGATCGAGTTTGGATGGGTGCAGGTAATTTTTCCATTAAATTAGCTTTTAGAATCGATTTCTTGGGGTCAACAGGAGGTTTTATTTCTGTGATATTTTGTTATTGGTGATGTCGACCTTTCAAAAAACAAACGATAGTGCATGATGACTGGATGTAAATTGAATAGAAGACAGACAAGTTTATACTTCAGTGATATATTTGTCAGATGTATAGAAAATCATACAAGAATATAGCATGCACATTTAACTATCAATTAACAAGTTAACTACAGCCGATTGACACAATGATCTAAAAATTGATAAGATTGTGCAGAAAATTCCTGCACTGTCTGCTTGCTCATTAAGTATCTGACTTCCTAAAATACACACATAATGTCTCAATTAATAGTAGAAAATCACCTTAGTATAATGCTGTATAACATTTCTATTTCAAAGAATTTATACAAAATATGGTATGAAGTGCACGAAAGCACCCGCAGCAAACACGATACGGTGACCCGATGTTGTTTCAATGCTGGGCCACGGTCTGTGACGCTGGTCCGACATTGAAACATCATTGGGTCGACGTACCGATGCAGCGACAAGACTGAAGGGTGCTAGTATTAAATAGTTTACAGTATTCACTCCATGAATTCATACAAATGTAATATGTGAGCACCCTATTAAATCAAACAACATTTTTTTATCAACACAATGTAGCATGTAATGTACTAATGCTTATCTTGTTCAAATAGTTAACAGGACATGTCTAACCATTCACTCCATGAATTCACACAAATGTATTACATTTGTATAATATTAAATCCAATGACATTATTTCAAATACAGTGTTGTAATGTAATGTACCGACACTTTCCTAATGTAGGCCTACTAACGTTTTTATCGTTATCTTTCAAATTTTTTCACACACTTGAAGTGGTGTCTCGCTGCCGCGGCCCACAACTTCGAGTGGGTAAAAATGAATAATATTTAATTTGTGAACATAATACATTTAATAAATAATATTGGCACAGATAGAGAGACAGATATCAATTAGTTTGATATGTGCTAAGTTGGCCTCTAGGAAGTAAACATGATGATGAGATGGTTACCCAATGACTGTTAAGTGTTGGACCACTGTCATAGACTGTGGTCCAACATTAACTCTTTCACAGCTGGAAATCATAATAATAATGTGACGTATATAGGCGTCAGATTATGATATCTATAGACGTCAGATTATGACATATATAGACGTCAGATAATGATATATATAGAAGTCAGATTATGACATCTATTGACGTCATATTGTGACATCTATATAATCAATGCTGCGTGGCAAACGAAGGTTTTTTTTGGTTTTGTCATAAAATAATCATTTTTATTTTCCACTATGATGTGTCACATAAATAATGTGTCATTACCAAAGAAACACACTCGTTGATCCGGTGTCATTTAATGCTGGACCACCAACGACTAGGAATCAATTTACCCTTTCATTGCGGGGAGCGACTTTAGACGTCTCAGACGATCCCCGCACGAAAAACCCCATGAAAGAATTGAAACATTTATAATGACTGTAGACCCATAACATAGGTATTCAAATTGGAAAAACCCTTTGGTCTCTTGGTTTATATAAAAAGATTCCAACGCTTTAAGGGTTAATGTTTGTAAATGATGCAGCTCTCCCGTCATAATCATCTTCCTATCAGCGGTTGTCCTACAGCTGCCGCTATGTGTTTCTTGTCTGGTCACAAATGTGATTAAAATTCCTGAAATAAAAATATTTTGCTTAGGAAGTTATTGCCATTATCACTTCCTTGTTTTGAAAAAAAAATCAAGAATAAATAGAATAATAAGAAGTGAATAATAATATGCATAATGATCCACTTCATAAGATAAAAACTAATTACCTATTTTAAGAGAGATAAAAAATATAATGTTTTTATGAAAAAACTGAAGAGATCTTAATCAGCTGAATTTTTACAGTGGGCTCCTAAGGAGCTTACAAAGTTCGTTCAGTGTACTATTCAGATTGACATTCTACTCACAAGGCGTGGTGAGGTTTGTTTTTTTGTGTCCTGCAGTATCGTCCCCAGTAGCAATTCGGCCGGTTCGTTACAGCAGCTAAAACCAAAATGAAAGATTCTTAGAATATGAATTATTCCACAGTACACAGTACGGTACCATATGGGAATTGCGGAAGGAAGACAAACTTTAATCTAGGAAAAAACCCTTTCAGCGCGGGGATCGACTTTAGAATCTGATGTCCATGGATGGCAGATTCTAACGTCTATGTCAAGCCGCAGTACTAAAAGAGAAAATATTTCTAATGGTCTTGGCCCATAACATAGCTATTCAAATTAAGCAGACATGATTAACTAAGCTATGGGAAATGGTGTAATTTTATTGCCGGTGGGTCTAAGGTCCACAGCTCTTTCATTTCTCAGGTTTTGCAGGGGGTTGAGACTCGTCCGTGTTGCTATTTATGTTCCGAGCATGCTAGCAGGTGAAGGACCGCACAGGGTCTTCCTTGGGATTCTGAATGGGCCCAGGTCTGACGTTGACTTTGGTACGCACAGGGTCTTCCTTGGGATTCTGAATGGGCCCAGGTCTGACCTTGACGTTGGTACGCATAGGGGCTTCGTCTGTTAAAGTCAGAATGTTTCTGTGAATCCTCTTCATATGGCATTGTAGATCAGAGTGCCTGATCAGAGTGGTTTGGCCTGACGGGCGTTCTTCTGAATCTCTCCATGCATTTTGGACTGCAGCTTCATGTCGTTTGAGATCAGACCTATTGCTGAAGTGGTGACCACATGTTTTGCAGAGGCAAAAATTGTGTTTTCATTGTGATTTAGACATACCAATGTGTGTGATGTTGTGTAGAGATGGTGTTGGGTATTTTGCGCGGTGCAGGGGCGCATTCCTATACTATCATCTGTATAAGAGGGTATGGCTACTCTGCCGTGAGGCCTCCACTGTATTGTGACGTCACAGTGAGGCAAGCCGTTCTTCCATACTTGGTTGAGCCAGGCGGTTTTGTAGTGTCACTGTGTCCGCCAGGGAGGGGATGTGTGGGCGCTGGCAGGTTACAGTGTTTGATTGAGGCATAAGGTTAGCAGATTGTTGAGCTGCACATAGGGTGGCAGGAGTTGGTAGTGTCTATACTTGAATACAGGCCACAGATGATGTGTACTATCCCTCTGTTGGCATGTTTATTTTTGATTTCAGGAAAGTAATACATGTTGCTTACCTTAGTAGTCTATTAAATTAATTATCATCATAGGCTAATACTGAGAGAGAGAAGTTGGTTTGTCGGGTATGTGTTTAAGGGTCTTGATACTGCGCTCTGTGTAGATTTATTTTTGATGTTTCTGATATGTTACAATATTCTGTTTGATGAGGTGACGTCCAAGTGGCAGAGACGTCGGCTATCTGATGAACACACACATGCACCTGGGGGATGCATAATAAATGACAAACCTCAAAGAGCATTGCAGTACATAAAAGATTTACCATAATTATTACCGTATTGATTACTTTACATTTTCACACTATACATGTATCATGAAGTTTGTGATTGTCTACTTACGAGGCAGGTCTTCTTTAGGAATGGCTTCGCGGTACTGGTACGCAAGTTCCCTGAAATTTCTAAGGCCACAGGTGTAGCAGATGAAAGACTCTGAT
Source organism: Flabesymbios commensalis (assembly GCA_964017125.1). Lineage (NCBI taxonomy): Eukaryota > Metazoa > Annelida > Polychaeta > Terebellida > Flabelligeridae > Flabesymbios > Flabesymbios commensalis. The sequence continues at coordinate 5,267,986 of OZ024903.1, read as the reverse complement.
GAAAAGTGGCGACCTTGATCTGTATAAAAAGATAAGTTTATGAAACCACATTTCCAAGTCAAAACAATACCGTCAGGGCATGATCTTTTAAAAGAAAATGTCACCGCTGGGAAACTTTATAGATGAAGTACATGTACTACAAGAGCTGTTCCCCAGCTGCAAGTGTGCTAAATAAAGAGATGTAGCCCCCATCACATACCATATGCGCTACTAGAATGCTGACAATGGCTGGTTGTGGCTTGTGATAGAATCAAAATTAAATTTGTTATGATATAATTATGTGTGTTCTTCTCATTTATGATTATTTCAAATTTAAAAAAATCTTTGCTCTCCATGGTTCACATAAAACATATTACAGCGCTGTAAGGGTTAAACGATTTTCCTTTACACATTCTTTTTATTTACCTCGACAAGTAAACTCTCCAGCCTCCAGTTTTTGGCAGCAATCCGTGAGTAAATCGCTCACTTGTATGCCTTTACCTTCGAGGTAATGCTGAAAAATATAACATAGTCTAATTGTGAAACCTTACACCGCTACTCCAGACTATAGTCGTTTTTAGTCTGTTTTATCGGCCCTATTTAAATCACCGTTATTTGCAAATGTTTCGTCTTAAATTAAACGAATTAATGATTAATTTTCACTCACTTGAAGTTGTGCGAGACAACTTCAAGTAGTTGAAAATTTAAATTATTTAACCCTTTAACCGCCAAATTTTCACCCACTTGAAGTTGTGTCTCGATCCACAACTTCAAGTAAGTGAAAATTATTTAGATTTGACAAAATGGAAGTCAACTTTTTTTAAATATTGCTGATTGAGGTCACATTTTATCTTTAACATGTTTAAAAGGTGGTACTTAATGTGCTAATAAAAAATGAAAACCCGAATATATGCGGCACCGGCGGTTAAAGGGTTAATAAGGCGCTACAACCCTTTAAGCCCGCACGATGCACTAAAGCATCATTTTGCATCCCTGAAAACAGATTTAATTTTCCTACAACATAGGGTTTTAGAACGAAAGTTTCCATAAAACTGGTTTACCAAGACAAGGCAATTTTCTTGAATTTTTAAACCACATCAAATCAGCTTTATCCACTACAAGTCGAGAATTGCGACAGCAATTCGCGGCTTGTAGTGGATGAAGATGACAGCGGTAAATTCAGGCTTGAAAGGGTTAAAGTGCTAATCTTTTATCTTTTTATTTCTAAGCACAAATATAATTGTGTTCAAACTTTTTATTATCGCCTCAAAAAAAAATATTTGGCATGAGAAATATGTCTCATAAATGTAAAACAAGGAAAAAGTAACTTTCAATTTGATAGATGAGATTAATTTTCACTAACTTCTGTGAGTGAGACACAGCTTCAAGTGGGTGTAAATTTGTGATCAAAGTGTTAAGAATGTGAAATATTCAGAGGCGTCATATAACTTACTGTAAATATGGTGGATTCATATGGGTTTTCCAGTATAAGACCCGCCAAGCACTTCTTGTCAAAAGTCAGATCTATAAATATAGAACACAATAATCAGTAATTTAACACTGTAATAATGCATATTGTTGGAAGATGAGTGACGTAGATGGCATTAGAGCTAAAAAATACCCTTACGCTGCTGAATTGTTTGTTTATATTTTTCATTAATTTGAAGCTGGAATTGCTAATGCAATTTCCGGCTTCAAATGACGAAAAATATTTCTATTTATGAAAAATAGACAACACACTAAAATGAATTATCAGATTAATTGAGGATCTATTGCAAACTATTTGATCTATTTCAGGCTAATTCAACACTTGAAAACCATATTTGTATATACAGTCCCGGCATCACAAAGGTTAAAAAAATGTAATGTTCACTTCTCCTTCAAATAGTTTGAAAGACAAATAAAAAACAGTTAATTTAACTTTCAGTGCGGGTACCAACTTTGGACGTCAGAAAAGAAATACAATGGCCGTAGACCTATAATATAGGCATTCAAATTAGGTGGAATGAGCTAACTAAGACAATAATGATGATTTAAAATTGAACAATTTTCGGTCTCCATGGTTTACACAAAAACATTTCAGCGTTGCGAGAGTTAACAGATCTGACCTTTGAACTTTGCCAGACAGCCAGAGCAATCTGCCTTCCTGCAGCCCCAGTACATGTGACAGAAAATACGGAAGCAGAATGTACCTAAAACAGCATTATTCTCGTTCAGATATAGCTCATTTGCATATGAGGATCATTGAGATTAAGCGCGTGAGTCAGAGTGCTCGTATTCCACCTGTTAAAGAGGAAATCAAACGAGGAAAATCTACGAGTTTTTTTCATTTTCGTAAGCGGCAGGAATTAGGTCATGAGAAATCTGGAAAATAACGTACCAAAAACGCGCCCCTGATCACATACTTAGCCATTTGTATGAATAATGTAATATTTTTCCATTGTCTTAATTAACCCTTTCAAGCCTGAATTTACCATTGTAATCCTCATCCACTACAACCCGTGAATTGCTGTCGCAATTCCCGAATTGTAGTGGATGAAGATGAATTGAAGTGGGTGGCAAATTAAAAAATATATCGTTATCATTAAAACAGTCCCATGAAAATTTTCATTCTTTTATTCTTAGGTGTTGGAAATTACGTCTTTTTTCAGAGATGCAAGATTGTGCCTTGATGCATCGTGGGGGTTTAAAGGGTTTAAACCCCTCTTATGTGGAAATTGACTATTGAGATCAGCATTTTGACATGGCAAAAGTCGATACTTGCGCCGATCTGGTTAAAATATTAAAAATGAATAACCCTTTGGTTTCTAAAACCATATATAAAGTATCTCAGGACTCTACGGGTTGACCAGACACTCAATCAGCACGATACACTGACCTAATTTTGGTTCAATGTTGACTTTCACTCACCTATGTGAATAACTGCTAAAATTCAAATTGAATAAAAATGTCCTTATTTTATGAAATAACCTGGTATAATATCTTGAAATGTAATCCATTCACACCTCAATGGGAAGTATCAGTCTTTATTCAATCAATTTTATTCAAAGTATGCATGGATCTCTCAAATTTTTGTTTTGTGTTACATATTGTGATACATATGATACATAGTGCAATGTATATTGCAATTTTGGCTGGAAGTTGTCATCCATTTCCCATCCCTGTATGTTAATTAGGATTAAACGCGCCATATCAGATTTCCCAGACAATAGAAAAGGTAATTCTTGAAACTCGAAAACGCAATATGACAAAATAAAAATAAGTGAATTGCTGGATAATTTAAGCAGTCTGATTCTGTATGCAGCAATAGTAGACCTTCCAAGGCCTACTGTTGCTGCACACTGAATCACATGTGCTCTTCTCATACATTATTACATTACATGTGCTCTTTTGATACACTATCTCCGATACTAGAATTGTAGAATAATATAGCCAAGCGTGGCAGGATATCATATCTGCTACGCCCAAAATATAGATGTCAGTATATTTGCTACAGTTCATATTGGATTTGAACCTACCACACACCCCCCTGATAAACACAGGAAATGAGAAATGTGGTGGCAAAACCACTCAGTTTCTGATAGAAATCTGGACACCTATATACCGTAGCCTACATTTGTCTAGCTGTTGTTCTCATAAATTTACAAAAAAAAACAGCATTTATCATAATACAGAAAGTGCATTTAAGAAAATCACAAAACGTCAATGCGAAAGGGGCACTCCAACACCCACCCACCAATACAAACTGTGTTCATATCTCTATTGGAAAAATGCAAATTTTACGTAGCATTCAGCTTACATTGTTGTGGTGGAATTTTGTTATTTGTTGCTCGGTCTCCCCGTCGATCTGGCATGGGTTGCAGACAGCACTGACACAGCATATGCAGCTGTCCGGGTCGGCAGACATGCGGCGGGGGTCGGGGGCACCTCTTTACCTCTCCCGTGGGGAGTGTCACCTCATCCATCAGTCGGTCGTCGCTACACGCTGCTCCTAGAAATGGCACAACTCACATTTAGTTTCATGGTTTAACCCTTTCAGCGCGGGATCGACATAGACGTCAGATTTATACGTGGGAACAGACTTTAAAATTTGACGTCTATAGACGTCAGAATCTGATGTCTAAAGTCGATCCCTGCACTGAAAGAGTAAACTATTTACAATGGCCGTAAACCCATAACATAGGTATTCAAATGAAGCAGAAAAAGCTAATTAAGACATTTATGGTGATTTAAAATTAAAAAAAAAACCTTTGTTTTTTTGGTTTATATAAAAATATTTCAGCGCTTTAAAGGTTAACCCTCCTGTATTTTATTCACTTTGAGGTGTGAATTGTTGCCGCAACTCCTGCCTCAAGGTCAATGAAAATGACCTGTTTTTAACCCTTGTGCTGCTGAATTGGTTTATTACATTTTTCATTTATTTGAAGCTGGAATTGCTAACGCAATTTCCAGCTTCAAATGACAAAAAATATTTGTATTTATGAAAATTATTGACCTAACTAAGCATCTACAAAAACTTAGTGATATTTCTATTGTTTCTAAATTTAGTGATATTTCTATTGTTCCAAGAAATGCTTTGAACCTTATATATACTGTCGCAGGAGCACTAGAGTTATACCCAAGTATAATAATATACAAAACGACAGTTCCGAGCCTCCCCATTGTGAGGCTTAAATTATTTCTTACTCGATGAGTTATATAAAGTTCCAAGCCTCCCCCATTGTGAGGCTTAAAAAATTTCTTATTTAATGACTTAATTAAGTTCAGAGTCTCCCCATTGAGAGGTTTACATAATTTTCCATTTTATGAGTTACATTGACAATGCGGCACAAGGAGGTTAATCTCTTGCACTTTTTTTTCTATAACCAACAACAATTTAACCCTTAAAGTGCTGAAATATTTTATGAAAACCTCAGAGGCCAAAGATTTTTTTTAATTTGAAATTATCATAACTACCTATCGTTAGCTCTTTCTGATTCATTTGAATACCTATGTTATGGTTTTACGATCGTTAGAAATTTTTATTCTTATAGTGTGGGGATCAACAACAGATTCTAACGACCAAAGTCGATCCCTGCGCTGTGAGAGTAAAGTTCTAAATCACTATTCACTTACAAGCTATTTTCACTTCATTTGAATACCTATTTTGAATTCTTCCAGTTCGGGGATTGACATTAGAAGTCAGAATCTGATGTTTATAGAAGTCTGAAAGTGGGTTAAGGTGCAAATACTATTAAATACAGACAAAAATGTGTTTTTTTACAAATATATTTAACGTTTCACTGGGCTGTTGAACCTAATTTGCACTAAATGTGCAAAGAACTGAAAACCGTGAAAAATAATAACTTCATAATACAGATGTGTAGATGTAGCCTACTGCTGGAGACATATTGCCTTACCATCTGCAGATGTGGCGCCACCTGATGTTGAAGGTTCCGCATCACCACCAGATGTCGTTGGTGCATTGGGATCGGCGATAGAAATGACATTTTTTTCAGGGTTGTCACCTGAAATAACATTTATAATACAAAAGATCACAATACAAATATTAGCAGTAATCCTGCTGATCATGACAATTGCTTTAGTCGAACAAATCATTTGGGAACGAAACGTGTGCTTAAACATCAGGATTTGAAAATGTTTGGTCTCAAATTAAAAAAATTGAGTAATTTTCACCCATTTAAAGTTGTGGGTTGCGGTAGCGAGACACAACTTCAAGTGGGTGGAAATTTTAATTAATTAACTTAGCAGGACAAGGGTCAAGTGATTTAAGTTGATCTCATATATGCAAAGCTTCTTTTTTAACCCTTGTGCTGCTAGGCCTGTATATATATGCGGCTTCAAACAGATCTTAGATCAATATAAATACATGTATCACTAAATTTGATCAAATAGTTTCTGGTACATGCTTAGTTAATCCAATACTTCAATATTGGAGATGTCTATTTTTAATAAATATAAATATTTTTCGTCATTTGAAGCTGGAAATTGCGTTAGCAATTCCAGGTTCAAATGACGAAAAATACAATTGAAACAATTCAGCAGGACAAGGGTCAACATAACAGAAAAGTACACAAAGATGATCTTAACACCATGGATGACTGGGTGAATTTATCACACGCAGATTAAACTAACCTTTAACAAAGCCGATGATCTTTGAGACCACGTTTTCTGCGGCAGTGGCTACTCCTCCCAAGGTTAGGTTAGGCTGAGGGGCTCCTGGACATTGCTGGCACTGTGTCTGAGGTACCCTGTAACAGAAAAATATCACTAATTATTAACCATGTGCTGTGACACCTGTAGTCCATATATACGGTTTCTAGCATGTTTTAGATTAATAGAAATATGAATAAATTTGATAAAATTGGTTGTGGTACATACTCAGTTACTCCAATACTTCAATATTGAAGATATTTATTTTTATTAATTATAAATATTTTTCGTCATTTTAAGCTGGAAATTGCGTTAGCAATTCCAGTTTCAAATGATGAAAAATAGGAACAAAAAATTCAGCAGGACAAGAGTTAAATAAATTCTGATGGGTGACTACTCAACCCTTAGAGGAAATCAGTTCATTTTAACCCTTTGATGTCGGAGTATTATTTTCTGCCACACTGTATGGTTCAACCTCTAGAGCACTGTGCTTTTCAATTTACATTTTCGGTCACTTTAAGTTGTGTCTCGCTACCGCGATTCACAGCTTCAAGTGACAGTAATTTATAAGATTTGCAAAATGTAAATCCTTATATCAAGTATACATATCAGTGTTAAAAAAATTGAGCCATATTTTCTTTGAAAAAAATGTTATGCAAGTGTTAGTAAAAACCCAGAAAGGCTACTGTAGTCGACATCAGTGCTCCTGGAGTAAAATGATCTGAGATCCATAAAACAAATATACAAATTAAACCTGAAATAGTTAACTAAATAATTGATGACATTTCAATGTGATTAACAATTTAAGCACTAAGCCATGATACTTTCTTATCATGTCATATACCAGTTCTTGTGATACAAATGGTCGAACAGTACAAATTGATGTTTGTTCTGAAATTGGAGAAATATGAGTAATTTTCACCTACTACTTGTAGTGGAGGAAGTTCATTTGTATACAAAATGCCATTTCGGGGAATGACCATAGGAGGTTGGTTGCCCACAATAGTGGCTGCTCATAGCAGGTTCTACATCATGTTTACTAGACAGAATGTAATTTAACCGTCTTTAGAATCTGACATCTAAAGACAGTCCCCGCACTGAAACAGTTAAAAATCTATAATGGCCGTAGACTCATAAAATAGGTAATCAATGAAGCGGAAAGAGCCAACTGAGACATTTATGAATTGAAAAAAATCCTTTGGTCTCCATGGTTTATACAAAAATTTCAGCATTTGAAAAGTTAACTGTATGGCAAGGCAATGTGCCTCAGCTATTTATTTACATCAGCTACAGAGCACTATAGGCTGCACCTATGGAGTTAGGCGATTTGGCAATACTTAGTAAACAATACATCGTCCAAAGGTACAAATGAAATGTGATAAAACTGATTATGAACTTACGTCACAATTCCTGCCCCAAATAATGGTGGAATTCTTCCAAAAACAGGACGTTTGAAGGGATTGAAAGCTCTGCCATAAACAAACACAGAATAATTAACAATTATGATTGACTTCTTCGCATTTAATATGTCTAAAAAACATTTAAAGCTGGAATCGCTACGGCAGTTTCCAGCTCCAAATGAAGAAAAGTATGTTTACCCAAGAAAAAATAGACGCATCACAAATTGAATAAGTTGATGAACTAACACTTTTATTTTCAGTGGCAATTTCTTTGGCTTAGAAGATGCTGGAAACCTTATACATATACGGGACAAGAGTTAAAAATGTCTCACTTTTAATTTCATTATCCACCAATAAAATTTGAAATTGTGTCGAGTTTTTATTCTTTTTCTATTAGACAATAGACAGGACAATAGATAATGATTTATTCATAGTATCTGTTATTTAACAGACATGTACAAATGAAGCCAGGTGGGCTTAATGACAATATTATACAGTGTTATTATATACAAATATTGATAGATTTTTAAACAATTATTCTGACAGAAGGTATGGAAACGCTGCATGCCAGATACATACAAATTGAATGCGGAAGGTGGTAAAAATCATTATTTTATACCATGCGTAATATAGAATTTTACAAAATTTTGCAATGCTTAACTCTTTTCCTGCTAAGTAAATTTATTTAAATTTTCGCTACCACAATCCACAACCTCAAGTGGTTGAAATTTACTTATATTTGTTTAATTTAAAACCATAGATGTACAAATCATTTCATTCCCAATAACAGATCAATAATCGGCTAATAAAACAGACTAGCAGGCAAAGGGTTAACACTATTATGGCTAGAGCCATACATGTTCCGAGCATGTTAAAAAAGAAAACTTCACTAAAATTGATAAAGTAGTTGGTGGTAGATGTTTAGTCTACCCTGGTGTTGCTAGAACCTTACAATTTCAAACATGTTTAGATCAATAGAAATGTCAATAAATTTGATAAAAATGGTTTTTGGTAGATGCTCAGTTAATTCAATAATTAAATGATGGGATGATGTCTATTTTTATAAATATTTCTCATGATTTGAGGCTGGAAATTGCGTCAGCAATTCCAGCTTTAAATGACGAGAAATAGAAGTAAACAATTCAGCAGCACCAGGGTTACTTCAATTTGGGATAAACTTACTTTTTATAAATAGAGTTTTTATCAATTGAAGCTGGACATAGCAATTCCAGCTTCAAATAAATGAAAAATAGTGACAAACAATTCAGAATAATATTAAGCCTTATGCTGCCGGGACTATATGCATTTTCAAGCAAATTTCAGACCAAATAAATTCAACTCTAATTGCTAAGATATTGTATGGTAGATGCTTAGTTAATCTAATAATACAATTTTGAAGATGTATATTTTTTCATAAATGGAATTATTTTTCGTCATTTGGAGCTGGAAATTGCGTTAGCAATTCCAGTTTCAAATGAATGAAAAATAATCCTAAACAGTTCTGCAGCATAAGGGTTAATGACTAACGTTCCCCTGTCATCTTCGTCACTGTCTGTGTAGCCCTCATCGCTACAGCTACCCTCGTCTCTCCCCTCTGGACTTCCCTCACTCTCTGAAGAGTCCACATCCTCTGGTGACTCGTAGCCGACATAGTCATCAGCATCGTCAACCTCCTGAGCTATATCACGGCCAGGTGCCACAGGAGTAAACTGGAAAAAACACACAAGGAAGGTGACATTATCTGCTAGTTTCATTAAAAATATTTCTAAGTAGAAGAGTCTACGTTCTGTAAACAAAAACTAAAGATGTCTCTCCCTAAGTACTAAGAGAGCCTACATTCAATCCTTGCCTGGGGGTGTTATGTGCAAAATTTGAAAACAATCAGGCAAGTAGTTTCTGAGATATGGTCTGGGAATATATGTTAAAACAACTAATTAGGTCGTAGTACATAATGAATATACATAGTTATTATACCATCAATAGATTTCGCCAGCTGAAAATGGCCTAGTTCTAATAGGCACTCGAAAGATAAATCTCAGTTTCATGGCACTAAGTTTTTAACAAGAGCGCTGACGCTAACGATATCCCTCGCCATTAATTAAAGACAATAATGGCCTCAAAGTCAAAGGTTAAAAAATAGGTCAAAGGTCACAACCCCTCAAAAAACACATCTACACCCCTAAGGGATGTGTGTGGCAATATCATTCCAGCAAACGCTTTCCGAGCTATCATCCGGAGAATGAACCTATCTTCTGCCATCAATTAAAGTCATTAATGGCCTCAAAATAAAACTTTAAAAAATTAGGTCATAGGTCACAACCCTCAAAAGGCACATCTACACCCCCTGAGGGATATGTGTATGCAATATGAAAACAATCAAGCAAATGCTTTCTGAGATATCATCCGGAAACTGAACTTATCATCTGTCATCGATTAAAGTCAATAATGGCTTCAAAATTGAAGGTCAACAATTAGGTCGAAGGTCTTAACCCCAAAAAGGCACATCTACACCCCCTAAGGGATGTGTGTGTGCAGTATGAAAACAATCCAGGAAACGCTTCGTGAGATATTGTCCTGAAACTGAACTTATCATCCAAAATCAAATAAAGTCAATAATCGCTTCAAAATCAAAGGTAAAAAATTTGGTTAAAGGTAATAATCCCCAAAAGGCACATCTACAGCCCCTGAGGGATTTGTGTGTGCAGTATGAAAACAGTTCAGCAGACGCTTTTCGAAATATCGTCCGGAAACTGAACTTATCATCCGCAATCAATTGAAGACAATAATCGCCTCAAAATCAAAGGTCAAAAATTAGGTCAAAGGTTATAACCCCCAAAAGGCACATCTACACCCCCTGAGGGATTTGTGTGTGCAGTATGAAAACAATCTAGGAAACGCTTTGCAAGATATCGTCTGGAAACCAAACTTATTATCCGCAATCAATTAAAGTTGATAATCGCCTCAAAATCAAAGGTGAAAAACTAGGTCAAAACCCCCAAAAGGCACATCTACACCCCTTAACCCTTTCACCACTGAAGACCGTTTTTGTGTGCTGAATGCCATAGCATTCAGCACACAAAAACGGGCTTCAGTGGTGAAAGGGTTAAGGGATGTGTGTATGTAATATGAAAGCAATCCGACTAAAGGTTTCAGAGATATCCTCCGGAAACGAAACATGGCCGCACGGCCAGACATGGTGATGACAATATCCGTGGGCGGGGGATAAATAGGCTGCAGGAATGTTGATTTTACACAACTTTTACTTGTTCGTAAAATGGCTGTCACTGTGACCGGGTCTGACATGAAGTGAGTTAGGCAGCCAGGCCATGCCGGGTATATGGTCTTTATGTTACATAGAAATCGAGGACTTTTTCACGATATCACACTGTTTCCAGGATATTCCAGGACTGAATCTTCGAAGAATGAAATTACAGGTTTTACAGGATTTCCAGGATGCGTATCACTATTTATTCTGAATATACAGGATCAATATAACATACTGCTTACCATGTTAGTTTTAATTTTGTTTTTCTCCTCCAGCTGCTTGATATCTTCCTCTGGTCTTTTCTTGTCTGCAAACATATTAAAAACCAGCTACTATTTAAATGAGGATTGGAATAATTTGATAGAAAAATTTCAATCCGACCTATGATTTCAATTGTATATAATGCATCACCCTTTTACCCTTTCTCTGGCTAGGCCCGTATAACTTTAATATCTAGTTTCAAGCTAATTTTAAACTAAACAAGAGTACACTTAAAAATAACCTCTGGCCATTATTGAACTTGTCAAATTAACGACTTAAATGTGATAAATTGTGATCAATCTGCCATTTTGTGAGATAAAACGGCCATTTTTTTGCAGTCATTACTGAACTTGTCCAAGAACTGTTTATTGGCAACATGTAGACCAAATTCGAGCAGGGAAGATGAAAAACGTGGCAAGTTGTTGCGCTCACAAGTAAATGTTAACGATGAAATAGACAACACTGAGCATAACTGAGCATTTACAACAAACTATCTGATCAATGTCAATGAAATTTGGTTTGAGACGGTATATACGTTCCCAGTAGTACAAGGGTTAATCCTTGAAACATTAACCCTTTAAGCCCTCACAATGCATTAAAGCATCATTTTAAATCCCTGAAAACAGACTTAATTTTCCTATAACCAGGGGTTTTAGGATGAATATTTTCATGAAACTGATTTACCAATACATGGCAATTTTCTTTAATTTTTCACCCACTTCAAGTCATCTTCATCTACTACAAATCGAGAATTGTGACAGCAATTCACGGCTTGTAGTGGATGAAGATGACAATGATAAACTCAGGCTTGAAAGGGTTAAATTAAAAAAATTAAATTTTCACCCACTTGAAGTCATGTGTGGCGGTACTTGCAACTGGGTGAAAATTACTAATATGTCTTTACTTTAAGACCGACATCAGCTAGTATGGATGTTCAAACACTTATTTCAATCCAAATAACAGGGATTTGATCAGCTAATAAAATGTATTATATTATAATTATTGTCAGTGACATGGGGCATTACCTTACCCCTTTAAGTCCTCACGATGCATTAAAGCATCATTTTACATCCCTAAAAACAGACTTAATTTTCCTACAACCAAGGGTATTAGAATGAAAATTTTCATGAGACTGGTTTACCAATTCATGACAATTTTCTTTTTTAAACCACATCAAATCATCTTCATCCACTACAAGTCGAGAATTGCGACAGCAATTCGCGGCTTGTAGTGGATGAAGATGACAATGGCAAATTCAGGCCTGAAAGGGTTAAAACGACTTTAGTCATTCTTTGAGGTTTATAAGTTAGGGTGGTCCAATGTCAGGGACGCTGGTTTTTTTACTTGTGCATACAGACCTGGGTGCTGCGACAGATAAACTTCCACCAGGTTGTTCAGCATGTGATTTTTCTTGACATGTTCAGCCCGCATACGACACTTATAAGGTAAAAAAAAACATACTAATATAGAATAAAAATACAGTAGATATGTTTTAACTGGATAACTTTCATCGAAGTAGTTTTTCACAAAAAAACTCAATCCTGGTAAAATATTCATTCAAATTAAAGCCACGGGTACAATAAGAAATGCTACGGTATGTAGAAAATCTGAACCATTAAATTTGTGATTTAAGAAATTTAAGTATATCAATGTCATTACTTTAACCCTTTCAGGACGGGGATCATCTTTACACTTCTGATATCTCTGACGTATAAAGACGGTCCGCGCACTGAAATGACCAAAATATTTCTAATGGTCATGGACCTATAACATGTATTCAAATGAATCGGAAAGAGCTAACTAAGACATTTATGATGATTTAAAATTTAAAAAAAGTTTTTGATCTCCATGGTTTATACAAAATAATTCAGCATTGCAAGGGTTGAAGATTTTATTTTTTAACCCTTGCATTGTTGAATTGTTTGTTTCTGGAATTGTGTTAGTAATGCCAGCTTTAAATGATAAAAATATATCTTCATTACACAGTGTTAGCTAGGATTGAGCTCACAGGGTGTGTAAAAAAATTCAAGGTGTGTAACAGGGTGTGTAACAACACCTTTACTATAAGCAGGAGAGTTTTGACAGGGCGTGATAGTAAATTCTAGGGCGTGTTGCGACGGTTTTGGCCTCTCTAGCTAACACAGTGCTTTATTAATGAAAAAAAACATGTCACAAATTGAGTTATTTGAGTAAATGAGCACCAACACAAACTATTTAAACACAGAAAGAATACTGAGTCAGCATTAGTGCCATAAAGGACAAACTACATAACGAATGTGTACTCACAGACGGGCACTCTAGTGACATCTCCATCCAGCCAGAGAAACACCCAGCACAGAACGAGTGCAGACATGGCTGTAAGCTACAAATAAAAACAAAACCATCAATTTTCTGCGTCGAAAAGGGTTATAAATTATTATATCAGAGACGAAATTTGGTTGAGACCACTGAATTTACACATAGAAAATCTGTTTTTTAAACTTACACTTTGACCTTTCAGTACGACTTACCCTCAAGTTATCTATTTACTGTAAATTAAGTAATTTTCACGTTTTTTAAGACTTTTCGCGAAATCTAGAACTGGCGAATATTCAATATTTTTCTCCCGTAATTAGGCCTAACAGATTATGATAGTCACCGAGCTGTTGGATGTCACATCTAACCCTTAGGCGCTGAATTTTTTCCTTAGAGCCCAACGGGGTCAACGGTTAAAGATTCTCCCACTGACCTGACACAATCATGCATGATCTCGTAACAGATGATACATGTCAGCGTTTCTTCTAGTGCCTCGTCCTGCGCCGTCTGCTTGCTCTCCGGCTGAGGAACGTCTTTCTTAGGCTCACTGCTTTCCACTTTCTCAGCGCCAGAGTTATCTTTCTGTGCTTCTACAGTGGAAGGCCCAGCAGTAGATGTGTCTACAGCTGGTTTTTCAACTTCCACAGCCAGTGTTTCAGAGGTAGCGGTGGTGGCCGTAACACACACATCTGCTTCCACAGCTTGTGTTTCAGCAGTGGCAGATTTCTCCGTTCCTGCAGAAGATTGGTCATCTTTCTTTTCTTCCTCATGGTCTTCTGTAACTATGGGCACTTTTGATTCCTCATCTGGTGTAGTTCTTAAACGCTTCAAAGCAGGTTTTTGCAGCTTTGGTGTTGTCAGCTGTGCAGGGGATTCCTAATATAAACGGTTTCAAATAATCACATAATATAACTCCTGTCCTTCCTCAGTTTTTGGTCATTTAGAGCTGGAATTGCTAACGCAATTTCTAGCTCCAAATGACGTAAAGTATTTCTATTTTTTTTAAATAGAAATCTTCTAAATTGAGTTATTTGACTAACTGAGCATCTACCACAAACTATATTATCCATTTCAGTGACATATTATTTGGCTTAACCCTTTCACCACTGAAGCCCGTTATTATGTGCTGAATGCTATGGCATTCAGCACATAAAAACGGGCTTCAGTGGTGAAAGGGTTAAAATATGCTTGAACCTGTATATATACGGGTCTAGTAGGATAAGGGATAATAAACCCAGTTAACACAAGACCTAATGTTGGGCTAATGTTGCAGACCTTGAACCTTACAACAGAGGAAATATTTTTGTGTAAACGATGAAAACCAAAGGGATTTTTTCAATTTGAAATCAGCAAAAATGTCTTAGCCCTTTAAGCCCTCACAATGCATTAAAGCAGCACTTCACATCTCTGAAAACAGGCTCAATTTTCCTACAACGAATGGTTTTAGAACGAAATTTTTACATAAAACTGGTTTGCCAATACATTGCAATTTTCTTTAATTTGTCACCCACTTCAACTCATATTAATCCACTCCCAAGTTGAGAATTGCAGCAGCAATTCGCGGCTTGTATTGGATGAAGATGACAATGGTAAATTTAGGCTTGAAAAGGTTAATTACCTCTGGCATTCTTATTTATATACCTATGTTATGGGTCTACGGCCATTATAAATATTTTTATTCTTTCAGTGCATGGACTGATTTTATACGGCAGAATCAAACATTAGATCAATATATTGTATTTGCTGGGAAGTTAAGATCCTTTAAATAGTCAAGCATATTATAGTATTTTATATACAATATATTGCCTATCCAGTGACATTAACCAAATATTGTTTTAATATTTGGTCAGCATTGCAGACAATGGGCCAACATTAAACTAACATTGGTTCAACGTATAGTTTTTGATGGGTAAGTATTCCTAACCAGCATGAGACATTGACTCAATGCTGAATTAACCCTCTAAGTCCTCATGATGCAACAAAGCATCATTTTACATCCCCAAAAACAGACTTAACTTTCCCACAACTGAGAGTTTTAGAACGAAAATGTCCATGAAACTGGTTTACCAATTCATGGCAATTTTCTTTATTTTTTAAACCACATCAAATCATCTTCATCCACTACAAGTTGAGAATTGCAACAGCAATTCGCGGCTTGTAGTGGATGAAGATGACAATTGTAAATTCAGGCTTGAAAGGGTAAAGAGGTAAAGCATTAAAGATGTCTATGGTATTGAAATTGGAGATCTGAAGAAAATAGGCGGCGATTTTCTTATAAAAAATGCCAAAGTAACTAAATTTATCAATAACCATGGACCAAGTTGAAAACACTGGATGTCAATGTAAGGTAACAGAGCGTGTATCAAAGTGAAATGATTCAAATAATTTTTTTATATGGAATCTATTGTTCAGTGTCTCTTTGCAACTGTTTGATTCACAAATTATTAAATTTCATCACTTTCTAGTGATTTAACCTTTGTGCTACTGAATTGTTTGCTTCTATTTTTCATTCATTCAAAGCTGGAATTGTTAACGCAACTTCCAGCTTCCAATGACGAAAAAATTGTTATATTATGAACGAATAAAGATCTCCAATATTGAATTATTGAATCGACTAAGCATCTAACAAAAACTATTTTATCAAATTTAGTGATATTTCCATTGATCTCGAACATGCTTGAAACTATATACAAACGGTTCTACCAGCACAAGGGGCAATGTATTGATTATATTCACTTAAAGTAATTACAATTGAAAATCAGAAGCAGAAAAAAATTGTATTTCAATATGGTAGTGTTCAATAATAGTTCAAACTGTAATTTATAACTAGTCACACTTAACTAGATTATATTCTAATAGAGAACTGACCTCCGCTTTTCTTTTCAATCCCAAAGGAGAGGAACTGGCTTTACTAACACCATCAATATCAGCAAATTCATCCTCATCTATAAAAAAAAAATCTTCAAATGCCTGAAAATTCTTTATAAATATATCTCTAAAAAATACTGTTGAAGCACACAGACACCCCTCGGCTGATGCAGTGACCCAAACTGGCTGTTAAACTAAATTAAACCTCACACCTGCATGTATATATATGTATATACAGTAAATCCTGTCATCAACGACCCTGTCATCATCGACTTTTGTATCAAACAAATATTTTTCTTGTACGGGACATTTTTCTATAATCAATGACCTGCGATCAACAACTTTCTGTCTAACGCGACTTGAGACCTCAAATATGTGGCATTATTTTACTTGTGTTAAACGACCTTAACTTATTTTCGTCATACGACTTTCTGAAACGTTGATGAGCAAACTGCTACATGTCAGATCTGACTGTGTGGATATCATGGTTAACAGAGAGGTATAACGCTGGAAGATCGCGGCCTACAGTGTATCTACCTCAGACTGTCGCTGTTACTGCGCAGCTCGGCTGTCTCTCTGAACTGAAGAAAATCATCCAACCCTTCATGTCCAATGGTCTACTAAAGATATGCCCTATGAATCAATTTAATGCTCCTATTAGTTGGAAAGTATATAAATTGTTTGTTTTGCATAGCGCTAATTAAACATGTTTTACAATACATTAGCATTAAATTGGTAAGGGAATGTAATAAGAAGATACGCCATGATTAATTACATTAATACTATTGTCTATAGCACACCTAAATGTTAGCTGCTATTCAATTGTGTGTTGGTTGGCAGACACAGTGGTGCCGTCATAATTACCGGTATGTTATAGACAGCCTTGTCAGTCGCCTGCACAAACGTGGGTTGCGTGGGTGACAGCATGCATGTACAGCTGGCATGAGACGTTGATGCAGGGTTGACCAACAATCGAACCACATCGCGTCAGGATGAAGCATGACATAGCTAATGTAATGAGCAGTCCACGCGTATTCATCCACTCATCCTATACAGTATCGGCGTGGTCCCGTCACATATACCACGGGGACAGTGTACGTCCTTGTGTGAGCATATTGCTCCTGTTTCACTTTAAACACACGTGTGTTTCATTCAGCAGTAATTAATAACTGTTCCTTTTCAGTTTCACCAGTTATTTTTATTACCGGTACTTTAATAAAGTAATCTGGGAATGGTACAATTTATCAATTACCATAGCTGTAATACATCTTAGAAACATGCAAATTATATGACAACTATGATAATTTTTTATCGTTATATGATCGATTCTGCCCCGCATAACCATGATAACCATGATAACCATGATCTGCTTTGTTTGACCCCAACGATCGTGTTAAAACGATTTCAAACTGTTAGACCAAGTAAGTAGGTTTAACATGACAACAACAGTAGCGCTTATAGGGCTACATCACCTGCCCTGTCACCACACACTTAATGTGAATATATACAACGCCTCATATCTGTAAAGGATTAGAAGCCATCTGGGCTTATATAGCGCTTTTTGGTTGTGCTGTTTTAATGTTGGCCCACAATCTAGGCGGCTGGCAAAACCTTGAACAGTCATTGGAGTAAAGTTGTGTTTGCTGGGGTAATGATGGTCGTCAATTAATATAGGCTTATGAGTTTGCACGTGAAGACAGGCGGTCCAATGTGCATACCACAGCCAAACATTTAACTGATAGTGTGCATCAGTTTTTCTGTTATCTTTAATTAATTTTAAAATTGAAAATAATATATTATACTCTAATAATATATAGTATAATTAGCTTCAGTTCTATAACTACACATATGCAAATCACGCAATACCGCTTTTTTTACCTGGCAACAACAAGGTTGTTGGTGACAGGTTTCACTGTATATATAGATATATGTACCGTAAAAGGCGGAAAATAACGCGCCCCGTTGTATACCGCGCAGAAGGGTAAAAGTGACGCTTTACAGGGTAAAATCCTTACACAACGCGCTCCGTTATATACCGCGCGCTAAATCTCCGTCAATCACCAAACATTACAGGATGGGTGGCGCACGTCAGCAAAGATTAGCTATTGTCTGGGAAACCCAGCAGCCGTCTACAGTCTCTATTTTCAGCAGTTAATAAGTTCCTTTTAGCACTGTTTAATTGTGCAGTTTAATTTGATAAGACTATTTAGGCATTTTAATTTGATAGAGTAAAAGCATTTTAATTTGATAAAGTATTTAGGAAGTGGCGACTCTGTAGCCGCGTCGGCAGGATTAGCTGTGTCATGTGAATGGTGTTAATACAAGTCAGGTATTATGAACTGCCGGCGACGACTGGCAGGTGTTGTTTCAACAGTAACTGTCACTGTGACCCCGTGGACGCTAGCGGGCAGTAATAGGCCGCTATTCAGCGAATGCGTCATAATATATCCCAGCAAACCCGATACATTAAATCAATGCCGATTTAATGTTGGCCCGCGATACCCGACGTCGGCCCAGCATTAAATCGGCATTGATTTAAATTACTTATCATGTTTTCTAGGATTGTATATATCAGTCTTTTTAACCCGTTGTTATTAACCTGGAAACATACAGTACTGCATCAGGAATGTCCGCTAGTATATTATTGCCTTTACGGGACAACAAGGGTTGATTCATATCGCAGACATGGGACGCTATGCTCAATGGCGGTCTATTGCTGCATGTTTAGTAATAGGCATAAATAGGCCTATATGTACACAAATACAACTACAGTCACAAATCTGTTGGCGCTTACAGCTCACAATGCTCATCTGTACTTTATGATGATGATGATATGTAATTTGTGACTGTAAGATGAAATCAATTATAGGTTTATTATTATTATTAATAAGTCATTACGATTTGCGGCTGCTTTTCTGCCCAATGTCAATAATAATCTTACAGAATATATCCTAACACTGAAAACGTTTAGCCGATGGTATTTTAATGATGTGATTAAATCGATGGTCTAAAACAATAGTGGGTCAAGTCGACTTTTGGTCAAGGCGAAATTGTGTTTATCTTTTTGCTTAGAACTACAGTCTGCTAAATCCACTTATCAGCATGTAGACTTGGACTTACAATGATGAAACACACAGCGATTGGAATTTGACAGTAGATCAAGTGAAGTTATCAGAGTATTTTTTACCTGCAAAAGTGATTTACAGAAGCAAAATTGGGATCAACAAGACACCAAGTTGACTTAGCGCTTTCTTACACCAGGAACACAGAATATACAGAGATTGTTCCTAGATCAACAATAAACTAAGTCCAGGCATTTCCCCTGTGTTGTCTCCACATGTCTCAGAATAAGAATGCGCTAAGTGCACTTGCACCGTTGTTCTCCCAGAAACAGGGCCCATAAGCATATAACACGAGAATAACAATGTGTCAAGTCGAATTGGTCCTGTGTTGAACAGATATTATGCTGATATGTGCTCCTTTTCCCGAGAATAACAATGTGCTAAGTCGACTTGATCAGTTGTTTTAACCTGAATTTTGAATAAATTCAAACTTTATACATATTATAGATGACTTAGCTGGTTATTATTCTAAAGGCCAAAAATGTCACTTAGCACACTATTGTTTCAACCCATCGAAATAACAAGTGAGAGCCGTAAATAAAATGTCAGAATTAGTTTTTGTTGGGAGATAAATAAATAAAGACAATTTATTGTCAATATATTTCCTGGGGAGGAGGGGGAGGAGTTATGGCCTAGCTGTCAATCACAATTTACGTCAGGAGGGGACGGTCCAATCAATCATTAGCTCAGGTCACACCCCTTCACCTCTATTGGCTGACACTTACTTTGATTGACTTGCAAACCTGAGGTTAACTCAGACAATATATTGTGCAACTTGATTAAATACAAAGTTAACGAATTTATCGACAGAAACGATTTAAATTAACAATTTATGTATGGTTTATCAACAGCATGTATTGTAGGCCTATTCACACTTAGATTTATTCTGGAAACGAGAAGTATAAGTGTGAGATTTGAAAAAAAACGATTTAAATACACTAATTAAGTACCGCATGCCTGCGTATTAACGTGCATGCACTTTTATTTAATCGATTTTAAAAATAAACTAAAATAATAATCATCGACTGTTAGGCCAGGCCAAATTAATTAGTTGTTCCTTGGATTTAGCGCACGTAATTTGTTAAAGTCAATAATGATATAAAAGAAAAATGCGCCGCACCATTTGTTTAAATAGCATGAATATGTATAGAGCAATATTGACGTCTATTTTTGACATGAAAATGTATCGAACAATTATTTACGTATTTGACAGAAAAAGAAGTCGCCCGCTCCAATTTTCTAGCATGAAAATGTATCGAACATTATCATGATTACTTGCACAAATTATTTGCAGGTTAACCGCCGCCGTTAGCAGTGAAAATGTCACACCTTTATTGATGCAATGCTCTGATTACCGAGTGGCGGCCAACTTTGAGAGTGGGGTATGACTGTGTGTAGTGGACGGTTAACCGCGGCTCGTGGCAGTAAAATGTCACACCTTCAATAAGGCAATGCTCTGATTACCGAGTGGCGGCTAACTGTGAGAGTGGGGTATGACTGTGTAGTGGCCGGTTAACCGCGGCCCATGGCAGTAAAATGTCACACCTTCAATAAGGCAATGCTCTGATTACCGAGTGGCGGCTGACTTTGAGAGTGGGGTATGTTGTGTGTAGTGGCCATCCACCGCCAGTAGCTGCTATTTCAACGTGGCCGAGTGACGGATCAAAATTAATTAATTGCTCCCATTATTATGGCATCGCCCATTTGACAATAGCGGTGACTCGTTACGGGCGAGTGCATACAAGCCAATTTGGTCATCGAGTTCATCACGCATATGCATAATATAACGCGCACTGGACTGTAACGCGCGGGCGCCAATCTGTAGGAAAAAAGGTGCGCGTTATTTTCCACCTTTTACGGTATATATATAGAAGAGTTTTTAAGGCAATTTGAGGTTGATTTATTCAAATCAATAAATTCAAAATAGCCGCCACAGCCTCACTCTCGGTTGCATGTGGAAATAGACAATCCCAATGGATTCGCAGATCATATATCTCACACTCACTGGGTAGTGTCTCATCCAAATCAACACTGTACTCTTGTGTTGTGTCACCTTCATTTTCTGATTCAAGTGTTTTCAAGTCTTGGAACAAGTATGCAACATCTGAAAAATATGAGAAAAAAGATAAGGTCAACACTTACTCTGCTAAGGCCGGACATTTTTAATATAATGTATATGGGTGGAAATTGCCAGGATGCAATATCGGATTTGGAATAAAAATACAATACAGATATCTTCAAAACAAGTTCAAAACTTGCAAAGAATAAAGAAACAAAAAACAAAAGTTGTGGGTAATACGCTAACTCAGATAGGTACTTTAATACTACACGCTTAGTAGCAGTGCAGCACGATCGAGTTTATGTATGTACCCCAGTACTAAAAATCTCCTTCTGTCAAGTCTTGACAACACAGCGGACCATTGGCTGTTTCCCGAAGTCCTGACACTACCTGCAGATGGGCCTAACTGCATCAATAAGCTTGGTGTTGTCAAACATCTCCATTTGCAACTCCCTTACCGTCTGCCCAAATCACAGATGTTGACATCTTTGCATTTGATAAAACCTTTTTACTGAATGTATCTCTTTCAGTACGGGGACTTTTGAAGCCATAATCTGACGTCAAAAGTCGATCCCCGAGCTGAAAGAAGTCAATAGTTATAACAGGTAGATATCCATAACACAGTCTTTCCCAATAAGGTCAATTTCACTGGACAGT
Organism: Flabesymbios commensalis; assembly: GCA_964017125.1. Lineage (NCBI taxonomy): Eukaryota > Metazoa > Annelida > Polychaeta > Terebellida > Flabelligeridae > Flabesymbios > Flabesymbios commensalis. The sequence goes on along the minus strand of OZ024903.1, from coordinate 5,245,927 downwards.
AGGTCCTGTAAACTAGAAACTTTTACCAGACCAAAAGAAATTTCACCAGACAGTAGGTGGTCAATGGTCGATTCTCACCTTGTGAGACAAAAAAACAAAATTGACCAAAAAAATAACCAGATTGTAGGTCAGATGTGGCTGGGTATTTTGTCGGACCTACCTCTGTTTTACCAGACATGTCCGGTCGGTCCAACGTTATTGGGAAAGACTGCATAACATAGGTATTCAAATGAAGCAGAAAGAGCTAATTTATGTATTTAAACAAATTAGCCCATAACTGTAAGGGATTTACTCACTGAGCCCATCATCCTGTTTTCTGTACACAACATAGATTTCATCTCCATGATTCAAACGACATTTCTGCAACAAAAAATTAGACTGTAGATTATTATCCTGATTCTGTTTTATTTTGGTATACATTAATTGCTTTAAAACGTATTTTTTTATATAATTTACCCACACTCATACAATGTTTATACTTTAATTATAATATATGTTTAAATCATTGGCTGATCTGCATAATATAAAATTTGGAATATAAATTGTAGATGTTTTTATGAAACAATAATATGGCTTTTATATACATAATTTTTATCAATTAACTAGAAATCTTTTAAATTGAAACAAATAAGATTCTGCCAAAAGATATCTAATTAATCTCACTGGAATTTTAATTGGTTTGAAATATTATGTTAGCAGAACAAAAATCTTTGATATAAAACTAAGAATTATAACGAAGACGTCATACAATAAAGACATCATGATAAAGATTTCAAAACGAAGACATTGTATTCAATGATAAAAAGGATGAGTATACTCACTGCTCCAGATAACTTGTTCGTCAGGTTTAGTAATGTACCATTAGAGCTGAAAAAAAGACATATCTAAAATTGAATCATAAATGCCTTTGTCAGCTCTTTCTGATTCATTTGAATACCTATGTTATGGGTCAACGACCATTACAAATATTTGTCTTCTTACAGTGCAGGGATCAACTTTAGGCGTCAGAATCTGTCAGATTCTGATGTCTATAGACGTCAGATTCTGACAACTAAAGTCGATCCCCGTGCTGTAAGGGTTAAAGTGCTAAGCACAACAATATGTTTTTTTAACCAGTTTTATTGTCATGATAAATCAGTTACTGGAAATAAAATGATTGTTTAAGCATCAAAATTTGCATATGTTTGATCCCAAATTATACAAATATGAGCAGTTTTCATCTACTTGTAGTTGTGAGTCTCAAATGGGTGGAAATTTAAATTTTATAGCTCACACGTTGTAAGGGATTTGAACAGGTCTAGCAGTGTGGGGACCATCTTTAGACATCTAAAGTCGATCCCCACACTGAGAGAATTAAAGGATTTTAATGGCTGTAGACCCATAACATAAGTATTCAAATAAAGCAGAAAGAGCTAATTAAGATATTTATGCTGATTTTAAATTTGAAAAACCCTTTGATATCCATAGTTAAAATCAAAATTTGAAAATGTTAGGTCTCAAATTAAACAAATATGGTCAGTTTTCACTCACTTGCAGTTGTGGGTCACAGGTAGCGAGACACAACTACAAGTGGGTGAAAGTCTGCATTTTACAGCTTCTTCGCTCTAAGGGATGTGAACAGGTCTAGCAGTACATGGGTTACCTCTTTCAACACTGGGACCATCTTTAGACATCTAAAGTCGATCCCTGCACTGAAAGAATTAAACAAATTATAATAGCTGTAGACTCATAGCATATGTATTCAAATAAAGCATGTAAAGCGGAAAGAGCTAATTAAGACATTTGTGATGATTTCAAATTGAAATAACCCTTTGTTCTATATAGTTTATACAAAAATATTTCAGTGTGTAATGGGTAAATTGCAGATACTATAAACATAATAGATGTTGGTAAGAGAGGTAACCTAGTGTCTTTAATCCATGCCACACCATCACTGTCTTTCTCTATAAAGCAGTGTCGAGACGATACCAGCTTATTACCGTTAAGACAGAGATCACAATCTGAAAAGATAAAATAACCCTTAAAGTTCTAATCACGTCAATAGCCGTTTTTATTAGCAGGTTAAATCTCAAGAATAAATACGAAGAATTGATAATGTTTAGTCTCAAATTAAACAAATACATGCAATTTTCAACCATTTGAAGTTGATGGGTTCCGGCAGCGAGATGAAACTTCAAGTAGGTGGGAATTTAAATTATTAATTTAGGACTTTATGGGTTAAAACCCGTTGACTATTATATGAAAAATCATATAGGCCCAAAGGTACATAAATTATAGTGTTCTATTAAAAACTTACTCAATTCTAGTCTATGAATATGTTCACATCATATAACCATATTAAAAAGCAAAAATGAAATTACTGATTTTTTGATGATTTTAGCCTAATTGTGTCGCCTTAAGATAGCAATTATTATCTCTAGACCTTGGAGACCTTGGAGTCATTAGAGATTTTGGTAACTAAATAATTTACATTTATTCAATTACTGTTTGGTTAAGTGTCAGAAGCAGGGGCCTCGGCAGCTTTCCGATATAGAGGGGGGGTCAAGAGGTAAAATTTAGAAAAAAATGGGGGTTCCCCGGGGGCTCGCCCCCGGAAAATCCCCACAATTTTTTGAAAATCTTCAGCTCAAGGGGGAGGGGGTCAGGACCCCTCTGACCCCCCCCCCCCTGTGCACGCCCCTGAGAAGCTACACAAAATACTAACAAAAAAAATAATAATTAGAAAATTCAGGTGTCCATTGTGGAAAGAGTTTCTTTTATAACCCTCCTTCCCGCAATATTAAATCTTTAAAGCACTAAGTACGACCAAAGACATAGTCAATCTTAATCTGTTTTATCAACATATCTAAGTCACAGTTATCAGGGTTATTGCAATAGGAATGAAATCAGTGGACATAAATCAAGATGTGCAAATGTATATCAACCTACCTTTTATTGACCTGCCAATCACAAATTTAATTTTGTCAATAATGACAGGGTCCGAGACTTGATCAGTGGTGGAAACAAGCTGTGCCCACGGGGTGACCTCGGTGGAAAGGGAGGTCTGCAAATGGGGTCTTCTTGACATCTTTACTTGGAGCTGGAACTTAGTGTCAGGTTACGCCAATAACAATGTGGCACCCTGCAGCCAATGTCAATGTAAATTAACTGTAATGCTCGCTGGTTACTGCTACCAAGACTTGGTCCAAGTCCATTGCTCCCATTAGCCTGATTACTAAATTAGGCTACTATTAACATACTATTATAGTATAAAGTAACAGGTGATTAGTCTAGGTAACCGGACGACTAGGACCCTATGCCAGCTCGGACCCTATACCAACTCGGACCCTAGACAAACTCGGACACTACCAGCTCGGACACTATGATAAACCAACTCGAACCCTATACCAACTCGGACCCCATGATTATTTAACCAACTCGGACACTACTCAAACCCTGCTGATAGGCCTATTAGTTGAACACAGATCGGACCCTATGATTATCTAACATACTCTATAATTATATAACCAACTCGTCGGCGTGATCTTCTAAATGCAATTAATGAGTGTAATGTCAACTGAGGTTCAACGAGCGTAATTAACATTCACACGTGATACAGGTGACACCTGTTAATTATACTCTGGTATTGTCAAACAATGGAAATGTGCGGAGTAAATATATCGGCTACATTGATGCAATAACAGTCATGTCATCAAGTCGTTGTTTCATGTTTAAGGTGTTGAGTAGAATATCAAGAATATAATGATTATATATTCTTGCTAATATTAAGGTCATGATTAAAAAACATAGCATAAGCAATGTTTTTTTTTATCTATAGATAGAATTAAACTTTTTTGCAAACACAGGACGGCTCGCCACATATAACATGAATAAATGTTGATTATTAGAGATGGTTGAAGTTTGAAGTGATGTGGGGCACAAAAAAATCGTAAATTTGCAAATAAAAATAATTAGATAAGGGCGGCTCGCTACAAGTGAAGAAATGACAATCAGAGACAACATGTATATCTAGAATGTAATATTAATAAATCTTTATATCAATAAAATGTGATGTTCACCTGTGCCTACACTTAGCGCGGCCTGAATGCTAACAGATAAAACAAACAATACTTCATGGCCTGATATATTCAGTAGGCTTAATATTGTTAATAAAATCTACTAAATAGGGCTCGAGTTGGTTTTAGACGGGTCGGACCCTATGCCAACTGGGACACTATTCTACCATTACCAAGTCGGACACTGCAGTAAACCAACTCGGATACTGTTTGTAGCAGGGTCCGAGTTGGTTAGGGTCCGAGTTGACCCGGAAACTTAGTCTATACTCATAATACTAATAGAACTCGAGACTCAGTGACACTGACAGTGTTCGAAACAGCACTGGCATAGTAGGGCCTATATATATGAACAGGCTGACTCAGTAGGCCTAGACTAGAGGCTAGCCCCAAGTGCAGCGAGTCTGAGTGAGATGTCAGGTGAGAGTCTGACTCTTGTCACCTGAGACTGAGACTTCACTTTTTAATTTGCAGTCACAAAATATTGTAAGGTAATCATGTATATGAAAGACACATATGTTCTTTTCAACCATCAATTATTATTTCTAATGATATGCATCAATCAGTGTGACATTAGGCTACATTGAGTGTATTTTAGGACTTTATTCTATCTTCAAAAGTTGACAGATTGGCACATTTTCTGAAAAGTCTTGTTCCTAAAAATAAACAAAATACTAAATATCGAACTCAAGCCATACGGATTTTCGGTCAGAATATAAAACCATTTCGGTTTGCTTCATGTCGTACGGTACAAGGCAGAGTGTGAAATCTATTTAATTAAGGAAGCCAAAATTCATCTCCAAGGGGGGGGGGGGTTTGGAGGGGGGGGGGGGCTAAAGTTAAAATAAATAAATTGCGTTAGATATATAAACAGATAAACATATATTTGTAAACAGATGTTCTTTATGGATTTACTGGTCCATGCATGAGATTTAGTTATTGTAAGTGGAGCTGATTGTCATATTTCTAGCTGGGTAGCCTATATATGACGGGGTGGGTCTTTTTCACGAATCCCAGCGATACCGGCCGAAACCGACCGAAACCGGCCCTAAAAACGCTAATAACGACCCAAATAACTATATATACTATTGTGTAAGTAACCATAGTCCACGGGTAACATTATATTAATAAAATGCATAAATATAACTAGGTTTAATAGTCGAAACGTCCACGGCAAGCTTAAGAATGCCCCCGCTATTGGTCTAGCATGTGTCGACATATATATATAGTCCTGATAGGAGGCCTGGAGGTCATGTAACGTACGCGTGTTTGATTACTTGTGGCATATCTACTATGGCTGCGAAATTATATTCACTAGATGTCACTAGAGTCACCAAAATAAAATGTTTTTTTAATCAAGTTTTGTAATCAATTGATATCGTTAATAAAAAAGATTCCGGAATGACACATTTATTTCAAATATGTATTATATATTTACATTACATAGGCCTATACAACAGTATAAGGTATGAGATATATATACATGTGCATTATATTATAATTATGATACAACTTTATAATAAAAATATTTACATAGTATGACAATATGATTAATTAGGCATTATTTCATATAATATGTATTATGTCACTTTAATTGCCACCCCTCCTTCCCGACTTGTAATCACCATGACCCAACACCCAAGTAGACAAGCGTCAACCCGTTGTCTCGAATCCCTTTGATTGGTTAGCCTCTCAGCCCCAGAGCGCATTACCCAATTACTTGTTTTTCTTATTTACATTTTACAATGTGAAGTAAGGGCGTACAATTATATTTGAATGTTATTGCCTGTTGATATATTATAATATTAATTTTTAAAGTATATTAATTACAATAATAACCCGCTGCCGTGAAGTATTACATGTTTAAACGATAATATAGGCCTAATAGTATAGTAAAATTCAGAAATGAATAAGCATAACAACTTTGATAAAATATTATTGGATTCAGAGTTGTAAGAAGCCGCTAACAGATAGTAACAGGTCTGAAGTCAAAGAACATATAGGGGACACAATTACCTAATTACAATCATCTGTTGTGGATTTAGTAAGGTGCGAGCGATAATTGTGCTTGACACGATAACAGTTAGCCCAACAAACCCCCCGTTCCAACACCCCGTGATCATATGCGCAAGGTGATGACATATCGAATGCAATTAATAGAAATCATTTTAATTATATAAATATAAACTGATGTTTATTATAGACCAATTTTCATATATATATATTTTAATCAATTGTCAACCAAAATGTATTGGACCTAGTATAGGCCTACTGTAACGTTAGTGGCTTGTGTGGATTGACGCGACATACATTTTCCACTTACCTTTCTTTAAAAGTCAATTTTTATTAAAAATGCAAATAAAATATATTTATATTTATTCTTATTATACTCATTAGACTGCGGTATACCCCACCAGCAGACTACAATTCCCAATATATGCCTTTTAATGGCCGGTTTCGGTCGGTTTCGGCCGGTTTCGTGGGAAAGATGTACCGATATGACGGGGTTTATTGTTCTATGATTGTGTAATGGTAATAGTCTAGCACTCAGGACAGGTTATGGATATAGCACGTCTGGAACTCTGTTTGAGATACTGGAAGCGGGCGGCGACTTACGAGAAGACATCTGAGCGTTTGGCTGAACACTTCAAATCAAAGACCTGAACTGCAGAGGCTTTTTTTAGGCAAAACAAAGTCTTTATTAACTTGAGATAGTATAGTTCAATATCATACATACTATTTTCATTCACAGCAAACTTATATCTGAATGATTGGCAGGTTTAGTGACGGTAGGTGTACGTCCCGGGGGAAACTTATAAACGAAGCAGATATTTCAAACCAGGAAAAGCATAAACTCAGTATGATCCATTGCCTAGCGGCTTCATTTTAACTCCGAACGTCATGGATGGTGACGGGCCAAAGCCCCTTTTGTGACTTAGTCCATTTTACACTTAAGTTCGCCGAGGCTGGCGACGTGCTTTCCCCTCAGAGAATTTCGTCCAACTATCTAAAAGACCGCACCACTTGGGCAAATTCCCCCGCCAAGCGCTGCTGCCAACCTACTCTGACCAGAGCCACACTATGCGGCGTGGTCGAGATTCATGTAGCCTCTGGTATGGCCCAGTGGCGAATGTTTGTGACTTGTTGCTATTTTTACATGAAAATAGGGTAATCCCCGATTTCAGACATTTTTGAAAGGTCACTTCCCCGGATAAAGACTTGTTCACAGTATTGTTTTTCCCCTCTGACGCATTTCCTATGACTTGACCCAGAAAATTATTCACCGGCCTCAATAGCACAGGCATGATGGTCACGTGACTAAGAACCTTGGCCAATACCCGGCCATAAATGAAATTGGCCGGGCTCGCCAGGCAACTGCCAACCAACCACGACGCCGGAAGTACCATATCCATATATGGAAATAAAACGTCACAAGGCGATTTATACTTGTGATCATAAATTCAGAAGACTATGACATCACAGATGTTAATTGGATTATTAGAAAGTGGGTTGAACACACGCACAAATGAAATGATCAACATTGAGCCAGAATAAACCCTAGAGGGAATTTAGATTAACTCAGTATGATAATCCCGAAAGACAACCACCGCGTATTTACTAGGATGAAATCCCTAACAACCGCATATACGACATAAATCAAAATGTAAAATGTGAAAATGTAATAAAAAATACTTTTACAATTTCATGGTGAATACATGATGCTGTGATGGAGTTTATATATTAAAAAAAATCAGAAATTAAGACAGAATATTTTTTTTTTTAATAAAGTCTATCAGATAAAACAAATTCCTGAATGGAATGTATTTAAATTATCATTTACCTTTAAATATTTTTATGTGTAAACTTGTGAATTTAATGTTCTTCAAAACCCATCTAGCTCTTAACATTATAATAGCTCCCACAATAGCTTCAGGTGTAATATTGAATCCAAACATTTTACATTAGAATATACCTTTAATAAGGTAACTAAAAGGCCAATTCCACACTGGCTTCCTGTGCAGAACCCTCAAATGTTGTCCATCCATGCTGAAGGAACTGGTTGATAACTCACTAGTCAGATCCACCTTGAAATATGCCAGTACTGTATGAGATCCTCACTTGGTTAAAGACATAATGAAATTGGAAGCAGTGAATCGACGTGCGGCTCGCTTCATAGTGGACGATTTCCGCAGACAGAGTAGTGTCACAAAGATGCAGCAAAGACTGGGCTGATCCACACTGCAGGAGAAGAGAAAAATGAGAGACTGGTTATGCTGCACAAGAACATCAGCGGCGGCATACCCATCATAGCAGAACCACCTTAATTTCTTTGCCCTGGTCAGCCGGCGAACAAGAGCCATAAACGAACATAAGTTTAAAAAACTTACTGCTAACACTGCGTTGTCCAAAAGTCCTTCTTTCCCAGTACCATTCAAGATTGAAACTCGGGATTATATAGGCCTGAACAAAGTGACAGGGGGAAGCCTCATTGCTTACGCTCTGGAATGAACAGCTTCACAAATGGCATCCACCACCCGATTCGTGATACGCTGCACTAAGAGGACTGCATTGTACTTATACAGGTACAGATACAGATACCCAAAGTCACATTAAACCAGGATCGCATGATTTTTTCAGATTTCTCCGTCAATTCTAAACTGATTTTCTTGAAATTTTGCAAAGGCCATTTTCTAGTCAAATCCTACCAGCGGTGAAAAAAATACAAAATTATATTGAATATAAATTATTTTAAAAGTTAAACTATTTGACATGTAATAAAATTCTAGAATTAGTTCGATGTGTTTATAGAGGGACGTCATAAATTAAAATTACTACATATCAAATGGCGTAGCTTTTGAAATAAGCTATGTATTTTTACGAAAATTTCAGGGCTGTTGGAATTCTTTTGCAAAATTATGTTTGCAAAATTTCATGATCTGTTGTGAATTGATTGTGAAATCAGCAAAAAACATGCGATCGAGGTTGATCATTTTCAATGTGACTTTTGGTATGCATATTTATGTATATCTATTAAAAGTAAAATTAACCTTTTTTTTTAAATTGCTATAAAAAAAATTAGGGCGGGGAGTTCAAATAGGCAAAAAAATTATCATATAATTAGCTATTTGTGAACAAATCAAGTGTTCCTCCCAATTGAGATCCAACATATTTATGTCCAAGCAGCATGGCAATTTCATCCAGCTTGAGTATGAGATTAGCGTGTATTTTGACATTGCCGCGGTTTTCATCATTTTATATATTTTCAAACAAGTAATTTTAAATATAACAGCACTTTCTCAGATTATAATATAAATAAAATTACATAGAGTTAAAATACCCAGTGATCGCGAGTTCACAGCTTCACAGTTTCACTCCAAGCTTTCACAACAGCACTCACGACTCACCAGTTGTCATCTGCTCATAGTAACATACTCTTTATCTGAGGTATCGCTCTGTTAACAACTCAACTTGTGTCATCTGCTCCAGAGTATTAAGTGCTCACCTTCTCCGAAGTGTGACTCCCTTCACAACTCAACTTGTGTCAACTGCTCCAGAGTAATGCTCACCTTCTATCAAGTATAACTTCCTTCACAACTCTAACTCTAGTCTAACGTGAATATTAAAAATAACGGAAACTTAGCTTTACATACAGTAAAAAATAAATATATATGTATATTAAAGATGATAAAAAACACAACAACATGATCAATTAAAATATAATCAAATGTTTTTAATAGCCTTTCACATGGCTGTATGTTCAATGGTTTTATTTAGTGAAATAGTTTTTAAACGCTGCAGTGAGTTAGGCAAACAATTGTCATTTGGGTAATATGATTTTTTTTTCTCCCATCGTCATCATGGATCACACTGGAAAAAATTCTCACCTGGAAACTATTCAGTGTTTTTTTTTATTTATGTATTTATATATATTTAAAAATCGATCTATCTATGGGTCATACTTCCTAGCAGTAAAATTAACATTAAGCTGTACTTTACCCCTACACCACTGAGCAATCCAATGTCACAGCTGGTATAGTCGCATCTCACACCATATAACACATCTTTCTAAGGAACAGTAATGGTGTTAAGGGAATAGCAGTTAAAGTGAGCTTCGATTCACGCCTGTGTCCGTTGGTGTGATGGGGGGACCCAGGAGGATTTGGACACAAGGTGCATTTGGACAGTAGGTCTAGGCGATAAATAGATGACGTCACTACAGCATCACCACCCTCAGAGAATACCTCTAGGGAACCCTTTAACCAAGAACAAGTCAGTGTACGCCATTTTTTAATTTTAAATGTTTGGTCACATTTTGTTTAATTTTTAACTGTCGAAGTAGCTTGTCAGAGGTAACTTCAATGTTTTTTTATTCACTTATGACTAGTCTTGGATTTCACTTTAAATATTTCAATACTAGGGCTGGTCAAACTTGACTTCCAGTTCAGTACTGGCCTCCTCTAGCCATTTACCACCCCAAAGCAAAGCCAGCACCTGCTTCAAAAACTAAAACGTACGTGAGTACATGGCATACAAAATACTGTTTAATAGCTGACCATCGCCAGCCCTGTATGCCTGAACAAGCAAATGCCGCGGTGTGGGCCGTTCTGAAGCCTGCACACCAGTGATCGTCCACCCCCTGATTACTAGAGGCATTCAATTTTGTGACAACCTCATCATGCGATAAAGTGCAAGGCGCTGGACCCTTCAGTGCGAATCACACCTCTGAGGAAGCATCACACAGTAACTGGTCACGACACAGTAACCAGTTACTTCATTAAACCTTCGCAGATGCACTATTGCTTTTGCCCGATAGCCTAGAAGAAAAAAGAAGGTATCTTGTCTAAACCTCAATGATCAGCATAACATTGTTAATGGAACAAACGTTGGTGCGACGCCGATTTATCATCTAAGATGATGGAACGGCGTCCAGCCAACTAATCATACAGGCAGCACGTTGGCCCAATGAGAAATCATTGAATTTGAACTTTGAATTTGCTACTCCAGCATTCTTCTATTGTGAGGTATCAGGCCAGAGTTTTCGATTCTATGGCAGCTACCGGAAGAGAATGCCAATCAGGGATAGTTTAAAGCCCAAATGAATTTTGTCCCAGTGTTGTGTTAGCTCTGATGTGTTAATAGGCCTATTTGTACCCACCACGTGTTTTTTTATCTGCTGAGATTAAACGGTCATTGTTAGGAATTTCGACTAGCTCATTTGAAATTTCACAGCAGGAACAGCCACATGGAATACACGTGGGATATGAGTGATTGTGCCACGTGGAATACAAGTGGAAAACAAGTTGAATGCGCAAACACGTTTCTACGTGGTAATGCCACCTATAATACATGTGAATAAACCATGTGTTTTCCACATGTTAATGCCACCTATAATAGATGTCAATGAACCTTGTGTTTTCCACGTGTTAATGCAACCTATAATACATGTGAACTAACCATGTGTTTTCCACGTGTTAATGTCACCTATAATACATGTGAATGAACCATGTGTTTTTCAAGTGTTAATGTCACCTATAGTACACGTGAATGAACCATGTGTTTTCCAAGTGTTAATGTCACCTATAGTACACGTGAATGAAACATGTGTTTTCCACATGTTAATGTCACATATAATACATGTGAATGAACCATGTGTTTTCCACGTGTTAATGTCACTTATGGTACATGTGAATGAACCATGTGTTTTTCATGTGTTATTGCCACCTATAATACATGTGAATGAACCATGTGTTTTCCACGTGTTAATGCCACCTATAATACATGTGAATGAATCATGTGTTTTCCACGTGTTAATGTCACTTATGGTACATGTGAATGAACCATGTGTTTTTCACGTGTTATTGCCACCTATAATACATGTGAATGAACCATGTGTTCTCCACGTGTTCATGTCACCTATAGTACACGTGAATAAATCATGTGTTTTACACTGGACATTAATATTATTAACCCATTTATTGTCATTTCCCAGCGGACACGGAATGTAATTTCCAAGTGGAAATTCTATTCCGTGCCTCCAAGCTGAAGGGATTCCACCACATATAACTTGTTACACTATGTGCATCAATTCAGCTACATCAGACATGTATCTGCCAATTTCAGTGGCTTTGGGGCAGCCAAGATTTGTAGCTTGGTAGCTCCTATTTCTCCTTATACATCGAAGGATGTTTCATTTTCTAACTTCTGCTGATACTTCTTTGGTTGTATGTAGGCCCTACTATTGCGACACTGTGGATACAGCTGTGTATACATGCTTGGCAATAAATACAGGTCTGACTAGATAACAATCAACACCTCTCAGACTGTGGTTGGAGCTCGATTGATAGACAACTGCAACCAGTTCTCATGTAAACGCTTCCTGTTGCATCTGAAGAATTATCACATTTAGTGTCATAAAGTGTGAAATAGGACCACAAGGTATACATTCGTAGAAGTCGTTATATCTGCAATTCCGAAGCTGCACAAATATGTGATATGTCGCTATTGATGAGGGTGACTATTCTAGCATTATATAATATGAAGGCATTCATGCAATTCTGTGATATAGAAATCAGACCTATAGTTCAAAAGCTACAGTGATTAAAGGAACAAATGACATTTTTGTACCATTTTCCAATATTTGTTTCATTCCAGTAACTAAATGAAATATGGAGATTAGAGTTTATTGCTGTTGTGTACATTTGTTGTAATAACAACTATATTTAGGCACCAAAAAACAACTTAAAACATGATTTTCACTAAGACAGTTGACTACGATTTTTGGACGACCCTTCTGAAATCGTTCAGTAGTGTCAAAGGAGTACCGGTGCTAAGTTTCATACTTTTGTCCAGCCGGTCACGATTTTACTTGTTTTGTGCCATCATCCGCCGTACTAATACTCTGTGCGGAATTCACCATCCCCCATGAGTGAAAAAATTGTTTGTTTTTAGGATAAGATAAACATTATATTTTTATTCACAATAATTTGGCTTTGCAGAGCAGAATAGAGCAGTATAGACAATATCCATATTGAGCGGGTTTAAGAGGATTTGACATAATTTGATGACGATGGTGGTCGAAAATTGGCTGTTAGATACCTTTAATGAGTGAGAACAATTACAATATGATTGCTATTCCCAGCTTGGATTACTTAAGATCATTATTGGATACCTGCTGGTAAGATTAAAATTTATTTTGATCAGATTATGGGTGTCTTTTTTGAGATTCGGGGTAAAGCCTGTGGAGGAAGGTTAGGCCCAACCCTATCAGTTGGGCCTAATATTAGGCTAATGCACAAAGAGGTCTGTATCTGACAGGTGTTGAGTTGTGTAATCAAGTGTAATACGCATGGATATGTAGGCCCACACCAATGATCCACACGAAAAACCCCACGTGGAATACACATCCGAAAGAAATCTAGGCTCAAACATCACATGATATCCACCAGATATACAGGTGGATAGGTACACCAATAATCCATCTGAAAAATACAGGTGGAAAACAAGTGATACAAAATCAGATGGTATTTTTCACATGATATCCATCTGATATCTAAAAACCCCACGTGGAATACACATCAGAAGGAAATCTAGGCTCAAACATCACATGATATCCACCAGATATACACGTGGATAGGTGCACCAATAATCCATGTGAAAAATACACATAGAAAACAAGTGATCAGGTGGCATTTTTCACATGATATCCATCTGATATCCACGTGAATGGGTACACTAATAATCCATGTGAAACAATTCACGTGGAATACACCTGAAAATGTACACCAATAAGCCACATGAGAAATGCAACGTGGATTAGTCCTACACGAGAAAAAATATAAGACTCAAACTTCACTTGATATCCAGCAGATATACACGTGGATAGGTACACCAATAATCCAAATGAAAAATACACATGAAAAACAAGTGAGACAAAATCAGGTGGCATTTTTCACATGATATCCATCTGATATCCACGTGAACAGGTACACCATTAATCTACGTGAAACAATTCACGTGAAATACACCTGAAAATGTACACTAATTATTCACACGAGAAATGCAGCGTGGATTACACGTGAAAAAAAAATAAGTCTCAAACTTCACTTGATATTTACGTGTACATCAACACCAATAATACACATGAAGAAATCCACGTGGAATACACCTGCATTTTTAGTGGAACACGTGTCCACCAATTTTCTACCCCAATTACATGTGGATTCTACATATGGTGCCTGCTGAGTTTGATCATTCATAAAAGTCTAGAATTTTTTCGCCTAATTGTTTTCAGGTCAGTCTGACTCAGGTTTTGAATGGCTGTTTGTCTGTAATTTTAGGTCACAAATCTCGCTGCTGATCGTGGACTTTTTTTTCAATTTATCAATGTCTTTTTCTCTGAAGGGGTCCTAAACTGCTGAAGAATATTTTAAGGATGATCTGACCAGGGAGAAATAGGCTGGCTCCCTTCATTTAAGGGGACATGCCTTACTTTACTTGTAATTTTGTCAAATAGCCCCGATAAAATCATCGATCATTTATGAAAATTTTTTAATATGGCGGACATTAGAGAGGTAATGTTGGTCTCCCATTCCAGGGTCTCGCTAAGGCCAACTGCTCTTGGTCCACTTTAGGCTATCCTGTAGTGTAATAAGAGCAAGGCATTGGCCCAACACTGGGAGAACGTTTGCCAAACAGCCATGTTTCACAGATATATTATATGCATTTAAACACACATCATCTGACTGACGGCCTAGGGTGAAAATAAACCGACATTTAGATGTCTACTTGATCTTAGCCAGGCCGTCAGACAGTCACCGCATTTATCAGGTAACCAGTCGTTTCGTCCCCCTGCCTGTTCTGCCCCCTCCGATTCGGCCCGCTACCCGTTCGGCCCACTTCCCGTACGGCCCTTAAGTTATAAGCATGGGGATGCGCTTGAAGTCTACCCGTTCTGCCCCCTGAACATTATAAATTATAATACACTGGCTGCTATTTTTAGTAATACTTATAGTAGTTATATTTTTCATGGTTTAATTTACATCATTTTATAATTTATCAGCCAGTGCCGTCAAATCCCACATTGCAATTCACATCCAACACTCAGAAAACGTAATGGCAGATTCTGCTCGGGGTAATGTCACTTCCAGCTTATAGTGAGAAAATGTCCTGAATTTCTTCCCCGTGGAAGGCGCGACATCGCAGGTGAGAATATTATCACCTTCTATTGAGTGACCATTTGCACCCTGGATGTTTACGAAGCGCCCAGGGGCCGTGGGCCTTATGGCAATATGGGCACGGGTCAACGGTCAAGTTTCCCACACAGTATTCCGTGAGAAAAAAGTGTGTCAGAATTTAGTTCCTGTCACTTTCATACCCACTGCCCATGCGCAACAGTCCCTCGTTGCTAAGGTTTTCAAGTCAAGTGACAGGAGTATTCACCAGGGGGCAAACATTCAAGTTCCCAGGCACACATTATTTGTCTTGTTTCACATAAACTGAGAAAGGCAAAGTTAAAACCACAAGTAGACTAGCCTCAGTAGGCCTACGTTAGACTACATGGACTATCCTAGAGTGACTTTCTGTAGGCCTTTGGTTAGCCTATGATAGTCTACTGATACTCATACTGTTAAAGGCTGAACTTCAATTTAAAATTAATGCAGTGAAATGATCATTATAGGCCCTGTGGAAGGCGCGACATCGCAGGTGAGAATATTATCACCTTCTATTGAGTGACCATTTGCACCCTGGATGTTTACGAAGCGCCCAGGGGCCGTGGGCCTTATGGCAATATGGGCACGGGTCAACGGTCAAGTTTCCCACACAGTATTCCGTGAGAAAAAAGTGTGTCAGAATTTAGTTCCTGTCACTTTCATACCCACTGCCCATGCGCAACAGTCCCTCGTTGCTAAGGTTTTCAAGTCAAGTGACAGGAGTATTCACCAGGGGGCAAACATTCAAGTTCCCAGGCACACATTATTTGTCTTGTTTCACATAAACTGAGAAAGGCAAAGTTAAAACCACAAGTAGACTAGCCTCAGTAGGCCTACGTTAGACTACATGGACTATCCTAGAGTGACTTTCTGTAGGCCTTTGGTTAGCCTATGATAGTCTACTGATACTCATACTGTTAAAGGCTGAACTTCAATTTAAAATTAATGCAGTGAAATGATCATTATAGGCCTACCTTTGTCACTGAACTGTGTGAAGTCAGTGAAGACATTTTCAGTGAAGGGTCACTGACACAGACTCCCAGTGAGTGACACTGTGTGTGTGAGTGTCAGTTCATTTCAGTCAGTGGCAAAGTTGCAGTTCATAATCAGCAATGCAAGCAGCACGATGCTTCATAGAGCAAGTCTAGGCCTAGATAGACTAGCAAGTCTCAAATCCCTGCCGACCGGCTGTCTAGGCTTAGGCCTACTGAGTATAATGTAGTCTAGGACTGGGCCCAAATTTATAAATCTGTAGACGCCACCTGAAAATGTCTGGAACTGAAATAGGGCAGATCGTAGCTATCCGACCTATGAACAAGTATCAAGTGAAAAAGGGAATAGGGGCCAACACAGTGGGTTCGCCACCCCCCCCCCCTCTCGTACTGAATCACCAAGCTCCCCAGTATTAAACTTTAAGGGCAAAACAAATCGGCCTACCTGTGTTTCAGATCACACTGCCTACGCATACAGGGTAGGCTAGATACCGACCTACCAAAAAGCTAACTTTTATTTTGGACCATCCTGCACCGTCGGACAGAGTATAGGCCTATAATAGGCTAGGCCCCTAATGATTTTTTTTATTATTTCTTTTTACTCCGGTAGACCTAGACTATATGGCCTTCCAAAATAGGGTAGAACTAGGTAGAGAAACTTTCTCTTTTAAATTTCACTTTGAAAAAAAGGTCAAATTGGCCCAAAATGCGGAATTGCAGAATTTTTTTTATTTTTTTCTCAGAAATTGCCAGACAACTTCGGGGTCAAATATGGTTGGTCGGGTAGGCTAGGCCTAATTGGAAACAAAGGTATTTTGCCTAATCATTGATAGGACCTATACATGTAACGTTATGTGCGACAGCGAGAGATGTATTATTTATATGATTGTAGGCTAGGCATAGGCCTATGATTTATTTATGTATTGTAGCTATAGCCTTTGATGTAGCCATAGGCCTAGCCTACCCTAGCCTCGTTCCTGGCCCGCCGCCAGCCAGGAAATTGATCTGGCTGGGCCAGAATGCATTGGGTCACATATGGGACTAGCTTCTGATCCCATTAAAATGTATGAATTTATTCTTTTTAATTATTTGGCCGTGGGCTTTCTTGGCATGCCAGTTCATATTAGATCATTATAATATTATGCTAACAGCAAACACTAAAAACTGTCCATGGTCAATTTACCGTTTTGGGATGTTTATATATTTGAGTAGACTAATGTTACTCACTTGCACTTTTGAATCGCTATAGTGAGACCCAACTTGAAGTGGGTGAAAATTTAAATTATTCAAGTATAAATTGTCATAATATATAGTGTCTATTTATAGTAATAACAGTTATTTCATCTGTGGTTTTGTGCGGGAAGCATATTTATCATGTAGATAATATTAGGCTTACTGGTAACATGTAGTCTATGCTTTTTTAATTATCTTGAAACATTTATACAGATTTATGTTTAAATATATATCTATATATGTTGGTTATCAGTGGTTAATATTATATCATCAGAGGTTTTAATGTTGATCGAATGGTTGCAGAAGTATAAAATTCAGAAATAACTTCATGTATTTACGCAAATCCAGGAAATCTGTGATGGATTAATGACGCTTCAGTGTTGTAGATGATGGACCAACACTAATGCAGCAATGCGGCGATGTCCCGTGATTACAGTGAAATCTCGCAACATATCGGTACATGCCCACAAGACTTGACTATGACTAGAAATAGATAAATACTCTGTATTAATCTATTACTGCTATGACCTGTATATAATCAGTTAGGGCGTATTTACATAGAGCTCTGTGTAGCCTGTTGCAACCAGACACAGACGGCACGCGTGTATCCAAATGCCGACAGTGCGAAGATGAGGACTTGACTCGATGTTGTTTCAATGTTGGTCCAGCGTCGTTGGCGGTGGGCCAATATTGAAACAACATTAGGTCAAAACCTCGTGCTTGCTGGGCTCCACACAGGTGTTTGTCTACACCCAACCCTCCCCCTCCATAATATTTTCGCCAGCCGCTCACAGTACTTTTAGCAAGACAGCAGGCCGATCACAAGCTTACTACAATACTTGAAATTGAGAGTGGGATATATAACGTCATCTATCTGCAAATTTTAACATGTGAAGTAGCAGTGTCTACGGCGGGCAGTGTAGGGCGTATTGTACTTTTTAATTTTTAATTATCATAGCCTATCTATATTCCCGCTCTAATAAAGACATAGGTATGGAGTCATACTCACCTTCTCCGAAGTGTGACTTCCTTCACAACTCAACTTGTGTCATCTGCTCTGGAGTAGTACTGTAGGCCTACACACTTTCTTCGTCGTGTACAACTCATTGGCGGACATATCACCTTCTCCAAGGTGTTACTCCCTTCACAACTCATCATATGTCATCAGATTAAATTAAAGTTAATTTTGTCAATAAAGGTCGATAATGAAAAAATAATTCAATAACATTTATTTTGTCGAAACACGGCATGATCGAGGGCTTGAAACTGTTAGACAAGATTTTAATTTTTTTTTAAATTTAAACATTAAAATTAAATTTCTTATGGTCACATTTACTCATTTCGCTTTAACACATTATGCCTATTAAACCTCATCAGTTTATTTATTTACCTAAATTTTCACTCACTTGAAGTTGTGTCTTGCTACCGCGACCCGCAACTTCAAGTGGCTCAAAATTACCCCAAATCGTTTAATTTGAGCTTAAATATTTGCAAATCTTGATGTTTTTTCCCAATACCAGTGATAAGGGTTAATAATGTACATTTATTTGTTTTGTTCCTTGATTCGCAGCGTGCCGTGATTTTCAAGTAGGCCCACGGCTTCATAGGCCCAGTCTGACTCAGCGGGCCGAACAGGTAAGCATTGCCACTTTGTACGAGATAAGGCAAACCGAAATAGTTGTATATTCTGACTGAAGTCCGAATGGTCTGAGTTAGAAATTTAGTTTATTTTCGGAAACAAGAAAACAATATTTTTCAGGAAACTGACAACTTTTGAAGATATAATAAAGTCCTAAAATACACTCAATGGAGCCTAATGGCACACTCATTAGACATAATAATTGATGGTTGACAAGAAAATATGTGTCTTGGAATTGTACCCCTCCGTCATTCAGTATTATTATGCTGAAATGACGGTAACACTTTATTATCGCCCATGACCATGGCAGGGCCAGAGCCAGAGGGCTGAGCCTGAGAGAGAGTGGTAGTATTCTACTACTAATACTAGTCTAGTAGACTAAACAGACCTAGTACTATTGAAACTCTTGCTTTGTCATTGGCCTAACTGAGACTTAAGACGTTCCAACTCAAGACTCGACAAGAGTCAAATAAAAATGTCAAGAAAACACCATATGCAGACCTCCCTTCCCACCGAGGTCACCCCGTGGGCACAGCTTGTTTCCACCACTGATCAAGTGTCAGACCCTGTCATTATAAATAAAAATAAATTTGTGATTGGCAGGTCAATGATAGGTAGGTTGATATAGGACAGTTCAATAATAATGTAACACCTACAGTCTGTCCGACGGTGGAGGATGGTCCAAAATGATCATGTGTGATTCTGCTAAACATGCTGTAATGTTTAGGGAGACAACTTCAAAGTGTTGTGAAAAACCTAAAAAAATAGCAAGATCTTTTTTACTTTCGTTTGCTGAAAATCCGCAAATCTAAAAATAAAAACTGTATAATTTATATACCTTTAGGCCTATATGATTATCATATAATACTCAACTGTTGTTAACCCTCAAAGCCCTGAATTAATTAATTCAAATTTTCACCTACTTGAAGTGGCATCTAGCTGCGGCAACCCACCGACTTCACGTGGTTGAAAAGTACACAAATATTTAAGTTTAATTTGAGACTAAAAATTTGCAATTCTTGGTTTCTAAACTCGTGATTTAACCTGCTAATAAAAATGGCTATTAATGTATTTCATTAAGGGTTATTATATTTTTTCAGATTGTAATCTCTGTCTTAACGGTAATAAGCTGGTATCGTCTCAACACTGCTTTATAGAGAAAGACAGTGATGGTGTGGCATGGATTAAAGACACTAGGTGAACTCTCTTACCAAACATTTACTATGTTTATAAGTCTAGTATCTCAGTGTTTTATCTAGGATTCAAAAGGGGCATGGCGCCACCTATCATTGGGGGCACCTTACCATACACGCCGGGCACCTGGTTGACTGGGGTGGGCATTTCCATCACCCATCCTCCCAAATTAAGGGTACAAACAGAATCAGTTAAGCAAGTAAACATCGCCTGTTATTACCACTATGTACACAAGCCGTTATCAGGTATTGCGTCATAGGTGTGAGCGCGTGACATCAGTGACTGGGGTGTTTTCCATTGTCACAATGGCCGGGATGGATTAACTATATGACGTAACAATAGTTCACAGAGGCACACACTGCCTGAATATTAGAAGGGCAACATGGCGCACATAAAGGGCAACATGGCGCACATGAAGGGCAACATGGCGCTCACGAAGGGCAACATGGCGCTGCGCCATGTTAGAAATGGCTAGATGAAACACTGTATCTGCAATTTAAACCTTAGAATGCTGCATATTAACTGTGATATATTGTTTGTGTAAGATATATCATATAGGTTTCTTTAAATTATTCAGTTTGAGATTTATCTATTTTTTGTGTTTTTCCGATTTTTTCAGCTCTAATGGTACATTATTAAACCTGACGAATAATTTATCTGGGGCAGTGAGTATACTCATTCTTTTTCTGCTAAGCAGTTATATATATTTCATACCAATTAAAATTCCAGTGAAATTAATTAAATATGTTTTGGTAGATGCTCAGTTATTAATTTTGTTGAATTTAGAAAATGTCTACTCTCAATATAGATACAAATTATGTGTAGCTCTATTATTGTTTCGTAAAAAAAACACGACATATATTCCATATTTTATAAATGCAGATGAGCTATTGATTTAAATGCATAGTTATATTGTAATTAAAGTGCAAATATTGTTTTTGATCAGTGAAAAAAATTCTTCAGTATCGCATAGCAATACTGCAATTTGTAATTGATTATCAAAATATTTATAGATTAATGGCAGGGCACAAATTAGGTTGGGCAATGCGTGATTCCCGCTGTTTTTGCTCAGATCCCGCGCATCAGTTATCACAAGTGCGGGATATTCCCTTACCATTTCCTGGGCATGGGCACAACATCTGTTTGATGTAATTTAGTTCATCTTGATACCACGTCCACTGAAGAGTAACATAAGATTGTATCTGAGACAGTATCATCCCTGATAAACGTGTAAGGCGCGGAAGCATAGTGGGGGGTCAAATTTTTCCCTGTTGATGTGATATAAAATATATATTTTTTAAAAGCAATTAATGTCTACCAAAATTAAACAGAATTAGGCTAATATTAGACAGTCTAATGTTTCTTTGAATTTTGTTGCAGAAATGTCATTTGAATCATGGAGATGAAATCTATATTGTGCACAGAAAACAGGATGATGGGCTTACCCTTATAAAAATAATGAGATTGCGGCAAGCTTGTCATGACTTGCTAGTGCATGCTTGCGCCGAGATTGGCTAAGATTGCAATTTGAAACAAATACGAGGTTGCAATTGGACATTTGCAAGCTTGCGCAAGGTCTTTACGAGGGTGTCGCTGCAAGCTTGTGCGAGCTTGCCAAAAGAGCACCAGGGGAGCTTGCGAAATAACCATCGCACGCACTGATCGCAAGCTCGCGCTAGCTCACCGCAAGCTCATACATGCTAGCACAAGCTTGCCGCGATCTGCAACCTTGCGGTAAGATTGCGCTAAGCTTGCGAAATGAAACAAATACGAGCAAATACGAGCAATTATTTTGCGCGATCTTGATTTGCGCAATCTTGCGATCTAAATCGCGATCTAAAAAAAATTATCTGGAGAGATTGCGTAAGCGCGTTTAAGATCGCAGCGAGCTCGCCATTTCTCTGAGAATTCACTCTTCTACATGCTGGATATGCATGTACATGTATTGTCATGATAATTACCCTTTTGTATTAATGTGCATCATACATAAGAAATAATTAACACTGACCTTCATCTTCTGGATAAAGTTCATTCGGCCTTTTTGAATTTAATCGGGTTGAAAATTTTCAGGCCATATCTCCCCTGAAACTGCACTTTTTTTTTTTACCCCCGGCCGGACGGCCGTCCTGCATCCTGATTTTGTTTTCTGGAGCAGAACTCTGTAACCCGTGCATGGATTTCTTTAATACTTTTGACACACATCCCTTAGAGGCCTTGCAAATTTAAAAAAATTCCAGACATCCTGAAAAAATTTGAATAGAGTTTAGCCCACCCACCCACCCCCCTATCCAATTTTTTTATCTGATATTTGATAAACTGTGCCAGATAGCTAGACCATTATTATAAAACAAAATTTGCGGTTTCAGCCAGGGATGTGCTCATGGGTTTGTGAGATCTGTTCCGGAAATAAAAGGCGGACAGTACGAACGACACCATAACCCCCGCCACAACCTCGTCAGGCAGGAGATAATAAAAAGGCTTATTTTTATCATGAACATTCAACATAAAACTCTTCACCTAGCTTTTACTGTTAATAACGGCTATGATGATTGTTTCTATTCAGTTTAGTTATTAGGTTAAATCAGGTTTATTGAGAATGAACACCAATTTAGATATATATTGAAATTTTTTGTGTGAAATTAAACAAATATATGGGTAAAACATTTTTACCCACTTGAAGTCATGGGTCATGGTAACCAGACACAACATCAAATAGGTAGAAAAATTAATTACAGGTAGATAAATAGACGGGTAAAAGCTAGGTTAACAAGAAGACAAAATATATATTTTGTTTACAGATATTATATAGAAAATCAAATTTATAATCAATTGTCATTTTTTATAAAACAGTGAACTTGTACTGGGAATCCTGGGAGCATACTTCATATCCTTGTGCATAGTGACTCAGCTGTATGTATCTTCTACTTGGCGGATCAGAAACATAAACTCTGCTGTTAATCTGAAATAAAATAGTATTGTATTAATTAGTCACTACTTAAAAAAAATAAAAAATAATATAAAACAGGTTTACTTTGACTGTAGGAAGGGGTCAGCTCATATTTAAAAGATTTGTGAAAAACAAGAGGACTGAAGTCCTATATCATCCCCCGCCATAAATTAGGTTAGAATTTTTTGTGGTCACAAATATTTAAAAAGTCGACTTGTGGTGGCCATTTTAAATTTCAGTAAAATCACCTGCACATTATTTCTGACTTTAATTTTTGAATTTTTGCGCCAAAAAATTATAAAGTTCATGCATGGCGGCCATTTTGAATATCAGAAAAACCTTGAAAAAATCATGTGCACATCTCCATATCGTGGGGAATGTGATAGTAAAATTTGAATAATTTCTGACTTAAATTTTTTAGTTTTCGCGAGCTCAAAAAAATTGAAATTGTGCCGTGGCGGCCATTTTCAATTTTAACAAAACCTTAAATACCGTATATCCCCGTGTATAATGCGATGTTTTTTCTCAGCTATTCATGTCACAAAAAGGCACCTCGTATTATACATAGATGTAGAATTTAATACAATTTGTTAGCTCTCTAGCGGTAAGTTCAGCGGTAAGTTCTCCAGCGGTAAAACGTATCTTTAAACGTAGGCCAGTCAGCGTGTTTTGTAAGCAGGCCTATACACACGATACTTTGCCTTTCCAACTAGTAGCAAACAAGAGACGGTTCACCCAATGCTGGTTCATTGTTGGGCCACCGTCTGCGACGCTGACACAACATTGCACCAGCATTGGGTGAATGTGTCGTGTTTGCTGGGGGCCCCCGTCTCACATTCCCGCCGACGCGCGTGGCACCTTTGACAACCACAGGCAGATAAATGACGCCGTTAGTCTGCAACCAATTCACACTCCTGACCTGTTCATTTATATTAATAATGATTTAATCTAAGATCGCCTTTCATATGGGAGTGTTCTATTGTGTAAGACAAATCTGAACATGATTTTTTCCTATTGGAATGAGAGAATGTGTTGACGAAATATAACAAGATATCACTGATTATATCTCCTATCGCAAATTCTATACATGTAGGCCTCAGAATGTCCATATTGCTGGGATAACATTAACGCCTACCGCTGTTGCTGCGGCTGATACAGTATTGAGCAAATGGTGGTATCTGTTAGCTGTAGTTCATGGAGCGCTGCTGTGTTATTGCACCCTGACACCTTATACAGCCATGCACACCTCTTGTGTCGAGACAATGCGCTAGTCTGCAAATGTTTTACAATCACATTTTATCTTGAAATGTTCTTATTTGAGCACGACGATATTAAAATATGGTCTTTGTAATAGAAAAATTGAAATAATATAAATTTGTTGGCGAAATATAAATACGGGTATTTTAAAATCAGTGTCCCTGTGTGTATTGTAGCCTATGCAGGCCTCAGAATGTCTGCCCATCGAGACAGTCCCGATGACATCCGCTCTGCCGTGGAAAATAAAAATACAGTATCTGCTTACTTTACAAGTAAGCAGGTACTGCCCTTTGGTTTTGCAGAGCTGTACTGTTGCCGCTGTTCCCGTCATTGAGCATCGTCCATGCAGGTGTGGCGGGGCTATTTATTAGAATAAGATAATATCCATGCCTCACATTTAGATGGCCCGTAACGCTATCGACCGGAACGCTGCCGACATCCAAAATTTGAGGTAGTATTATACAGAGGGGTAGACGTTTTTCAGGTAATCCGAGGCCTCAAATCTTAACTCGTATTATACATGGCGTCGCACTATACGCGGGGATATACGGTAAATCACATGAACAAAAAATTTTTGAGTTGACTTCTGACGGCCATTTTGAATTTTGGTAGCATCTTTCAAAAATCACTTGCACATCCACATGTTGCTGGGAATGTGATGTTAAAATTTAAAAAAAAATTACCAAAATATTTTTTTGGGTTCCAGTGCCCACCAAAAAATTGAAGTTTATCTGTGGCGGCCATTTTGCATTTCAGTAAAACCTTGAAAATGTCACCTGCACATCTCCATATGGTGGGGAATGTGATAGTAAAATAATTTCTGAGTTTTTGCGCCCACAAAATTTTTTTGAGTCAACCTCTGGCGGCCATTTTGAATTTTGGTAGCATCTTTAAAAAAATCACTTTATCAATATAAACTGATATAAATTGAAATAATAATGTAAATTATGCATATTTGAAAATCAAATGAGCATAGACACCTAAAAAGTGTTTTTTGTTAAGTTTACTGTTACAAAATAAAATATATTATAATTATAATTTTTTTCCCAACCGCCTGCTCTCGAATCTTGAATAAAAATTCTAGAGAACCAATTAATAAAAAAACTGTGGCCTTAACATCCCATGGTACATGCGGTTGGTATTTTTTATTTGATTGACAGTTATTACCCTTACAGCTGACCGCCTCTTTTTATATAAGTCAGAATCTGATGTCTGTAGACAGACGGTCCCCGCACTGAAATTTCTAATGGTCGTATACCCATAACCCTGATTAGTGCAAACCCTGATAACACAGGTATTCAAATGAACCTGAAAGAACTAATTAAGACATTTATAATGATTACAAATTGAAAAATATCTTTGGTCTCCATGGTTTACACAAAAATAATTTAGCGGTGTGAGTGTTAAAGGGACTGGCCCAGGCTAAAATCATCAAAAAATCGGTGATTTTATTTCGGGTTCCTAATATGACCATATGATGTAAGCATGTACATAGACTAGAACTGCAAATTTTTATAATTTTTGTGCTGCGCATTCACCAGTTAGACTGGATATAGAGACGAAATTCCTGATTTCTAATTATTGACAACCATGTCAAAAATAGGAAATGCGGGGATTTCGTCTCTATATCTAGCCTAACTGGTGAATGCGCAGCAGAAAAATTATAAAAATTTGCAGTTCTAGTCTATGTACATGCTTACATCATATGGTCATATTAAGAACCCGAAATAAAATCACCGATTTTTTGATGATTTTAGCCTGGGCCAGTCCCTTTAAATATTTATTAGAAATTATCGCAAACTACGTTTTTTGCCATTTGCTAACTTAGAATGTATTTCTTCAAAACACTATTTTAATTATTTGCAAGTTACGCGGAGCCGCTTGCGGCTTAGATCTATATAGACTATGAAATTCAGGAAAGTGAAATTCAGGAACACAGGCATATAGCCTACATCTGACTTGTACATGATATTAATCAAAAAAAGATTTTGCAAGTTAATCTAAAATATATCTGGAGAACACCATTTATAGTCATGAGAGTGGTTGAATGAAATTTTTAAAAAACTGTAACCAGTAAACATGTATTAGTTAGCCTAGGCATAAAATAAAACGAATTCGAAAAAATGGCAAAAAAACGTGGGTCGCGATATTTGGGGCGTAGCCGTAGACTACGACCTGTAGTTTATGTAGACTAGTCTTGTAGACCTACTCACCAACTTATTCTGTTAATTTTAGCAGGGTTGACAGCCAGGACAGCAGGGTCACGATGATCATGATTCCATGATAGCCGAGTAACCGGTAAACTACGGCTCTAGGCGAGCGTAGGCCGGTCGGCGCTATATAGATTCCATGAATGATGGTCCATTACTCAAGTCTATGTGATTGTGAACGATAATAGGCCTATGTGTGAATCAGAATAGGTCTACGCAGACTTTGCACAATTAATAGACTTACTGACACGGGAAGAAGATATATTCTAGTAGTCCATAATAAAACTTGGCTATAATTCGGACTTGTTTATGTATATGTCGATAAAACACGACAATAAAATTAAAAAGCTTCTGCTATTTTTGCATCAATTTACGCGCTCAATAAATAAATGAATGAGTCAGTCAGCTAGACAGTAACTGACTACTGGCAGCAAGAGAGAAGGCCACATCCCAGCTAACACGAGGCATTGACCCAATGTTGTTTTAATGCTGGACCAACGTCGTAGACGGTGGGCCAACAATAAAACAATATTGTGTCAATGCCTCGTGCTAGCTGGGATACTGCCATCTTCACTCTGTCATGTGATTGCCGCACGCAATCTTGAGCGTGAATGGACTGGCCTGGTGCAGACGGGATACTGCCTGCTCTATCAGTGCCTCCGGGGGGGGGGGGGGGGGGGTACTCGCCTTAAAAATGGGTAGGGGTGTGCCTCTGGCATGTTCAAAACCTGACCCTGTCCCAATTCGCCTAGCGGCTAAAAAGACACCGGTACCTGTCCCAATTTGGAAATTAACATCGAATTTAATTGATCGGCTTATGGTGTAATTACCACCAATATATTTGATGTTTAATAGTCTTTTTAAGCTCTTTAATATTTGTTTATAACATTTTGAGGCTATTAGGAAGCATAGTGGGGGGTCAAATTTTTCCCTGTTGATGTGATATAAAATATATGTTTTAAAAGCAATTAATGTCTACCAAAATTAAACAGAATTAGGCTAATATTAGACAGTCTAATGTTTCTTTGAATTTTGTTGCAGAAATGTCATTTGAATCATGGAGATGAAATCTATATTGTGCACAGAAAACAGGATGATGGGCTATATAGTGAGTGAATCCCTTACAGTGATAGGATATTTTGTTAAACATGTTAAATACTATGGTTATTCACTTTATTAAAACCTTCAATGACCTAATTTACTATTTCTGCTTCATGGGCCTGGAGCTGTTATAATTGCTTACTTCTTTTAGCTCAGGGATCAATTTTTGACATCAGATTATGACTGCAAAAGTCCCCGTGCTGAAAGATATATATGTACATTCAGTAAAAAAAATTCATTGATGTCAATATCTGTGATTCTGCCATAGCAGTTACCATTTTTAACTTCCGGCTACATGTAAAAATTATGAATCTCGGCAAACACGACATTAAACCAATGTTGTTTTAACCCTTTAAGCCCTCACGATGCATTAAAGCATCATTTTACATCCATGAAAACACACTTAATTCTCCTACAATCAGGGGGTTTAGAAAGAAAATGTCCATGAGACTGGTTTACCAATACATGGGAATTTTCTTTCATTTTTAAACCACAACAAATCATCTTCATCCACTACAAGTCGAGAATTGCGACAGCAATTCACGGCTTGTAGTGGATGAAGATGACAATGGTAAATTCAGGTTTCAAAAGGTTAACCCTTCTGCTGCTGTTTCAAGCATGTTTTAAATCAACAGAAATATATACAAAGTTAATAAAATAGTTTTTAGTGGATGCTCAGTTAATCAAATAATTCAGTTTGCGAGATGTCTATATTTAATAAATAATATTATTTTTCATTCATTTGAAGCTGGAAATTGCGTCAGCAACTCCAGCTTCAAATTAATGAAAAATACCCACAAACAATATAGCAGCACAAATATTAATGTTGGTCGCAGCATTGGGTCAACACCTTGTGTGATATTCTTTTCCTCATACTTTTTAGATGTTGCATACTTATTCCAAGACTTGAAGACACTTGAATCAGAAAATAAAGGTGACACAACACAAGGATACAGTGTTGACTTGGATGAGACACTGCCCAGTGAGTATGAGATATATGATCTGCGAATTGTTTGATTGTTCTTTTTCACATGCGACCGAAAGCGAAGCTGTGGCGACTTTTTTGATTTTAATAAATAGAT
Organism: Flabesymbios commensalis; assembly: GCA_964017125.1. Lineage (NCBI taxonomy): Eukaryota > Metazoa > Annelida > Polychaeta > Terebellida > Flabelligeridae > Flabesymbios > Flabesymbios commensalis. Next base: position 5,217,010 of record OZ024903.1, on the reverse strand, counting down.
CTTCTGTAAATGCCTTGAAACCTTATAGTTGAAATAGAGTCTATTTGGGAGGTCCGTTTTCATGAGAGACCAAAATGAGGCTGTATCGGCTATATTTTGAATTTATTGATTCGGATCCGTCCTTATGTCATCATTTCGTTTCCAGAGCAGAACTCGGTAACCCGTGCGTGGATTTCTTTAATTTTTACACACACGCCCTTAGGGGGTGTAGATGTGCTTTTTGGGTTTTTTGAAATTTTACCTACTTCATTGGCTGACCATCGGCCATAATTAACTTTAATGTGCCTGATATTTGGCAAACCTTGCCAGATAGCTAGACCATTACTATATGATGCACCGCGCGGTACCCTGGGGTACCAAATAGAAATTCGCCATTTTGTTTATTTATTTAATTTATTTTTCAGGGCTGTACCCTGGGTACCAAAAAGTGTAAAATAATTTTAAAAGAGGGCAAAAAACATGTGAAACGTTCTTATCTTGCTAAATATTCTTGTTTTGGGGTCATTTTCGTCACTAGGGACTATTGGTAAAACATCTTTCAATGGGGGAACCTATTGCAACGCAAATTGCCGCCGCATTCACCAGGTGGCGCTGCAAATCACGCAGTACCCCGGGGTACAATGGTACCCCAGTGTACCGCGTGTTACATCACATAACAAAATGTGCGGTTTCAGATAGGGATATGCTCTGAAAATTTTCAACTTGATCAAATTTAAAATGTCCGATTAACGGCCATACTTAACTTTAATATGTCTGATACCGGACAAATCGTGCCAGATATTTAGATGCTCTAACCTTCAAAATTGGCATAATTTGTAAAATCATGATGATAAAAGTTATTTTTACACTTCTTTAACTTTTCTGATTCAAAAACTAATATTGATTTCAACTTTTTTAAGTACCGGACATTCGGTCTACCAAGGAGATATGATGCACATTTTAATTGCGGTCAATGTTTTTTATGTCGGCTCTGGATCCAATTCTAATTATGAGGGCCTACTGTGTATCGTAGTCAACACAATGCACCAACCCACTCTAGGTTCAATCACCAGACATTCTTTCCACCAAGGAGATATGATGCAGGTTTTAATTGCGGGTCAATGTTTTTTACGTCGGCACTGGTTCCAGTTTTAATTATGAAGGCCTACTGTGTAGCCCAGTCAACACAATTCACTGAACCACTGTTGGTTCAATCACGGGCCACTGTCTGCAACTCTGACCCACCATTAAACCAACATTAACACTGTTTTAACGTCGGCAAAGCACTGGAAATGTCGGGCCGTCCCCGAAACAGCAGTCAGCCAGTACTACCCATCATACATGTATGACTGAAATGTTCAGACTGACAGGGCAGGCCAAGTAAGAGAGTAATTCCCAACACTCCAGCAACTTTGGCCCAATGTTACCTGAATACCAGGCAGACCAGGGATTTCTTTAATTTTTTACAAACACATCCCTTGGGGAGTGTAGATGTGTCTTTTGGGGTTTTAAAATTTTACCTACTTAATTGGCCGACCATCAGCCATAATTAACTTTAATATGCCTGATATTTGGCAAACTGTGCCGTTACCGAAACAGCAGTTAGCCGGTACTACCTACATATATGACTCGAAAGTTCAGACAGACAGGCTTATTCTATGGTCTTCTAATAACACTATAATTATCAAACATAAACAGCCAAAAAATCTTTAAATCGAGAATTTTGTCGAATCTAGGTTGAATCTAGCCATAAACATTACCATTTAACATGTTTCACCCCAGATTAACATTCATGACATTATTAAATCATTGCAAAAATCTTCCAGAATATCAAATATTATTTAAAATACCTTCTCCCACTATATTCTAACACATATATACAATCAAATATACTTTTAAAGAGAATCACATGAATTTTATGACACTCCCACTCCCAATTCCATTGTTTTGCTTATATAATTTCAGACAATTTTTCAACCAAATAAAATGTCATTGAAAATAATATAAAACAGTTTGTGCTCAAGCAATTTAACAGGACATAGTTTAAACGATTTGAAGATATGATGTGACATGACACATATAAAACATTTGAGTTGTAGTTTCAAAAATTAGAAGTTGATTTGTTAATGACTCCCCAATAACACAGGGGTTAGAGAGTTTTGTCCTGGAGATGTAATTATGTCTTGAGATTTTTAAAGGCACATTTCTGAAATAAGCGATGACTGATTGTCAGGGGGGGGGGGGGACTTCCTAAACCTTTATCCACTGAGTTATCTTAATAGATTTTTATGCATTCATTTAAATTGTAGCTCGCTTCTGTGACCCATAACTTTAAGTGGGTGAAAATTACTGATATTTGTTTTATTTGAGACAAAAATCGGCAAATCTTGATGTTTAAACACTTATTTCATTCACAGTAACAGTGGTTGGATCGGCTAGTAAGACAAATTTAAAACATTGAATGTAGTGATTTTATTCAGAGAGTAAGGAGAAGAGGAGCCATCCACACAGTCATGAGGGGGCTAATGTGCAGGCTGTGAGACCGATGTCAGAGCCCGAATGGGTGGAGGAGCATAAACAGAATGAAGAGGAGGAACAAGATATAGCAGAGGATCAGCTGCAGAAAGCTATAGAGCTCAGTCTAAGAGAACAGGTAGGTATACTAATAGTATATACAGGCATTAGACAGACTGGTCGTAAAATAGGCAGGAAATTTAACATGAACCCATTCGTTTAAGGTCAGAACCATGTAATCTTTTATTAGGATAAGCTGGCAATTAGCACCAATGAGAGAATAAGGGAATTGACAGATATTTGTCATAAAGCTATGTGCTAAATAACACATGAAGATAATAAACTTAATTGAGCAATATGAAATAATTTTCTAAATAAAAGTGAATTTTATAACTGTAGCAGGGATAGTATATCATATTTATTAAAATAAATGTCCATATTCCAATAAACCTGCACCCGCTGATTTGAAAATAAAACTCACAATCATATACACTATAATTCATG